>OZ010788.1:501832757-502238971 GCA_963932465.1 Maratus speciosus
GTGTAAATATATTTAGCCAAACCGAAAACAATTAAAATTGAATTTTAAAACAAATTGTTTAAAGCTACATCAAGGCGTCACTTAAATTTTGATATCATATATTTTAAAACTCATATTTTGAACTTATGAACGTTTTGAATGATAAAGCATCAAGGAATAAATTTTTATACATCCTTTTAAATTTAACATAATTCTTACACATGCAATTATAAATAAAACAAAAATAAAAAGATGAAATAAATAATATAGCGTCACTTAAAATTTGATATCATTATTTTTAAGTTCCACATTTAAAATTCTTATAGCAATAAGATAAAGTGCTGCGTCACAAACTTTTAACCCGTTAAGGGTTTTTTGAATTGATTATCCTTTAACACTATTCCTACCGGGTCAAATAACACCTTTTAAGATTTTGATTTTTGAATATTTTATTCGTAATTTTTTAACTAAAATAATCACAAATCCTTTTTAATACACTCAGTGCTTGACTTATGATTGTGCTCGTATAAGAGTTACAAATAAAATAACCATAAATGAAATTCTTAAAAGGTGTCATTTGACAACGGTAAAAATAACGTTAAGAATTTGATAAAGAATGCACAACACGTTTATTAAGTCCGATTGCTGTTTAAATCTTTTAATGCGAGACAACTTCTGTAAAGCTACTGTGTTTTTCAAGAACAATATTTTCAGTAGAGTAGTAATTTTGCTTCTTTTATTGCTGCTTTTTTAGAAACTTCGCAGTTTTGGAGGAGAAGAGTCCAATGATAATACGCAGTAACGCAGTGCTTCTCGAAAGAATGTGTAAAGACTAGACTGCTAACCGTTAAATCATTCCAGGAATTTCTGATAAAAACTTTCATTTATTTATTCCTTATATTTGTATTTAATGAGAAAAGATCATAATTTCTCATTTAAGGATCTGACAGAAATAAAATGCCATCCCAAATATCGAGGGTTTTAAGGGGATTGAGAATCGAGGGTTTGAATAACTAAAGGGGAAATTTTGTTCGCTGAAGTAGGTCTAATATTTATTTATTTTAGTTATCAAAGAATTCTTTATAAATAGATTCATGATATGAAAATTTAACTGTATACGGCAGTTTACAGACAACGTCTGTAAAGCTACTGTGTTTTTCAAGAATAATATTTTCAGTAGAGTCTAAATGCTGGTAAATAAATTTTGCTTCTTTTACCGTCGCTTTTTTTAGAAACTTCGCAGCTTTGGAGGAGAAGAGTCCAATGAAAATACGCAGTGCTTCTCGAAAGAATGTGTAAAGACTTGACTGCTAACTGTTAAATCATTCCAGGAATTTCTTATTAAAAACTTTTATTTATTTATTTCCTATATTTGTATTAAATGAGAATAGATCATAATTTCTCATTTAAGGATCTGGCAGAAAAAAATGCGATCCCAAATATCGAGGGTTTTAAGGAAAATGGTTTGAATAACTAAGGGGAAATATTGTTCGCTAAAGTAGGTCTAATATTTATTTATTTTAGCTATCAAAGACTTTTTGATAAATAGATTCATGATATGAAAATTTAACTGTATACGGCAGTTTATCCTTTGTGACATAAGACACAGCTGTTGCTGAATTTTCTGCATAACTGACTGCTATCATTTAATTTAAATTACTTTCAAATGAAGTGTTATTAGATTATTACTTAATTAGCTCCCGACAATGTTTATTTTTATCCATAAATATGCATTTACATACAATATAAGAAATGATATTTTAAATAAATAAATAAAGGTTTTGGGTGTTTTTTGCCAGTTCTAGTTTACAAAACATAAAAAATACTTTTTGGCGAGTTTTATATATATTGAGTTTCTTTGATTATATTGAGTTTCTTGGAATCAAATAATGAATTTCTTTTAAAATTTCTTTTATAAGTAAAAATCTCTTTCTTTATTTCAGTTGAAAGGCTCACGATTTCTCGGGGAAAATATGGCAGATAATGTCGCAACAACACTTATTGACAAAGTAAGTCATCAAAGTAAGCCTACATATGATAGATAACTAACCATCCTAGACCGCTAAGCTTTATAATTGTAATGCAAGCCAGCGAGGATTGGAAAGGGGGAGCACGGTATTACAATTCAATCACTTTCAATCGTACATACAGTTTTACATTTGATTTGACCTTCATTGAAAGATATATATATATTTGCATACACATACATGTATCCCTTACACACACGTATGCGCATATACATACGCACATGTATATACACATAAAAGTCCAAGTAATGAGCATCATACTCTGGTAAAACAAAGTGAACGGATAGAAACTAAAAAAGGAGTAGGAAAAGGGTTTTGAAAAATATATTCACAAATCTGGATAAAATTCATGGATTTTGAGATTCGATCCTTGACTGAGCAATCCAGAAGATATTTAAAGCAATCTTTTAAGGACACGGAAGAACGTTTTTTTCACGAGAAAATGAGTAATTAAAGAATATTCTAGAATATAATGTAATGAAGTTTATCATTTATTACATATGCAGTAATGCAAATCACATTTATTTATCTAATAGAGCCTGAAGAAATCAATATATTAAGGCAGATTTAAGAGAGCAAGCAGGGTAATGTAAGAAATTTAGTGGTAACTTATTATCATATGCGGCTAATTTCCCCCAACTGATCTTCCATTTTATTATTTCAAATTCTTGAATGACCTCGTACCGAGTTTAAAAAAAAAAAAAAAAAAAAAAAAAAAACGATTTGTTTAAATATGTATAAAATTTTATAGGTTAAGAAGATAATGTTATCGAATTTGTTTAAGGTTTATAAAACCTAATAAGCTGTTCGAGGAGATCAAAAACAGATTTTCTGAAGCCGAATGAGATCACAGTATGGCACTCTTAAGGGATTTCGAGATTCTTAAAATTGGGGAAAAGGAAAAAAAAAAGACAATTTTCAACATTTAATATCTTAAAATGTATGAGATTTTAAAACACAATTTTTATTGGGAAGAAAGATATAAGTGTGTTCTTTCATTTCAAGTATTAGAAAAATTGCAAGATTCAGAATTAGTATTTACAGGGCAGGGGGCTCCATACTGTCAGACATTTGTGTGTCGAGCAGAAAATTGATATAACAGCTTACGTGCAGGATTACAAAATAAATTTTGAAACTAGAATGAAATTTTTCGTGTTTAATTATACTTCAGATTATAATGATTATTCTAAACCTAAATAAGTTTGTATTTGAATAATTTTTATATTTTAATACAAAGTTCTATTTAGCAAATACAAAATTTTTAAATTTTCAAAAATATACTCGGCTAAAAAAATTTTTTTTGAACAATAAAAATGAAATTTTAGGTTCAGCTTATACAAACTAACATGAAACATATGTTTTGAAAATTTTATGAAAAAATATTCAGAAGTTTTTGAGATATCCTGCGCGTTATGCCAAAAAACGTCATTTGAAGAAAAATGACTTCAAAGTTTCGGAAAAACCGCTTTAGCTATTAAGTGAGTATAATTCTAAAAGCCATAACTTCTGTTCTAATGGGAATTTTAAGGAAAAAATTATATCAAAATTTTCAGAAAAGATAGGAGTTTAACATTTAAAATATATAAATTTCGAAAATTTTGAAGCTTCAAAGCGTCCTGAGGCCTCTTAATTCCAAATATTTTTAACTGAAAAACAGTAGTCAAATACCCGCCTAAGGTCTCCGCAGAGCTTCAAGAAAATAAATAAAATGTTAATGAAATGAACCACATCGCAAACGTGGGATTTTTCGGAAAGTGTATATGAATTCTCTTGTTACAAAAAGTCACAATAAATTGAAAACTACTCATAAGTAATTATAGGCTTGGATTGTACTTGCTGTTACTTTCGTTATAAAATTTCTGCTGAGAATAACTTTTTCTAATAGGACTGCTTTTTCATACATGAAAATACGTTTCCCGCAGAAAAATTAAAAAACAAAGTGTGTATTTAAAATTAAAAAAATGAGAAAATATGTTTGCATTCTGAAACGAAATTTTTCATCTTGAATTTCGAACCTCCTCTTCTATATGATTTGCGGTAAAGTGTTAATCCACAACTGCATATTTCCTACTAAACTATGCCGTCATTTTCACACAAACCGTCCGGACTTGAAAGATAAGCTACCAGATTTTTTAAAGAGGAAGTTAAACAAAGTTTTTGCTTTAAAGAATATTTTGACAATACTTTCTATAATAAAAACGATGGGAAGTACTGGAAACTTTGGACTTCATAAGCTACTGAGAAGTTTGAATTTTAGAACCTCATACCATAACCGAGTCTCTTATTAAACCTTGTACGAAGGATACTGTCAGTGTTTTGCTTGATGAAAAATTGTAAATTTAGTTTCCACTATCTCTTTGTGAAATAACATCTTTGCTTAACCCTTAAGTGATGCGGTGACTTTTTTATAACGTAAATGGTTGAGGTATGCAACCTCAAAATGTGATTTCTTGCGCACTCTTTCAAATTTAGCGAATTAAAATAAGAAAATTTCCTGTGAATTTTGTATTATTTATTTGTATAAAACAACTGAAAAAGTACTGTAAGTGTACATGGGTCATTCCAAAAATAAAGCACCCTTTTGCGTCCCGACACTTTGTAAGGTTATATTTCCCATAATTTTGTTCCAAAATTAAATATAAATATTTGAAAAGATAGTTCAGAAATATTTTTCTTTAATGCAATTCTGAAATTTTGGATAAATTGCATTTATTGCCTTTTAAATAGCTTTATTTAAAATTGTGTACTGTAAAAAGCCATGTCCCAACAACAATTTTTGATTTTTAGACCATATTTTTTTCCCCATATGTATATTAAAAGTTATGTCTGATGATATTCTTATAGCCTCTGTAGTCTTAATATTATACCTACATACTTTAAATATATATTTTTAGATATTTTTTTCATTTTATAAGGAAAATTCTCATGTCCCGTAATATTTGTCCCCTGTGTTACTTCCACTTTGTTCTTAATATTAAGACAAAAATTTGGAAACTAAATGTTGTTAACAACAGTCAATTATGCACTTTTAGAGCTATCATTTATCTTAGGTAGCCATTATTTCAAATGTTAAATTTTGAAAAATATTACCTGAGCTAAAGTGATTTTTGAAGGTAGGTGTGTTTTTTAAGTGTCCCCTATGTTACCATCAATTTACATTAATAATATATATATATATATATTAATGAATTAGGGTTTAAAGTGTACATCTCAGTTAAAAGAAAATATTCCATAAGAGTTTGCATTGCTTCTTTAAAAATATAAATATATGGGTAATTTTTTATTACATTTTGTCCCCCGTGTTACTAGTCCCCTGTGTTACCATGATGATGGTAACACAAGAGACAATGAAGTAGCAAAATGGGTTTAATTTATTTTTTTAGCTAATTATGTGGCTAACACTTATATATAAAGTTTTGTATGTTATTTTAACTCGAGAAATATGCAGATTTTTATTATTATTAATTGAAGTTAGATTTTTTAGGAAGGTGGAAAATATCCTTATGCTTCTGCTACTGCAAACAGCCAATTTTATGTTGCAGCTACTCTCTTAGTTGATATTTGAAGTATATGTTAATGCAAATTATGCAGTAATATAAAATTCAAAACATCTGTCCTAAAAAATTTGGAAATTTATGCAAACTGATCGTGTTAATTGCCTTATAGAAATGACATTGTGCAACTCTTGATTCAAAAGATCATGTATTAGGAAGTGTATCACATTTACGCTTGTTTTAATGCAACCAAAACCATATTTTTACAAGGGAGAAACAAAAAAAAAATATATTTATATATTGTATACCATACTATTTAAAAGGTAGAAAATCCAGAAATTTAAAAATAAACTTCTGTTAAAAACTCAACTACTTTTTTTCTTCAAATCAAAGTTACCGTACTTAAGATTTACTCAGGTATTTTTTGTCCCTTTATTAAAATACCAATAAAATTAAGCCTTCTATAATGCATACTTTTCTGTCACTGGAAACTTTATTTTAAAATATTTATTGATGCCAGATAGCAATATCACATTTGTTCATAACAAACTATTGAATGTAAACATGTAATTATTTCATTTACTTTACTTGTTACATCTATTTTCATAGATATTTATGAAAATATTTAATCTACATGTTGTATTCAGCGACTTAGTGAAAACGTGTGCCAGTTCATATACAGGGTGCTTATTTTTGAGTACTCCTATTAATCTGAATTTTACTATACTGTTATGGGATTGAAAACCTAAGTTTAAAAAATCAAAACAACAGAATATTCTAGTATTTTGATCTACCTGTTGCTGCATATGAGAAATAAAAATCTAATTAATATATAAAAACAGTTTTCTAAGATTTTTGCATTCTTAGTGCTGAACATGTGTGCACTTTGTTATTTTGGTGTCCCCTGTGTTACCATATGTCCCCTATGTTACTGACATGTTTTTTGCAATCTTAACAAAAAGAAAGAACTTGCTTAAAAATCAAAGGGTTAAATATGCAATGACTAATATGTATAAGTAAGTATGACTGAGATTTTATTATATTACTATACTTTTTACGTAAGTATATAAAGTTTTATATTGCGAGAATACTAAAAAAGTAACACAGGGGACATAATATGCCCATTTTGTGAGAAAATATATAACATAAAAAAAAAAATATGGGGTAGTGAGAAAGATTGTTCATATCAAAATGTTAAAATCGTAAAAATAATTTTTTACTTTCATAAGACAATACGGGGAGATTATTTAAAATATGGTAACACAGGAGACACTTTTCATTCAATGTGTCTATGTTTCTAAGTGTAGTAAATAATATATTTTAAAAAGTGTGCTGCTGATATTCAATTTCTATTCTTGAAGATATATACAATCCTCCCAAAGGTTTTTTTACTTGATTTTTAGTGAAAAAATTTTTGAAAAAAAAAATTCTCAAAAGGACCTTTATTTTTGGAATGACCCACATACATATGCATATAAATTCACATATCTGAATACCACGAAAACTTCGTTTGCAAATATCCAATTTTTCTGGGGTGAAAATACACTCCACCTCACCAGTTAAGGGTTAACAAAACAGAAATAAGCTCTTACCAGTCGCCTCAGATGTACTAAACTCACTCTACAAATGGATGAATCGACTGGAGTAACTGAATTAGCAGTTTGAATCTCAGACACAAGAATAAGACACAAGTCTATTTTTTAATCTAATATTTTAATTGTATTTGTCGTTACGTTTACTTTATAAATTCTCACGAGGATCTTCTTCTGTGCACTAATACAAACAAATCCACATGGGGATGAAATATTTAATCTTTTAGATGAACTTTTATCATCAAATGAAACACCATGAGATAACTGTGCATATATAACACCAGTGATGCAAAGGAAATGATAGGTTACAATTCTTGAGCCATTACGAAAATTAAAGATACGACAAAGAACTGTAGCAGCAGCCATTGTCTTCTTCATTGACACGCGCTAGTGTTTAGAAAATTGTATTCTAAATTTATTAATAGTGTTGAATTGTACCATCAAAATAATAAACTATTAAAAATCACGAAATGGTGGAGGCAGTCACTTCAAACTAATGAATAGCTGCCTCCTGTCCCCTGTTTTCATTTTCTTTACAAGTAAAATAAATATGCTTCGAGTCAGAAAATGCTTTTTAAAAATGTTTCTTAAGGCTGTTCTCAAATCCAAAGGGGCAGCTTTATGACACAAGTTTTAATTCATTTTTGTTCGGAAACGTATGAAATTAGCAGGTGTTGTTATTCAGAAATTATGTAATCGAAAGACATTTTTTAGTAAACACAAAAGATTTAGTAAACGTAAAAGATTTTCAGAAAATACTGTCAAAGTTGACGTTTTGAACCGAATTTCCGGACTAAAGGAGAAATACCAGTCAGCGAAGGGAGAAAAACCGTTTGTCACGTGACCCAAAATCTCTCATAACTCGATAAATAATTTATTTAGCAAAAATTGGAAAACGTCTTCCGATTCCATAGTCAGCTCTGCCAATTTTTTACCTTTACTTTTAAAAATGAGAAAGAGGTTAGAGAGTTATAGGCAGAGTTAGTTAGAGGTGTCAGAAAGTTTTGAGCTTGTTGATCAGTGCACTTGAGCCGCCTTAACATTTGAACAGTTTAGGTATTTCGTAGACGTTTTAGTTGAGGCCAGTTTTCCATCTTATCAAGGAGTAACTGCATTTCTAAAACTTAGGAAGCTATACTACACTTTTAACCGCAGTTTCAACTACTTATTAGTGAGTGTACTCTTAAATATATATAAAGACAGAAAAGCGTTCGGGGTTAAGATTAAGAAAGAGAAACATAATTAAATCATAAAACTTATTTCATACATTTTAGACACTGCTGCACGACGAATTTCTTGCATCCAGTGATTTGTTTTTGTTTAATGGATGCATAGCGCTCATATATGTGTTAGAGATCAGGGTTTTAACGAATTTGATATATCTAAGGATTGCTGCAAAAAGTGTTTCATGCCTTTTTTTTTCTTTTGTAAAAGATTTAGACAAAAAAGGATTTGGCGAGAAAAATTGCTTGACAAGATTTTAGCAATCAGTGGTGCCGGGCTAACAGAAAAGTACCATTTTTCTGAAGATTTTCAAAGAAATTAACAAAATAGTTTGGCGATGAGGTCTTCCGTTCACATCCGACCAGGAAAGGCTATGATTTCACTCATCTAAAGTGACCTACGCTAACGAAAACACATCAAACGATTTATGAAAAGAATCGGCAATAAATTTGTATTTGGTGTTAATAGCTTAAATAACATTTTCGGGTAAAGAAAAACCAGAAAAATCTGACATAGTCACTCAGCTTTTACTTCGATTTCGAGCTATTTGTCTTCGTTAAAAAGTTAGCACTCTGATAGCAGGAATTGTGTTTACAGTTTATTGCTTGTGCAATTGCCTAAGTTATTTTCTTGGCACGTATTATTTATTTATTAGGTTTTTGAGTCTTTTTATCTAATGCATTTCCTTATTTTCTATTTAGGTTATTGAACTATATTCTGCTTCACAAGATATTATCCTACCCGGTTTACCTTATTCTACGAAACAACTTCTTTATATGAGTGCTGGTCAGGTACGTTAATATAAGTAACAAAATCCTTAAAATATAGCATACAGCAAATTATACATACTTTTGTCTTTCAACAAATCCAGGCGATTTTAAGTAGACTTGATATACTCAGTTAAAATATGTAATAATATGGGGTTTTTTTCTGTCACGTACAAATTTTACTGAATGATATACTTAAATTTCAAAAGATACTGCATTATTCAACGAAGAATATGTCAGTTATCAGAAACTAGAAGATGAAATAAACATAAATTAATATAAAAATATTTTAAATGCTTATTTCTTTATCACCTGTTACAACATAATCGCAACAGAACTCAAAAATGTCTGTTTTATACAGGTTTCCATTTTATCACATACACTGCGATTCAGTCTTATTTTTTTCATAGGAACCATGAAAATGTAAATTTAAATCAGGATAAAATCAACTGTACAGTTAAAAGTCACTGAAATTTGGAATGTTTTATAATAAGCGCATGCATTCAAAATGCCATATATAATGAATTAAAAATTGAATTTTATAAAAGAAATTTTAGAAGGATGAAAAATAACTGAGCTGAGATTTGCGAATTTTATCCAAAAACTTCATTTCAAACATATATATTTATTTAGAAAACAAAGTATGTGTTTTGCTGTGATTACAGATTACATTCACAATATTCACTTCTATACACCATAATGGAATCTATTTTGCATGAAAAATTACATAGACACTAGTACAAGTGCTATCAGTGTGAACTATGTTTAAAACAAGTTATAGCTTCCTTATTCGGCATAGGGGACACCAAGCAAGAAAGGTGCGACAGAAGGAGGGAGACAACACTAATTTTTTTTTAAACTAAACAGTGCTAATTTATTTATTTTCAGCATCCACACAAAATGGGTTACCTATGAATTCATTTATATACGGTACAAATTTTACAGTTACAAGATTAGAAATTTACAGTTGAAAAGTCTTATTTTTACAGATCAAAAGTGAATATTGAATTCTATTTTCAAGTTGAATTTGACACGTAATAAATTTGTAAAAGAAAAGAAAAGGAAATTGTTACCGTAATTACATATATCCTGTGTTTACAGGTCACTAATTAAATTTTCGCCTAAATAGAAGCATGATTAACGCGTTAAGCCATATACTAAATATACTACCTGGAAGGAGGAATGGGAAACTGAGGGAAAAATATAAGGAATTGATATGTTCCATTTTTTCTTTAGTATTTCCAAAGAGACACATAATTTAATAATTGTAAGACTGTTGTGTAAAATTGGGCAATTTCTGTAATTTTTATTTTATAATGAAGTTCAATCAATTTTATAATAGAATCGACAACTTATTTTTCACTTATCAAAAAGAGATTTTTTTAACAACAAGTATTTTTAATCTGACAGCTGTAAATTTTCTAGAACACATAGTGATAAAGAACACGCATCATGCTTTTCAGTTAACTTAGATCTGTGAAAGTATAATATTCGTTAAATGTAAATGCTTATACTTTTCTTGTACTTTGTGTATATGCTCCATTCCTCCGGCACATGAGGAAGAAATGAGACACAATTTTCGCAATATTCAAATAGGCTGAATATAAAAATTCAAATATTTTATTCTATTTTGTATATTTTTTAGTATCAAATAACACTAAAGTTTATTATGGTGCAATTATATCCAAAACTGAGGATAATATTATTGAATAATCGATTGTTCCATTCTTTTCTCATCTCCCGCACTTTATATTTTAGTGACAGAATTAAATTAATCCTTTTTATTAGTACTGTAAATTAACAATTCGAAGGTCGCTATGTATATATGAGATTCTCCTTACTAAATCGATTTATTTCATCAAAAATACCAACAAATTGCTTATTGTATACTGATAATAAAATATTGAATACATTTGTAACTGTATTTATTCAAACAATATTAAGATTTCAGTTCTAAAAATGCCTATTTCATAAAAATATAAAAGCTAAGTTTTTTGTGAGTTTTGAGCTAAGGACTTTATTTCTTTCATTCTGCAACAAAAAAAAACCTTCATCGAATATGATACGATGTTTATTTAAAAACATATATACTTAATATCATTTTTTAGGCATAGTTACATTTGTGGTAATTTTGGGGACACATATTAATTCACTAATTTGTAATTACTTGCAAATATTTAAGGGCAGTGCCGCGTATTTTATGTGGTACGAATTTGGTATCTATGCACTCAGAATTAAAGTAGTTACAATTTTAAAATTTTGATTTAATATTTAACTAATGTAAGGAAAGTTTTTGAATTAATCCGTTCGAGTCTGATGTACTATTAATAGTACATGTTTTTTCCTTGAGTATTACTTTCTCTTACAATTTCTTTTGTTATTATCTACATGTCGCGTCGTAATGATAGTCCATGCATTTATTATTATGATTTCATTTATGTTTTGGTATTTAATAATAATAATAAAAGTTTGTTAATTCTCTCTGCATCGTTGGTGATTCCTTTAATTTAAACGTATATTTCACTCTTTAAATTTAAAATGTAGGTTTCTTTTCTGAACAAATCATGTGTGATAAAACATAAAAAACATTAGAAAGTTATAATATCCTTTAAATACTATTGTAATACGATATTTTCCAAAAGAGCAAAAGGAGACTTTCAATAAAAGATTTAAAAATTACTTTTCAGAAATACATAAAAAAAGTATATTTAAAAATAAACCATCTTGGAATATTGAATAAATTGAAATTCTAATAATTTTGCAAGAGAAAAAAAAAAAAACGTTGAAAATATAAATTATTTTCACAAAAAGATTATTTTTGAAACAGTCTTTTGTCTTTTGGTATAAAATTATTTTTAATAAATTTACAAATTGGCTTAATTATTAAATTAATTAAAGAATAACATTTCTTCGAAGGTTTTGCTGCCTTTCAACAAAAAAAAGGAAAAAAAAAAAGAAAGAAAGAAAATAAATACTATTTTTCTCTGAAAAATCAATTTTAAAATGAAAAGTCTAGTTCTTTCTTTTCTTTTCTTTTCTTTTTTCTTGCTGATGCATTATTTATAATAATTAAAGAATGTTTTATCCTATGCAGAATAAAAATAGTTTTATTTGAAAGGGTATTATTTATCAGAATTTCAGTAAAGCATAGCAAACATAAAAAATGATAAATATGTTTCTGTTAAACCTACTCAATAATGAAGTTGAATTTATCACCACGATATACTGGGTGTCCTAAAAAGGACTAACTGATTTTAAAATTCAATAACTTGCAAACGGTGACAGATATTTAAAGAATTCTTGCAGTAGGCTTATGCACGAGATCAAAAGTTTTTTTACAGTGATTTTCGATTTTAGTTCGAGTTACAAACAATAGATGGTGCTGTAAGCAATAAGCGCTAAATACAGGATCGATTTTTTGGCCTTTCTCTTCTTCCATGCGGAAAAAGGAGATTTAAAATGTATTGAGTGGGTCCCGAAGTGCCAAAAAGCGAGCCTGAATTTTTGCACTTTTGACCTCATGCATAACCCTCCTGCAAGAGTTTTTTAAATATCTGTCACCATTTGCAAGTTATTGAATTTTAAAATCAGTCAGTTCTTTTTAGGACACCCAGTACATATACAGACGTGTGAAAATTATTAGAATAATTGTGAAATTTACATTAAAATCTTATTATATTAAAGAAGTAATACATTTAAAAAATATTTATACATTTAATATTTAGTGTGCAACCCTTGATTTTTATTAAAGATTCGATACTTCTTGGTGTACTTTGTATGAGTTTTTGGCAATTAATTTGTATTTCATTGTCATGATGTCAAATTTCGATGAGTAAGAACCTCTATCCTAAGAACTACCAGAACCTTCTTGTTTGTGATGTTTCATTTCTTTAATTTAATTAAAGAAAACACTTCCGTGGCCTAGAAACAGTCCAGATATGAACCCCATAGATAACCTTTGGGCCATTGTAAAGAGAAAATTAAAGAAATGAAACATCACAAACAAGACTGGTCTGATAGAAAGACTCATCCAATTTTGGTATCATAACAATGAAATACAAATTAATTGTCAAAAACTCATACAAAGTATGCCATCTTTTCTTTAATAAAAAACAAGGTGATGCACACTAAATATTAAATGCATCAATATTTTTTAAATATTTCTTCTTTTAATTTTTTTTTATTTAATTTTTATTTATTAATATTTAAACATTTCTTCAAAAATTAAACTGATTTTTCAAGCAAAAAAGTCAAGAGGCAGAAATAAAACAAAAAATCTGTTTTTCAGAGTATTGAAAAATTGATTTTAAAATGAACAAGCTGGGTTTTTTTTTCACATGCCTTATTTATAATAATTAAGGAATAACATTTCTCCAAAGGGTTTGCTGCCTTTCCAACAAAAGAAAAAAAAACAAAGAAAATAATCCCATTCTTCCCCGAAAAATCGATTTTAAAATGAACAATCTAGTTCTTTCAATCTTTTCTTTTCTTTTATGATACTTTATCTATACTTCTATACTAATATTATAAAGAGGTAAAAATTGTTTATTTGTAGGAGGTAAGCTCTGGAACTACCGAACCGATTCCAAAAGTAATGGTATCAAAATGCTGGTGTTAATACAACTTAGAACATAGGCTATATATTATGTTCGTGCCACTGGCCAAAAGGGGGTGCAGGAGCAAAAAACGTTCTAAAAATGCGATTTTTGATTTACTGAAGGGCCTAGAAACATGAAATTTGGAATGGTAGTTACTTATACGATACTAATGATCTGTAAGGACATTTCTTAAAAAAATCGAAATTAAAAAGGTGTGAAAATGCACGAAAAGCGTTCTAAAAAACGTTCTAAATAGCGATTTTTACGCAAATTCAGGAAGTACCAAACCGATATAAAAAATAATGGGGTCAAAATGATGGTGACAATTTTTGCTCCAACATAGGCCACATTTTACGTCGGTGCTACTACCTCTAAAGGACGTGCAGGAGCAAAAAAACGTTCGAAATTGCGTTTTTTGTGTTACTGAAGGGCCCAGGTACATTGAATTTAGCGTTTAGCGTGGTAGTTACTTATTAGATATAAATGATCTCCAAGAACATTTCTTAAAAAATTCGAAATTTAAAAGAGGTGAAAATGCGCGAAAACAGTTCTAAAAAAACGTTCTAAATGGCGATTTCTACGCAATCTCAGAACGTACCCAACCTATTTCAAAAGTAATGGTTGGAAATTGATGATGGCAGCCCTTGCTCCAACATAGGCTTTATTTCATGTCGGTGTCACTACCACCTAAGGGTTGCAGAACCAAAAAACGTTCTAAATTGCGATTTTTGTGTTACTGAAGGGCCTAGAATCCTGAAATTAGGCAGGGCAGTTATTTATAAGATACAAATGACCTCTAAGAACATTTCCTAAAAAATCGAAATTTAACAGGGGTGAAAATGAGCGAAAAGCGTTCTAAAAAACTTTCTAAATTGCGATTTCTACGCAATCTCTGGAAGTACCGAACCGATTAAAAAAATAATACTGTGAAAACGATGGTGGCAGCCCTGGTGATGTACAGCCTGTATTTCATGTCATAGGCTGTATTTCATATTGGTGCCACTACCCCAAAGGGCGTGAAGGAGCAAAAAACGATCTAAATTGCGTTTTTTGTAATACTGCAGGGACTAGCAACTTGAAACTAGGCATGGTAGTTACTTATAAGATATAAATGATCTCTAAGAACATTTCCTAAATAATTCGAAATTTAAAAGGGGTGAAAATGGACGAAAAACGTTCTAAATTGCGATTTCTACGTAATCTCAGAAAGTTAAACCAATTTCAAAAGTAATGGTTGGAAATTGATGATGACAGCCCTTGCTCCAATATAGGATAGATTTCATGTCGGCGCCACTACCACCTTGCAGTTGCATTTTTAAAAACGTACTAAATTGTGATTTTTGTTATATTAAAGGGGCTAGGAACTTGAAATTTGGCATGGTAATTACTTATGAGATGTAAATGCTCTCTGAGAAGAATTCCTTAAAAATTGGAAATTTAAAAGGGATGAAAATGAACGAAAAGCGTTCTAAATAGCGATTTCTACGCAATCTCAGGAAATATAATCCGATTTCAGAAGTAATGGTTTCAAATTGATGATGACAGTCCCCGCTCCAACATAGCCTATATTTTACGTTGTTGTCACTACCACCTGGGGGTCACAGGAGCAAAAAATGTTCTAAATTGCGTTTCTTGTGTTACTGAGGGATGTCTAACATTTTAAATTTGAAATGGTAATTACTTCAAAGGTGCAAATGCTTTCTAAGAATTGTCAAAAGAAAATTCCAAATTTAAAAGGATGAAGTGAGCGAAAAGCGTTCTATAAGTGTTCTAAATTACGATTTTCATGCAATCGTATGAAATACGAAACCGATTTCAAACGTAATAGTTGCAAATTGATAGGGATAGAACCTGATCAAACATAAGCTGTATTTTATGTCGGTAGCACAACCCCTAAAGGATTGCAGGAGCAAAAAACTTTTTAAATTGCGATTTCTGCGGTACTGAAGAGGATAAAAACTTTAAATATGGCACGGTAGTTACTTATAAAATATAAATGTTCTCTAAGAACAGTCGAAAATAAATTCGAAATTAAAAAGAGGTGAAGCGAAGGGAAGGAGCGAAAAGTATTCTAAAAGAGTCTTAAATTTCGATTTCTATGGAATCTCAGGAAATAATAAACCGATTACAGAAGTTGTTGGTTGCGAATCAAGGGTGATAGTCCCTGATCCTATTCGGGCTTTATTTTATGCCGGTGTCACTACCACCTGGTTGGCAGGAACAACAAGAAAGCCTTTAAAAACATCTAAATTTCGTTTTCTGTAGAATATTAGGAAATACCAACCGATTACAAGGTTAATGTTGGCAAAGTAATTGTGACAGTCTCTTTTTTAACATTTTTCGAGACATTCTATTTCTAACACCAGAGAGGTGGTAGACTGTTAGACAAGAAACTTGGAATTTGACATGATGATTAATTTTAAGATGTAAATGCGTTAAGATGGTTTCTAAAAAATTCAAAACTTCAAAGGAATACTGAAATGAGCGTAGCATAAAAGTCTCAAAATACTTTCTAAATTATCATTTATTTGGAATTAGTTTTAGTTCTTCTTATTAATTAAAATCTCATTTCTGTCTATTGCACTTTTATAATGAAGTTTAGTCAAAGTGTGGCTTAATTTGTAATTTTTTAATTATTTCAAAAAGTGTACTTCTAATAAAAAATAGTCATGCAAATATCACTTGGCATATTTCAACTATTACGCGAGCAAAGCCGCGGGGTTTGCTAGTTTATTATAATTAAAGATTATTTAAATATTTCTTCGTACTATTTACACATTTCTTCAAAAATTTTGCTGCATTTTCAATCAAAAAAATCAAGAGAGAGAAAGAAAGAAAAGAAAAAAAAAATCCTGTTTTTCAGATTATAGAACTTTTGATTCTAAAATGAACAATCTAGTTAAAAATATTTTTATTTAACAGACATTTTTTTAAATTAGTAGTATTTATCACTATATCAAGAAAATCCAGCAAATATAAAAGTGATGATATGTTGTATTTCATGTTAATTTTTTTTAGTTATAAAATTTAATTTATATGTCAGTAGCTATTTATTGATGTACAATCAAGCTGACAATTCTATTACATATTAGGTCATTTTAAAGCTTACTGGTTTATATAGAAAAAGTGGCAAGATTAAACTTTACTTTATCAATGTGATATACAGATTTTTCGCCTGTTGCTTCTGACGTCACCAGCCATACAGAAGGCTTTGTACTGTAGGTGGCAATGGCACTGGTCATGTCATCGATGCGCTTCTCTCTCTCCTGTCCGTGACGTAATCGTTACGAGATAGCTGACGTCTATAGGAGGTGTGCGTTAGTTTCGTTTTTGTGAATCAGTGATAACCTTTTTAAATCTACAGCTTATTATTTAATTTTCATTAATTTGTCGTAACTTTTAATTCAGCTAATCAATTTGAATCTGCCGTGTAATTACTTTGTCAACCCCGTACTTGTCATTTATAAACTAAAAACCGTTAATTTTAGAATCAGAATTTAGTTTGATGCTGTTCTGAATAGATGTAGTTTTCCAACGCAGTTTTATCGGAACGTGGGCTTGCTGACTGCCGTCTGAATGCCGCTAAAACAGTTTGCTAAAAGAATACGTTAGCGTACTAAGAGGTCGTAGAATCGTAATGTGGATATTTTGTCATGCCCAAATTAATTTGAATAATCTGTTCTGCTCTCTTCTAAAAATCTAATGGAATAGTTCAACGAATTTTTAATTTTGTCTTTTTATAAGAGGTTCCAATTTTATAATATCTACCTGGTGACTAAAAGCAAGGACCTTTTATTAATTTTCTTCTACTAATGAAATGGAAATAAAGTAATGGTTATTCTCCAAAAAATGCCTCTTCATTGTCTTCAACAGTTTACATGTTTTTGAAGTAAGAATGTTCTTTATATTTTATTATATTTTAACGATCATCAATTTATTAAAGGCATCCAGCAATATATAGTTAACCCGATAACTCATAGTTAATTCTCGCCGTACATTGGTTGGGTTTTTTTCTCATATGTACTATTTTCTGTCAGGGGAGGTTTTGACATTGTGATTCAGCTGTTCATTCATATTCCTGATGATGGCCACGAATATGTGCCGAAATTATAGAAGATTTTAATGTTTTAATATCTATATTAAATGTTGTACACCAATATAGCAAAGGATTTGTGGTTTTATTAGCAAATCATTAAGTATTAATCTAAAGACACTGATAAATTATAAAAAATAATCAATCATTAACAATATAAATCTATCGGAATATTTAAAAGCAAGTACTATTTATGCATGCTTAAGCTTATTAGCGTTACACAGGAGGTAGCACGAGGAGAGTGGCTGATAATCTCCAATGTATATATATTTTTTTTATTTATATTAACAATAAATAATTTCATTTCATTTACATGATATGAATAACTAAATTTTGGCTTACAAAATGTTTAATACAAATATGTTTCATAAATAACAATATTTTTCTTTGTCTTTGGGATACGTCTTCTGACGCTTTTTCTTTGATGAATTTGAAACAATTTCTCTTTCTAAATTATGGCTCTAACCAGGAGTATAGATTTTTTTTCTTCTAAAAAAGACCATCATATTATTGAAGAGTATCGATTTATAGCAGCATGCATTTCTTTTTATGACTATAAATGCCTTATAAATTTTAGATCGGTATCAGTTGTGGAGCTGGGGACCATGGGGACAGAGAAACTTTTATACCGAAGCGGTCACCCCCCACCCCTCTGTCAAATCGGGGACAACCTCTCGAGTGTTAAATCAGCGCTACCCTAATTTCATTTTATTTTTTAATACAAAAAAGGTTGGGATCGTAGTTTAGCTTTTGATACCTGAAGCGCGACACGTACATACTCCATTATGGTGGTCACAAGCAACATAGGAAAAAAAAAATTACATTTTTGGGGGGAGGGACCCCCCCCCCCCCCCCTAAAAGTTGCCAATTAGATAGAAAATGAGATTGGCAAAGTTTCAGCTCAATTGAATAACATTAACCCGTGCCTCATCGAGGTTAAATTCTTAAAAATTTGCAATTTTTGGCGAAAAATTGTAGTTTTTCTTTCTTTAAGTGCAAACTATTTGTCTTCGAAACCCGATTCTTGTTTTATTTCATAGAAACTGTTGTTGCCTTGAACTTTTATTCTCATCAAAACTTATATTTAATAAACACATAGAATTTTTCAGGTCAGCTCGTGAGCTATACCCTCAAACTTTGCATTTTTGAAAAATCAGTGAAAAATGACAAATTAATAATTTTATTACTTTTGATAATTTTTTTTGTATTATTTGCATTAATAGACAGAAATAATTGAACAATTTTTGTAACTTAAAAAATATTTCCCGAATTATAAGTAATTATTAGTTGTCTAGTTCTGTGTCTAGAAAGAAAGATCTTCTCGATTTGTATTGTAGTTGAAGCACATTTCAAACAAACCTCTGGATTTCTCTTTTTATTACAAGGCTGTTTTTGTTACCTGCTATCGTTATCTATTTTCAGAATTGAGGAAACATTCCGGAAAACCCCCTCCCCCTTTCGGTATGATAATAGAAATGTATGATTTTTTTAATTGGCTAAATGTCTCATCAAATCTTCGACAGTAAGTTACAAAGCAATTGTCAAGTTTTACGTATTTTCTTTTATAATATTCACTAAATGAAACTGAACGCCAGAGAAGCTGCTAGACTTAGGGTACATCTACCAACTAACCACAGACTTTAATTTTAAGTAGAAGTGCAATGCGACTCCGCAAATAACTATTTCGTAAGCAAAGAACTGAGCTCATAAAAACCAGATTTAAAAATTCCGATATGGAGAGAGCTGTTGTTCATTGGGATAGAAAACTGCTCCCTCATTTTTTGAATAAAGAAAATTTAGAGCGGATAGCAGCTTTAATTAGTTGTGGAGATGAAGAACTGTTACTACGAGTTCCTCAGTTTGAAAATCTAGGCTATCATCAGGGTATTTTCAGCAGTTGAAGAGTGGGAGGAAGTTGGTAAAATCCAGGAAAAGTGTTTTGATACCATTGCGGTAAACACCGGTCGCCGCATAGGAACCTGCATTTTCCCATAGCAATTGTTAAAGGAAAAAACTTCTGTATTTACCATGTCGCCACCATAATTTAGAAATTATCCTAAAGGCTGTTTTTGATTGTAAAATGGTCACAACCACTGCCCCTCAGCCAGATATTTAAAAAAATCTGATTGGGTGGCCTAAATTAAACCAGACTAAGTATAAAAATGCTATTCAAGATTAAATATAAGATATAAATAGTTAATTCAGAAGAAATTTCAAGTTTTCTTACAGAAAATTTAAAAAAATAATAGCGCAGGGATGATAATAAAGAATTTATTCAACTTTGCTTAATTTTTATAGGATGTCCTACTCCAAAAGACACTTTTTCAGAGCACCTGGTGCTTTTAATGAGGTCAGATGGATGGCAGAGGGGATCGATTTCTATTTATTTTCTCAAAATATATCGTTTCAGGCATCATCTATCAATTACAAATTCAAAAAAATAAGGTATTAGAGACATTTGCTTATTTCTAATGAATATTTATGTAAAAGCGAGCTTCAATACTCCCACTCCCACTTTGGCCCCCAATCCCAGACTTTCAATTAATAAAATCACTTGTTGACTACAGAAAGTTTTATAAATAGGTTGCAGACAAAGTACTCGCTAAAATGATAAACCGAGTTTTGTATCTTAACTCGGATCAAGTTGCATTTTCATTTTTAGATGATACTTTGGGGGGGGGGGGGGTGGAAAGTCAATATAAGCATGGCTGTAAAATTAATGTCATTTGAAGAAGAAAATGATGATGATGACAGGAATGTAAGAGCAACAAAAGATTTCAACGGATTATTTATTGAACAAAGAAGTTGATGTTTTTGTTTCATCTCAAACTATAAATTTTTTCAAAAGATTTTAGATTAATAAAAAAATTTTAAATACTCATCCCAATGTATGATGTGAAAATAAACCTTATTTGAAAGCAAAAAAAAAAAAAAAAAAATAGTGAATGGTTTTAAAGTTGTCAATGACACAGCTGAAAGAAGAATAAAATTAACCCGAGATTTTAATTCCTGTTCAACATAAGACGAAAAACAAAATCATTATATGCTAAAAGTTGTAACTGGATCTAGAAAAACTTTTCAAGCAAAAGCAAAACTTCAAAAGCAACCTTATTTAAGCCATTACCCCCTTAATCCTTTCCGGCGCAGTGGTCCCACATCGAGACCACCTAATTTTAATTCGAAACTATCAAACGGCACCAAGAATATTTTAATAAAATTTTGTTTTTACAATGAAAGTTTAACGTAATGTGTTTCCTAATTTCTAAAAAAATCATTTGTAAATGCCGATGTTAGTCAATCACTTCATCATGTTACGAACAGAATTTTTTTGTGCCGGAAAGGGTTAACGTGACAATTGTAAGAGATAATAATTTGTTTTCTTCATTATGCTTCCTTTCTTGCTACAGAACTTTAATAATAAAATGCATTTGAGCACTATTTGTTCTAATTTTTATACTTCCCCCCCCCCTTTTTTTTAATTATTTCAGTTTAAAATTCGATTTTTTTCATTTTCTTTGGAATTTTTTTAAATTAAACCCTTTATCATGTACAAAATGAAAAATAAAAGAAAAACAAAATGTGGAAAGCAGATGAAATGGAATGTTACAATGTTTTCTCGCATTTTCATAAAAAGTCAATTTTTAGGATTCGGGTGAAGTCTGGTCCTGAAAAATGCGCATTTGCTTAAATCTATACATTTTCAGAAAAAAAATGGTTTGTGGATCTTCAAAGCAAAACTTTTTTTATAAAATGAGACCAGAATTATGTTTCTAGGTTCAATTGTATTCATTTCATAAAGGAAAAGCAGCATTTTTTGCGAAAAATCACGTTTTTTTCAAACTTTAACCTCAGAGAGGCACGGGTTAAAATTATCCAAATGAGCTGAAACTTTGCCAAACTCCTTTTCTAGTCAATTGGCAACTTTTTGGGGGGCCCCCCAGAAAAAATTCGAAAATTGATTTCTTGTGACTACCCTAATACTCCATGTGATTAATTAGTCTGGCCTGTTATTCTGTGGCTGTGATATACATACAATGAAACATAAATATTGATTAATTCTGATAATTAAAATTTTTAAAGCATTTATTGGTACTTTTTCTTCCAGATGTGGTGTTCAAAAAGTAATTTGGAAAAAGATCTGCTTCATAAGAATTGGGATTTTCATGCTCCCCATGAATTTAGGTAAATAATTTAGATCTTTATCAATTTTAATTGCAAAATATTTTAACCCGTAACAGTAGAGGTATAAATGTAAAATTTAACAGGGGACGCGGGGTCTCAGAGATGTCCTGCACATTATATGAACATTATTTTGTTAAATTTATAATGAAACACGGAATAAATTTGCCTTTTTTTTTACCGAAATGTAACGATGTCAAGAAGAGAGTTTAGAAATGGCAATCAACCACCACCAAATAGCAGGTTGGCAGAATATACGATTGAGCAGATAATGTCTAACTTCACAAACAAAAAGCTGCTTGGCGAGCCATGTTTTGTTTACTATTAAGGACAGTCAAATATGTTGATGTGTTTGGGTTCTCTGTAATTTTCGTAAAATAAAAAATAAACGAGGAATTCAGGTCTGCCACAGGCGACTATTTTTCTATTCTATTCGCACCACTATTTAAAAGAAACTGATTTTCTAGCATATTTCTTTTGCAAATGTTCTCAAACAGTATGAATTCTAACCGTCGAATTAATTATGCGACTGCAAAAAGAATGTCAGTGTTTTCAAGTAGAATCATCCGATATCAGCCGTGACCAACAAATTTATGTAATTTGACTGAATTTGTCGACTTAAAAAATAATACGACTTTTTACCAGTTGCCAGAATTTTATGATTTCATGCATTTAACTACAGCGTTTCACTACTTTGACAAGAAGTTAATACAATGTTTCATATATATATATAATTCGTCATATAATATAATTCGTCGTAGCACATCCCATAATGTAGGTCATATTATCTGAAAGTCATAATATCAATCCATAGTTTTGAATGTCGTCCGAAGAATATAAACCTTTTAGTTTCTTGTACTTTTCCCCACTTTCTAAATCATTTATACTCGTTTAATATCCTTATGTATATCAAATATATTTAATTCCAATGTTAACCATGTCGCATACATTATTTTTTATGACCATAGATGTCATTATTTTTGTGGGTCTTTAATATATATACTTAGCTTATATTGTTTGATTTTCAGATTATTAGGCATGATGCAAAATTCAAGAGGACATCCTGAAGCATTTCATTGTCCAGAAGGAAGTTTCATGAATCCTGCGACCAAATGCTCATTACTAGACAGATATAAAAATTAAATTAAAAAAATAGACTTACTAAAACAAATTTATATTCATAATATGTAGAATAGTTGATTGATATGTAATTCGTTAATAAAAAGTTATGGATGTTGAAGAAGTCTTAAGAATTTTTTTGTGAATAGAGACCATCAAACAAAAGGAACTGTCTAAAATAAAATCAGTTTGAAACCAGCCTTTGTGTAATGAGGATAACTTATCATTGAGTTACTGTATGTAAATTTTAAAGTACATTAACCTTCTCGGGACGGACGATGCACATATGCATCGTCAAAAGGTGCAAAGAGAATTTGTTTTTGGCAACATTAATAAATAAATAAATGTAATATTTGTCTTTTTTAATCAGAGCATTTTTTGGATTATCAGAAGTAAAGGGGATCTCTATATACAAATTCTTTTTAAAATATTTTTTAGCACATGTCATAGTATTGTTAAAAATAGTGATTACAATAATACGCAATTTGCTCACAAATTATGTACTAATTAAATAGATAATAAATCAAATATTAAAAAGAAAAGTAGTTACTTACTTAAACTTGATTCTATTTTTACATTCTATGGAAAAAAATTAGTAATTTTTGATTGGATACAATTCAATTTTCAGTAATTTTCTTATTCATCAATTTTTTTATCAACAATTAGTAAAGAATCAAATATTTTCTGGTCCAAATTTTCTGTAGAAAAAAAATATTCAGGATATTCACTGCCGATTTCACTTCCGAGATAGAAGGTGCCGAGATTTCAAGTTCTTTTTCAACATCAACTTCTAAGTCTTCTTTAACATAGTTCTCTTGTTTAACTTCATATACAATGTCATCATCTGTAGAGGTACCAGAAGTCTACACTTCATCATCGCAATATTCGAAGTGCTCAGTAACGTCCCTTGGAAAAATATTCACACTATGCTTTTCCAACCACAGAGCTATTGGTAAGTTTCCTTCGTCGTCTTCGTCCTCCACGTTGGCATCTTTTCCTTCCAACAACAGATTCTTCGAAAGATCTGCGCGCCAGAAACAGTTGCGGAGTGTTGCTGATGTCACCCGTCTTCTTGACTTTTCCATCAGAACGATTGCTTCTAAAAGAGAGATATTGTGTTCCGTATTGTTCTCTTCGTAGTTCACGTATCACTAGCTGTTTCTTATAGAGGGACTCCAGGAATTATGCCCTCGCCCATGGACTGCAGCACAGAAGTCGTGTTTGGGGGCAAAAAATACGAGCTTAATGCGCTCCAGATTTTCTAAGTGGGGACCCAAATAGCATGAACATTAGCAGCAAGTTTGAGTTTTTCTGATATTACCTTGCCGTGACAAATTTGAATTGAGAAATTCGCAGCAGATCTCTCGCAAGGTATACCATCACCCACTTGCATGAGTAGTTTGTTGTGAAATTGATGGCAAGTGTGGCAAGTGATGGCAAGTTCAAAGTGTGGTGACTTCGGCGTTTGAGTTATCTTTCTACAGTTTTGTTATGAACTTTCAGTCTTACCGTGCTGAGCTTGCTGCAACTTTGCAGGTTTTCAAAGCAAGACTTCTTTTTGGAAATTTTCTGCAAACTAAAAATGCTATGTGGGGATGAGCTGTGCAATTGTCGATAAGGAGAAAAATTTTACGTTTTTGTTTCAACAAATCATTGCCTCATTGTCGAATTTCTTCTTCAAAAAAATGGGAAATCCTCAAGGATTTCTGATTGGCTTTTTAGTTGACGGTCAGTTTTTAAACATTTTTAAAACACCTCGGCTTTTGGGATTTACCTACGCCGGTTAATTTTACCTTTTCTGAGCTGTTCATATTTGCACATACAAGAACAGTTATTCTCACTTTCGAGGGCTTTCTGAGCTGTTCCTATTTGCACATACAAGAACAGTTATTCTCACTTTCGAGTGCTTCCTGTTAGTGCACTTTTGTCCTTTAAACTTTAACGTTCGATCGGAAGTCATTTTGTAAAAAGATCCAACATCGTCAGCATTAAGTCCTTTTATTCATAATCCTAGATTCCATCTGGTCATATCTGAGCTTTCCACTTTTCCACATCCGATACACAAACACTTGCTGCTTCACAAACAATCTTTCCACAAGAAATATTGTTCCGTGCTCCGTTCTTTGAACCTATCCAGCCATCTGTTAGAGCACACAAAACCATTTCTACCGAATCTTTCGAGAAACTCATTCGCTTTAATTTGAAGGCCCGGTCATAGGAAGATTTCTATCCCGCTGAATGGTGTACCATTTTAACACAGCTTCTTTCACGTTTTCCCTTTCAGCCCAACGTAGTTTCTTCGAAGAATCCAAATTTTACTTTTTTCGTGTGCAACAAGAGTCGCACTGCGATTTTTCTAAATGTTTGAAACTGTAGACTTTGACAAAGTAAATTCCTTGCACAGTGCCGATTGATTGGATCCGATTTTTAGCTGTTCTTGAAAAACTGTCTTCTTATCTGAAATCAATCATCAGAATAATGAAGACAGATACTGTAAAACGAGAAACATTATTGGATTGTTACATCTTGGACGGTTCATTCTTGGACTGGGGGGAGGGGGGGAGAAGAAACATTTGCTGTTTAACAACTTGTTCGCCTATTTTAAGGCGATGAGCGTGAAAGAGTGAAATTTGACACAATGTAAAGAAATGCCATGATTTGCTGTCACAATAGTACGTTTTAAAGTTGGAAAACTGAAAAAAAAAACAAAAAAACTGGTAAAATAAAATTTCAGTCCACTATAAACGAACTACCAAATTCTCAGCTGTCCACTATAAGCGTATAAAATAACATTAGTTAAATGGGAGTACGGACGGGACCACTGACAAAGTTCGTTACATCCGGGTGTTCACTATATCCCGGGTTCATTATAGCGAGGTTCGACTGTATTTTGCATATAAATATGATTTTTAGTATTTTTAGTGGGCATTTATAAATATGTATGAAATTTAAAATATCTATTAGAGTTACCAATTAAAAAAATCAGTAGACCGTACGAGACTTTCACCCCCCAATTTTTGAGATTATTTGCTGATACGTTTTTTCATTAAGGGGGCTGGTCACTCAGCTTCCGATTTCCCCTCACTAATGTAAAGTATATGGGCATTGGATGCATTCGTATAATTATAATATCTCCTCGGGAAATTAATATTTTTAACTTCTATTTTTTGTGTACTCTTCCTAAAAGATGTCTCTTTTTTTCTTAGTTATCAAATTATTTCTAAAGTATAGACTTAATTTTACAGAAAGTGTTAAAATTTTACTCAGAGTTCGCCCGCTCTTAACACATAAAATATTAAATTCAGCATAGATTTTAGAAATATTTTGAAAACTAAGACAAAAAGAGACATCCTTTAAGAAGAGTAAAAAGAAAAAATAACTTAAAAATATGAATTTCCGGAGAAGATATTTTAAATATACGGATGCATCAAAAGTTCACAGACTTAACATTACGGAGGAGAATTCCAAAGCTGAGTGACCAGCTCCCTTAACTGCAATTCTTTTTATCTAACAACGTGGTTTAACGATATATAAGTACACTATCTCAAAAGCCGTTTGCAGAACCTTTCGAAAAATACTTCGAAAATGATGTTAACATCAGAAATAATATACAGTAAACTCTGTGTAAGGCGGAATCTATCGGGACCGAGAAAATTTTTCGTTGTAGACAATATTCCGCCTTATGCAAAATACACCTCCTCCCTCCCTCCTCCCCCCCCCCAAAAAAAAAAAATAAAAAATAAAAAATGCACAATGTATATTTTTTGATGTTCGTAACCTTTAGAAATTCTTTAAAATTAGATTTTTAATGAAATTAAACATTATATTAAATTTATTGTTTTTAATAATCTTGAAAAACATTATTTGAATACTGAAATAAATAGTATCGCTGTGAAATTGCTTCAATTCGGGAATTTAATGAAAACATTCATTTTAACAAATACACTATATGGCCAAAGGTGACCGGTCATTTGCGATTTTAGACGTTTTGTTAAATATCTAGAAAAATACATGAGGAATTAACCTAAAACTGCAGGTGTATAAACAACATAGTATAGGTCATATATTTTCGGGTAGATTTTTTCCCGAAACCCCATAGGGGACCGTCAACAAATTGAAAAAGAACGAATATCTTTTGGATAACCCTGTAAAAACTAATGTAGCAAAAACGTTCAAACTCGAGATTATTAATACGTGGCTTATTGTAATATACTGTGTTCATTTTTATGAGGATAGCATGTATACTCGTGGAGAAATTAAGGTTTTTATAAAAACAGTCCCAAATTTCGCGAAGTTTTTTGCTTATAATTTGCAGAGTTCTTAATATAAAAAAAAGTTCATTTCATAAAATATGACAAACAATATTTTACACAATACTTTGTAATCAGAATTAAAAAATAATAAAAAATGGAGGAAAAATGAGCAGGTTTACTAAAAAATGTTTCACTGCGCATGCGCGAATGCAATCAAAATATAATGTGCCTATTATATTATGTGCAAAATAATATATTGTGCAAAATATAATGTCCATCTGTTGATTAGTGCCAAGATAGCGTACATAATATTGCACGATCTACTATATTTGGATACAACCCCTGATCTTTTTGCTTGTTTTGGGGAACAACGTATTTCGAGCTTATTCTATCGACGATTATTTTCAGAATTTTTAAGCTATGATTTTGAGACTTTTACAAAAGTTGCTCTATATACTTAGCTAATACATTATGCACATTATATTTCGATTGCATTCGCGCATGCGCAGTGAAACATTTTTTAGTAAACATGCCCATTTTTCATCCAATTTTTATTATTTTTTATTTCTGATTGCAGAGAGTTGTGTACAATGTTGTTTGTCATATTTTCTCAAAAGCACTTTTTTTATATTAAGAACTCTGCAAATTATAAGCAAAAAAGTTGGCGAAATTTGGGACTGTTTTTATAAAAACCTTAATTTCTCTAGGAGTATACATGCTATCCTCATAAAAATGAACACAGTATATTGTAATAAGCCACTTATTAATAATCTCCAATTTGAACGCTTTTGCTACATTAGTTTTTACAGGGTTATCCAAAAGATATTCGTTCTTTTTCAATTTGTTGAGGGTCCCCTATGGAGTTTCGGGAAAAAATCTTCGCGGAAATATATGACCTATACTATACTGCTTACACACCTGGAGTTTCAGGTTAATTCTTCATGTGTTTTTCTAGACATTTAACAAAATGTCTAAAATCGCAAGTAACCGGTCACCTTTGGCCATATACTGTACAATTACATACCTCATCTTTTACAGTTGTTTAGAGAGTCGGAAAGGAAAATAATCTGTTATAGATGCTTCTTTTTCTTTCGGTTTACCAAGCATTTTTCAGTAACACATTGTAAGTCGGTTAATATCGGTATAATTTTTTCCTTTCTTTGAACGATAAAGAATTTTTCCAGTTATCCAATGCTTATCAAGTCGTCCTGATATGTTTGAATTCCACCACTGTCTGATACAGATCATCTTCCTTTTTACGATCACTTTCTTCATTATGATATAACTGTATCAAAACATCCACAGAAATGTTAGCTTCGGTAGTGCACGCTGTATTGTCAGCTGATACATACACTACTTCATTAATCTTTCTTTGGCTATGTGTGCATTTTAAATCATTTATTAGACTTTGTAACTCATTTTATCCCAACTTATCAATTGATTCTTGATCATTTTCTGAGGAAGGAATTACATATCTGGCTTTCCTGAAACAACAAGAAGTCTTTTCCGGCGACATTTCTGAACAAGATTTGACAATCCATTTGACAACATTTAAAACACCGATGATTTTGTTACTTCGGTGGCTGAAGAGCGTTTTCGAGTAAAAATGAATTTTAAAATGTGTTAGAAAATATCCTCTTTCGATTTGAGAACAGTTTAAGGAAATTCATTACTCATCCACGGAAGCCTTGAAATCCTTTTTACCTTTTTTTCGGCTATCTCTTTCTCTTTTTTACGCAAGAGATCCCGGTATGAGCAAAATTTTTGCTCTAGCATTCGAAAAACATTGAAAAGTTGTTACATCAATGTCTTTATTTTTTACAAAACTTTTCCTCTTTCTTTTGGATAATCCATTTTTAAATTCCACTGTTTTTTCTTCTTTTTATAGTATAATAAATTTGAGTTTTACCTCAATTAAACCTTATATAAAGATCTTTTACAGAATATTTTTTTCTTTAATTTAATAACTTCGATTTTATCCTGCAGCGATAGCATATTGAGTTTAGATTTTGAAACCATTTTTTATTGTGCACTTACTAACATTGTGTATTTGGCGTAGGGTAAACCGGGGCTAGTTGGCCATAGGGGCATGTTGGCCCAGTCGCGATATTTTTTAAACTTCGTGTTAGATGACATTGTCAGTCCAGCGAAGTATGCGTTTCTTTGCTTTCCTCCTCCAACATCAGCACCATTGAAGTTGGAGCGTCCGGTAAAGAATTATTGAGAATTTTCAAAATGTTGCAAAGGTGAGTAAATTTCCTCTGTTATAAATAATCTTTTTTATTTGTTTGTAGATTACATTTTAGATTTTGATATATAATAATTCAGAAAAATAATTGTTCGTAGTTATTGTAGGGCATGTTGTTTTATTGAAATACTTTCAGAATAATCCCTTACAGTCATGAAAAACAAAAATGGCGATACGGGGTTAGTTGGCCCATTTGACACGGGGCATGTTGGCCCGGCGGGCCAACATGCCCCGTAGTGATTTGTCTGTGGAGTATTGGAAATTTGAGTTTTAATGATATATTTTAATAAACATTTATTATTATTTTAATTATTTTGTTAATAATTAATAGTAAGGAATTATTTTATTAATTGAATTCCTGGTTATTCCAGTCAATCTTTTTTAAAAAATGACGTTATAATATTGTTTACCTCCTCCCCAAATTAAATCAGCTGCTCCTATTGTACAAAAACATTTATAACTTTCATAATTATAGAAAAATCCCTGATGGCTTGGCCTACAGGCGCAGGTAGATTTCAAAGTTAAGTACTAATTTCACCAAGAATTTAACGGATTAAGGGAAATGTATTTTTTTTCTTATACAACTTCTCCCCCCCCCCCCACACACACTTTTTTGTTTTTAATTTCTTTTTGCTGTCAGAGTTGCTCCTATCAAAAGCTTGTCAATACAAAAGTTGTAGATAATATTAAGAGAATTTATGATAAGTTTAAATGAATTTGATATTTTGAGAATTGACGAAGTTATGAATTTTTTTTCTTCTGAAAACCCTATTTTTTGCACCCCTTGAAGCCATTTTTAATTATATCAAAAATCTATCATGCATAATTTTTTTTACCCTTTTCCTTGAAGTTTTGAAAACTTTAAACTGATTGGATATGTTACCGTGTCCATAGAAAAGTAAAAAAAGATATATATCTTTTTATCTTAACTTTTTCTTGATAGATAGATAAAGTTTTGAACTGGGGGTGGTTTTGGGCTCTAGGGGTCATGATCGGTGTAGATCTGCAAAAGTTTTTCAAAAATTTCAACATATGGGAGATTGCAATAGGTAGTATTTCTTACGAAATCTACCTAAAAGTTCGCCCTCCTAGTGTTACATACGACCGCTAAAAGTAACAAATCTAAGAATCAAAATCTACCCGACTCTGATATTTCTCAATTATTAATAAAATTCCCTTGTTCCCCCGTCCAGAGAAGAGATTGTCGCAAATAATGCTTTAATAACATCATATTTTATGAAGTGAAAACCTCTTACCTGGTTAGTTATTCCATGAAACTAAATAATCCTTTCTGTCTTCATAATCCATAAAAAGGGCAGTTTCAGGAAACAATTTTTAATTATCAAAAAATATATTTTAAGAGACATGTTGTCTCTTCCACAGACAGAATAGAACTACACTTCCTGAACCTTTAATAAAGATCAGCAGTTCAAACGAAAAATATAAAAAAATGATATCATTCAACATAATTATATCAATCACACTGCTATATCCTAACTTATTAGATTATCTAAATCTCATTATACCAATAACAATCATGAATGTAATCAATAATATATATATTTCATGATAAACAAACTGTATTTTTCTATACTTGATTAGGAATTAAAGTTTTATATAAACGAAAATTATCACTATTACAAAGTATCTGGCATTACCCAAAGCATCATAAAGCAGTATTACATTTAACTGAAAGAAATTTGAAGGGAAAGATGCGTTATGAAAATATAGTAAACGAAAGAAAAGAATTATTGCACTTAACAGATGTATAGAGGCCTTGATACAATTTATTTGTCATCTGGTGTTTATAATAAATCACCTAATTAAGGATGAATGATTTCTTAAATTACTGTACTCTAAGATTTACGGTGTTTTAACACCTAGCATGCCTTTATCAAAATTTATTACTGTTCCGTAATGTATTAAAGACGTTTTTTATGAGAAAATAAAACCAATTTTTAAAGCAATTCTTGGTCGAAGTTAATAATTTGAATAACTCACAGTTTTAATATTTAAAATTTTTATTTTAATTTAGGAGGTTATACTGTATTTTCGTTCGCTAGAAATAAAAATTAAGGTTTGGTAAAATTTTGATCATTCCTTAAATTTCTACGCTATCAGAACATTAAAAAGTGACGTGGGACAGCTTACCCCGCAATCGGGGCAGGTTGGCCCAAGAGACTTGGTGTCAATTTGAGCTTCTAAACTAACACTTATAGTTAATATTTTCAAGTTTTACTATTGTGACTTCTTCCTGAAAGTACACTGATAGTGGTAACATAAATAAAATTCAAAATGTTGAATCGTAATTTTTTTAAAATTATTTGAAGAAAAAGCGGGCCAACTAGCCCCAGTCTACCCTATATATATAAGTTTTAAAATTTCATAGATCAAATACATTTCGTTTTTAATATATACTTTTTTCCGCCTTATGCAAAATTTGCGTTCGGTGGGACCTTAAAAACCTTTCCGTTTCCGCGGTAGGCAGATTCTGGCTTACACAATGTGAATTAATGTTATTTTCTATGGGTTCGCCGGAAATTTTTTTATTTTCCGCGTTAGATAGAATTCCGGCTAACACAGAGTTTGCCTTAGACAGAATTTACTGTATTTGATGGTTTTCACCTATATTCTGTAATCCAGGAAGCCCAGGTTTATATGTTAACAATGGACCAAATCTAAGATTCAACCTACAAAATTCGTATACCTAATTAAAGCTTTACGTTACAAAGTTATCATCTAAAATCATGTTAACATACTACTTCCCTTTCATTAATTTTTACACATGGCTTTTGTTCGTAACCATAATACATCAGACTAATTAGGTAATTGGAGCCTGGAATATATTCTGAAATTGAAATGTAAATTTGACCTCAATCATTACATTTTTTTTAGTGAAATAGCACAGTAATTATATTGTACTTTAAGGCCAAAAGCGGAACTAATCAAGAAAACAGATTTTACCCTTGATGTTTAAAAATCATGAAACTGAAAAAAAAAACATGAAAAGTTTTATAACATGTTTTCAAAATGTCAAATCAATAAAAATTAAAGTTTTTAAACATTTTGGCTTTTACAAGTTACTGTTATTTTGCTAGCAGAGTGGAAATAAAAAGGAAACGTATTTTGCTATTTGCTTTAAAAATCAAAATTTTTATATAAAATATTTCGAGTATGATGCAACAATAATTAAAATGTTTTAAAACTTTTATTCAGTCAGGTCTTATGCAAAAAATAGTGGAATTAAACAGGCAAGAAGAACAATTTTGTTTTTCATGTTTTAAAATTAAAACTTTATTAAATTTTCATAACGTTTTCAAAATGCTACAATAATAATTACAAACGTTAAGTTTCTTTACAATGCTATGCAGTTTTTAGCTAAAAATTTTTTGACAAGTTTCATGGGTCTCATAGGTTTTCCATGTGAAAGCTTCCTCCTTTCTTTGCTCTCTATGAAGCCTGAAACAACAGGTCTCGGATCATAAAAAAACTGTCCTATTTCCGTTAAAAGCAACCAGCATTCTAGAGTTTAAGATTTCTATTGATAGTTCCTATTTTCCATTCATCAAAGTGTAGTATGTATAGATACAGACAGATTTTTTCGGCAAGCTCATGAGTCTGTTTGGTTTCTTTGTGTGGAAAGCTTCCTCCTTCTTTCTTTGCTCTCGAGGAACTGTGCAACATCATGTCTTGGATCATAAAAATCGTGTACCAAAGAGGAAGGGATCGGCCAGCAATACGGCACTACACCAAGTCCCCCTAAAAGCTGAAGAAAGAGGGGCGGATCGGCCTGAGATACGACACTACTGCGCGCCCCACTAAAAAACTGAAAAAAGAGGGGTGGATCGGCCGGAGATACGGCACTACTCTACGCCCCACTAAAAAACTGAAAAAAGGGGGCGGATCGGCCGGAGATATGGCACTACTCTACGCCCCCCTAAAAAACTGAAAAAAGGGGGCGGATCGGCCTGAAAAAAGAGGGCGGATTGGCCGGAGATACGGGCACTACTCTACGCCCCCCTAAAAAACTGAAAAAGAGGGGCGGATCGGCCGGAGATACGGCACTACTCTACGCCCCCCTAAAAAACTGAAAAAAGGGGGGCGGATCGGCCGGAGGTACGGCACTACTCTACGCCCCCCTAAAAAAACTAAAAAAGGGGGGCGGATCGGCCGGAGATACGGCACTACTCTACGCCCCCCTAAAAAACTGAAAAAGAGGGGCGGATCGACCGATACGGCACTACTCTACGCCCCCCTAAAAAACTGAAAAAAGGGGGGCGCATCGGCCGGAGATACGGCACTACTCTACGCCCCCCTAAAAAACTGAAAAAAGAGGGGCGGATTGGCCGGAGATACGGCACTACTCTACGCTCCCTAAAAAACTGAAAAAGGGGGGCGGATCGGCCGGAGATACGGCACTACTCTACGCCCCCCTAAAAAACTGAAAAAAGGGGGGCGGATCGGCCGGAGATACGGCACTACTCTACGCCCCCCTAAAAAACTGAAAAAAGGGGGGCGGATCGGCCGAAGATACGGCACTACTCTACGCCCCCCTAAAAAACTGAAAAAAGGGGGGCGGATCGGCCGGAGACACGGCACTACTCTACGACCCCCTAAAAAACTGAAAAAAGGGGGGCGGATCGGCCGGAGATACGGCACTACTCTACGCCCCCTAAAAAACTGAAAAAGGGGGGCGGATCGGCCGGAGATACGGCACTACTCTACGCCCCGCTAAAAAACTGAAAAAAGAGGGGCGGATCGGCCGGAGATACGGCACTACTCTACGCCCCCTAAAAAACTGAAAAAAAGGGGGGCGGATCGGTCGGAGATACGGCACTACTCTACGCCCCCCTCAAAACTGAAAAAAGGGGGGCGGATCGGCCGGAGATACGGCACTACTCTACGCCCCCTAAAAAACTGAAAAAAGGGGGGCGGATCGGCCGGAGATACGGCCCTACTCTACGCCCCCCTAAAAAACTGAAAAAAGGGGGCGAATCGGCCGGAGATACGGCACTACTCTACGCCCCCCTAAAAAACAAAAAAAAGGGGGGCGGATCGGCCGGAGATACGGCACTACTCTACGCCCCCTAAAAAACTGAAAAAAGGGGGGCGGATCGGCCGGAGATACGGCACTACTCTACGCCCCCTAAAAAACTGAAAAAGGGGGCGGATCGGCCGGAGATACGGCACTACCTCTACGCCCCCCTAAAAAACTGAAAAAAGGGGGGCGGATCGGCCGGAGATACGGCACTACTCTACGCCCCCTAAAAACTGAAAAAGGGGGGCGGATCGGCCGGAGATACGGCACTACTCTACGCCCCCTAAAAAACTGAAAAAAGGGGGCGGATCGGCCGGAGATACGGCACTACTCTACGCCCCCCTAAAAAACTGAAAAAAGGGGCGGATCGGCCGGAGATACGGCACTACTCTACGCCCCCCTAAAAAACTGAAAAAAGGGGGGCGGATCGGCCGGAGATACGGCACTACTCTACGCCCCCTAAAAAACTGAAAAAGGGGGCGGATCGGCCGGAGATACGGCACTACACTACGCCCCCCTAAAAAACTGAAAAAAGGGGGCGGATCGGCCGGAGGTACGGCACTACACTACGCCCCCTAAAAAAACTGAAAAAAGGGGGGCGGATCGGCCGGAGGTACGGCACTAATCTACGCCCCCCTAAAAAACTGAAAAAAGGGGGGCGGATCGGCCGGAGATACGGCACTACTCTACGCCCCCCTAAAAAACTGAAAAAAGGGGGGCGGATCGGCCGGAGATACGGCACTACTCTACGCCCCCCTAAAAAACTGAAAAAAGGGGGGCGGATCGGCCGGAGGTACGGCACTACTCTACGCCCCCCTAAAAAACTGAAAAAAGGGGGGCGGATCGGCCGGAGGTACGGCACTACTCTACGCCCCCCTAAAAAACTGAAAAAAGGGGGGCGGATCGGCCGGAGGTACGGCACTACTCTACGCCCCCCTAAAAAACTGAAAAAAGGGGGGCGGATCGGCCGGAGGTACGGCACTACTCTACGCCCCCCTAAAAAACTGAAAAAAGGGGGGCGGATCGGCCGGAGATACGGCACTACTCTACGCCCCCCTAAAAAACTGAAAAAAGGGGGCGGATCGGCCGGAGATACGGCACTACTCTACGCCCCCCTAAAAAACTGAAAAAAGGGGGGCGGATCGGCCGGAGATACGGCACTACTCTACGCCCCCCTAAAAAACTGAAAAAAGGGGGGCGGATCGGCCGGAGATACGGCACTACTCTACGCCCCCCTAAAAAACTGAAAAAAGGGGGGCGGATCGGCCGGAGGTACGGCACTACTCTACGCCCCCCTAAAAAACTGAAAAAAGGGGGGCGGATCGGCCGGAGGTACGGCACTACTCTACGCCCCCCTAAAAAACTGAAAAAAGGGGGGCGGATCGGCCGGAGATACGGCACTAATCTACGCCCCCCTAAAAACTGAAAAAAGGGGGGCGGATCGGCCGGAGATACGGCACTACTCTACGCCCCCCTAAAAAACTGAAAAAAGGGGGGCGGATCGGCCGGAGATACGGCACTACTCTACGCCCCCCTAAAAAACTGAAAAAAGGGTGGCGGATCGGCCGGAGATACGGCACTACTCTACGCCCCCCTAAAAAACTGAAAAAAGGGGGGCGGATCGGCCGGAGATACGGCACTACTCTACGCCCCCCTAAAAAACTGAAAAAAGGGGGGCGGATCGGCCGGAGATACGGCACTACTCTACGCCCCCCTAAAAAACTGAAAAAAGGGGGGCGGATCGGCCGGAGATACGGCACTACTCTACGCCCCCCTAAAAAACTGAAAAAAGGGGGGCGGATCGGCCGGAGATACGGCACTACTCTACGCCCCCCCTAAAAAACTGAAAAAAGAGGGGCGGATCGGCCGGAGATACGGCACTACTCTACGTCCCCCTAAAAAACTGAAAAAAGAGGGCGGATCGGCCGGAGATACGGCACTACTCTACGCCCCCCTAAAAAACTAAAAAAGGGGGGAGAATCGGCCGGAGATACGGCACTACTCTACGCCCCCCTAAAAACTGAAAAAAAGGGGGGCGGATCGGCCGGAGATACGGCACTACTCTACGCCCCCCTAAAAAACTGAAAAAAGAGGGACGGATCGGCCGGAGATACGGCACTACTCCACGCCCCCCTAGAAAACTGAAAAAAGGGGGGCGGATCGGCCGGAGATACGGCACTACTCTACGCCCCCTTAAAAACTGAAAAAACAGGGGCGGATCGCCGGAGATACGTCTTGCGACGATCCGCGAATTCCAGGCGGTATCCCACCCTCCCACCACCTCAAAACCCCTAACCCTTCCTACCCCGCTTTTCGATATTTTTAACTCAGTGAATTTAGCTTTCAAATACTTCCGGTGCATCAGTCAGTGTTTAATAGAAATTAAAAGTTATCACGGATCTGGGATATGCGCCCAGAATACCGCGCTCTGCGAATTTTTGGCGGAGAGTTTTAAAAGCCGAATTCATCAAATTAAAAACATGGAAAAGAGGAAAGTGTAGCAAGCAAAGTTTCCAACGCCGAGAAGCTCCATGCGGTCTAGCGGAAAGGATAGGGGTCGTGGCTCTGAGATTGTCGGACGACCGCTGTGGTTTCGAGGTTATTTTTTGGCGGGCGATACGGCAATATATCAGCCTCCTTAAAAAACTGAGAAAAGAAGAATTGATCATCCGACGAAGCGGCCCTACACCAGCCACGACCCCCACCTCCTAAAAAATTGACAAAAGCAGAGTGGATCGCGTATTTCTTAATTTATTTTTCAGACATCGTTTTATAGAATTTGATTTCTGATCTTACTGATATTTTTCTGACTTCAAACAACGCAAAGTACGATTATTGCGAAAATAGCAAAAATTGACAACTAGATCCCCGATTATCGAGTTAATATGGACCAAACTCACCTCGAATAAGCAAAAAACTCGGATAAACAGGATTTACACAAATCGTCACCAACTATGGAGATGAAATATAAATTTTCACTTAATTCATTCATTTTTATGGTACTAGTAACATTTCTTTGATGTACATTTCCGTTACTTAAAAAAAAAAAAAAAAAAAAAAAAAAAAAACAGGAAAGGAAATTGTTTATTTGAAAAAGCCCTTGATAGTTTTTTCTTTTTAAATGTCAATTTGCTGCATTTTTTTTTTTTTTTGCTGCAGCATTACTCTACCGTATAGCTACCAATTTCGAAGATTTTGTTTTACGATTTAAACTTACCAGTAAATTTTGCCTCATTTAGTCACCGAAATTTAACAATTGTCAACGATTAAATATGGTAAAAATTTGTAATAAATTTTAGAGGTAACGAAACGGCAACAAAGGTGTACAAATTGGCAGCGTGTGATTCTATTAGTGTCATGAAAATTGCAGGTGTAGCCTCTTTTTTCTGTTGAAAGTATTAAATAGTTTTTTTCAATCGAACTTATGCTTTTGGAATGGATCATTTTCCTCTGATGGATTGAAGGCCTCCCTTATTATAAAACAGCCATTATTTAAAAAAAAAAAAAGAAAGGCCATTTTTTCCCTTCATTCTGACCATAAAATCATAGTTCTAACTTTTTACGACTGCTCTTTCATCTTCACCTAACACTTCATTTATAATGGCTGCTTCATAATAATAGAAGACATCAGTCCATCAGTAGAAAATAATTTGGTTAAAGCGGGAACTCGGTTACGCGGGACTCGGATAATCGGGACTTTACTGTGCTTAAATTTCTATAAAATCACATATCAAATGAAAATATTTTATGCTTGCTTAATGCGAATAAATCTGTATAAAAAAATCAATATTTTCAATTGTATAAAATACTCATTTTAATGGCAATTTCTTTCTTTCTTTCTTTTACGAAACTGCACTGAATGTATAAATAATGTTACTAAAGAGGGTCCGGGATACAAAAATTTTCAAATTTTCTAAAAAAAATAAAAATAAAAAATATTGCATTAAAAAATTCTCTGCTTTTTTTCTGCTAAAAATGACGTTTAAATGATGTTTCTATCTTAATTAGAACATGAAATATTAATTTTTTTGCTTTGGTTTGTTAGCAAAATTTCGCTTTCAAGTAATAGTCGTCATGGAAACGACTTCTTGTGAAAATGCGTTTATCTTCACGATGGGGTTTTTCACCATTTCTCGCATTTAAATTGTCATAAGTCAAGAACCGTTAAAGCTAAATGGTTCAAACTTGGAACATGCATTTTTCAACTTTGATTTTGATTTTACTTTGATTTTGATTGAGGTACTTTGAAAAATTATTTACTTTTGAAAATATGATTTTTTTTTAATGATTTTTATTTGTCAAGTCAAATTTGTCACGGCAAGATAATATCAGAAAAAAATAAAAGTTGCTGCTAATGTGCATGCTATCTGGGTTGAAGGAACGTAATGAAATAAACAAAATTTATTCTTTTAACCTATTGTAAATGTGACGATGGAAAATTACATGATGTAAAACGTAATAACTTACACTGAAATTAATATAATTCTTAATACACAGCAATTTTAGTTGTAGTAATAATATTTTTATTGCATTTATGAATATAATTTGATAAATTTTAATAACTTATGTTTCGCTGAATTCGTGTTTCATTGTGCGCTGATGCATTTAAAGTCTGAAAATAAATTCTAAGTTTTGTGCAATTGTTTTTTCTATATTAATTTGTAATATATTACAAAGCACTAAATACATTTTTTACGGAATATACATTTATTAATGTATTTTCATATAATAGAGAAATAAGATATATAATCAGTAAAGGCTCACCACTTGATACGACTGCTGGCGAATGTTGCTGACGAAAGAAAGTGCATTCCAAGTAATAGTATCTTCTGAGCTAAAACATGTATCGTTCTTAACTTTACAACCTACTTATTTATTGTGTTATAAATGACGCGTGAGTTAAGTGAACGCGATTGTTATTTTACAACGTGATAAGAATAAAAATTTACACATTCAACAATAACCTGAAAACTCATTGTTATAAGAAAATTATCACATTGTTGTCCTATTTGTAATGTAAAAACGCTTGCTATTTTACAACATTATAATACAACAATTATTAATTCTTGTGTCTTCATTTTTGTCCTCATATTACAGTAAAAACAGTGAAAATGGAAAAAAAAAATATATATAATATATTTTTATAATGTACATAATGATGAAAACTCTATCGTCACTTCTTAATCATAGTCCGATACATATATGTATACATCATGACATTTCTTTACAAAATTTAATCTTTTAGCTACTATAATCTTGATGATGCAAAATTTCATGATGTAAAACGTAATAACTTATACTGAAGTTAACATTGCTTTTTAATACACAGCCTTTTTATTTGTTGTAATCACACTTTTATTACATTTATGACTATATAATGTGATAAATTTCGTAAAAGTTTCATTGTGCGTTACGCTAAGGCATTAAAATGCTGAAAATAAGGCACAGATGTCATATTCGCCCTATATTGGCGCGATTTTTTTCGTTTGCCAATTTGGCGAAAACATCAACAGCATAAACAACGTAATCCGGGTTACCACATCAAGCAAAATAACGACACTGTGGCGCAAGTTAAGTACCCGTTACCTATACGAAATTGGCGTCAGAAAAAAATCGCGCCAATATGGGAATATGACATCTCTGCCGAAAATAAATTATAATTGTCGTGTAATTTTTTTGTTTATATTAATATGTAATAATTTGTAAAGCACTAAATAAATTTCATATGGGATATGCATATATTAATGTATATTTATATGATAGAGAAGTAAGGTATAATCAATAAAGGCTCACCACTTGACACGAAGACTTGCGAAGGTTGCCGACTAAAGAACTGGCACGCCAGGTAATGGTATAAAACAGCTATAGCACTAAACTTTTCCACCTACTTATTTGGCGTACATCTTATAACTGACGCATGAGTGAATCGATAACGATTGTTATTTTATAATGCAATCACAACCAATACTGGCAAATTCAACAATAAGCTGAATATTCATTGTTCTAAGAAGTTTATCACATTGTTAACATATTTCTGATGCAAAAACACTTGTTATTGTAGAGTATTATATTACAATAGTCATTAATTGTTGCATCTCATTTTTGTCCTCATATTATAGTGAAACTTGTGAAAATGGAACAAATATATAATATATCTGTACATAATGGTAAAAACTACAACGTCATTTCTTAACACCCTCGCTGCGTTTTTTTTTTTTTTTTTTTTTTTTTTTTTTTCATCAAAACATTTCAAAATTTTTTTGCAGTCTTTTTGACATTCTGTCGAAAACTTTATACTGCATACCCATAGACTGCTAATCTAATACGTCGATGTAGACTATACGTCTATTGCATTATTGTGGGGATACTCACATAGAAGAAATGTATGAGATAAACAATGTTTAGTCTTTTAGCCTATAATTGTGATAATGGAAAATTTCACGATGTAAAACGTAATAACTTAAGGGAAGGTGGCCTAAAATGATCCTAGCGGGCAAAACGATCCACATAGGTTTTCTTCCAGACAGGTTGCGCTATCTACAGGGTAACACGTAAACTAGTTGTGCCAAGTGAAGAAGAAGCAATGGCAGTACTCAAGCGATCGCAGTGTTAAGCGTCTGAAAAGAATTCTTTCAAAAAGTGGTTTTTATAACATCTCTTCTAAGATAAGCACTAACTTTCATATTTATTTAGATATACAATCTTTCATGTACAGAAATATGATTTGGTTTAATTAATAGAGTATGTTTTTAGATGTGAATTACACTTGCTAAGTTTTTTATGTTTCTCGGTGTCATCCAATTATACGACATAAAATAGACGGCCATGTTGCCGGGTAAAATGATCCATTATGTGGATCGTTTTACTACCATTTCATTGGCTGAAGAAATTCCGGTACCGCGTCCTAGCCATCATGAGAGCCAAATGTGTGACTTGCCCCAAACCTCTCTCTTTGAGTCCATGTGTTATCCTACGATCATAATTTTCAAATATTCCATTTTATTGTTTTTTCAAAATTATCTGTGACACTTTTTTTACTTTAAAATTTACATAAAATAAATTATGTATCCTATTTGATTGCAAAACTAATTTTATTCCATTATGTATTGTCATAATTACCTTTATATCATTTATTTTGCCGATAAAAAACAATTTACAATTAATTTTAAATGAAGGATCATTTTGCCCTTGGGTGAGGGTAAAATGATCCTTTGGACACTTTTTCAAAAATCTAATTTTTTCATTACTCGATTTGAATTTAAAATATTATTAAAATATGTTTATAATGCAAAATATAGTGTAAAACATATTAGCATAGAGCTAAAGTTTCATTTAAACAGTTATGTTATTTTATACAAGTTTTCCCCTTAAGGGGATCATTTTAGGCCACCTTCTCCTATACAGAAACTAATATTGCTTCTTAATACATCCGTTTTATTTGTAGTAATCATATTTTTATTACATTTATGAATATAATGGGATAAATTTTAATGACTTTTGTTTCGCTGCATTCGCGAAAGTTTCACTGAACGGTAATGCATTAAAATTCAGAAAATAAATTATAAGTGTCGTGTAATTGTTTTGTCTATATTAATATGTAATATATTGTAAAGCAATAAATACGTTGTATATGCGATATATACATAATAATGTATTCTCATATAATAGAGAAGTAAGATATAACCAGTAAAGACTCACTACTCAGGCGAAGGCTTGGGAAGATTGCAGACTAAAGAGGTTGCACTCCAAATAATGGTATCTTCTGAGCTAAAACATCTATAGCTCTTAGCTTTTCAACCTACTTATTTGCGTTACATCTTATTGCTTATGCGGCGAGTGAATTAAACTCGATTGTTATTTTATAAAGTGGTGACAACCAAAATTGATACATCCAACAATAACCTGAAAATTCATTGTTATAAGAAGCTTACCACATTATTGTCCTATTTCAGATGCAAAAACGCTTGTTATTTTAGAGTATTATATTACAACAGTTATTAATTGTTGCATCTTATTTTTGTCCTCATATTACAGAAAAAGTTGTGAAAATGGAACAAATATATAATATATCTGTACATAATGGTAAAACTCCAACGTCATTTCTTAACCCCCTCGCTGCGTATTTTTTTTTTTTTTTTTTAAATCAAAATATTTCAAAAAATTTTTGCAGTCTTTTTGACATTCTGTCGAAAACTTTATACTGCATACCCATAGACTCCTAATCTAATACGTCGATGTAGACTATACGTCTATTGCATTATTGTGGGGATACTCACATAGAAGAAATGTATGAGATAAACAATATTTAGTCTTTTAGCCTATAATTGTGATAATGGAAAATTTCACGATGTAAAACGTAATAACTTAAGGGAAGGTGGCCTAAAAGGATCCTAGCGGGCAAAACGTTCCACATAGGTTTTCTTCCAGACAGGTTGCGCTATCTACAGGGTAACACATAAACTAGTTGTGCCAAGTGAAGAAGAAGCAATGGCAGTACTCAAGCGATCGCAATGTTAAGCGTCTGAAAAGAATTCTTTCAAAAAGTGGTTTTTATAACATCTCTTCTAAGATAAGCACTAACTTTCATATTTATTTAGATATACAATCTTTCATGTACAGAAATATGATTTGGTTTACTTAATAGAGTATGTTTTTAGATGTGAATTACACTTGCTAAGTTTTTTATGTTTCTCAGTGTCATCCAATTATACGACATAAAATAGACGGCCATGTTGCCGGGTAAAATGATCCATTATGTGGATCGTTTTACTACCATTTCATTGGCTGAAGAAATTCCGGTACCGCATCCTAGCCATCATGAGAGCCAAATGTGTGACTGCCCCCAAACCTTTCTCTTTGAGCCCATGTGTTATCCTACGATCATAATTTTCAAATATTCCATTTTATTGTTTTTTCAAAATTATTTGTGACACTTTTTTTACTTTAAAATTTACATAAAATAAATTATGTATCCTATTTGATTGCAAAACTAATTTTATTCCATTATGTATTGCCATAATTACCTTTATATCATTTATTTTGCCGATAAAAAACAATTTACAATTAATTTTAAATGAAGGATCATTTTGCCCTTGGGTGAGGGTAAAATGATCCTTTGGACACTTTTTCAAAAATCTAATTTTTTCATTACTCGATTTGAATTTAAAATATTATTAAAATATGTTTATAATGCAAAATATAGTGTAAAACATATTAGCATAGAGCTAAAGTTTCATTTAAACAGTTATGTTATTTTATACAAGTGTTCCCCTTAAGGGGATCATTTTAGGCCACCTTCCCCTATACAGAAACTAATATTGCTTCTTAATACATCCGTTTTATTTGTAGTAATCATATTTTTATTACATTTATGATTATAATGGGATAAATTTTAATGACTTTTGTTTCGCTGCATTCGCGAAAGTTTCACTGTACGGTAATGCATTAAAATTCAGAAAATAAATTATAAGTGTCGTGTAATTGTTTTGTCTATATTAATATGTAATATATTGTAAAGCAGTAAATACATTGTATATGCGATATATACATAATAATGTATTCTCATATAATAGAGAAGTAAGATATAACAAGTAAAGACTCACTACTCAGGCGAAGGCTTGGGAAGATCCCAGACTAAAGAGGTTGCACTCCAGATAATGGTATCTTCTGAGATAAAACATCTATAGCTCTTAGCTTTTCAACCTACTTATTTGCGTTACATCTTATTGCTTATGCGGCGAGTGAATTAAACTCGATTGTTATTTTTTAAAGTGGTGACAACCAAAATTGATACATCCAACAGTAACCTGAAAATTCATTGTTATAAGAAACTTACCACATTGTTGTCCTATTTCAGATGCAAAAACGCTTGTTATTTTAGAGTATTATATTACAACAGTCATTAATTGTTGCATCTCATTTTTGTCCTCATATTACAGTAAAACTTGTGAAAATGGAACAAATATATAATATCTGTACATAATGGTAAAAACTCCAACGTCATTTCTTAACCCCCTCGCTGCGTATTTTTATTTTATTTTATTTTATTTTTATCAAAATATTTCAAAAATTTTTTGCAGTCTTTTTGACATTCTGTCGAAAACTTTATACTGCATACCCGTAGACTGCTGATCTAATACGTCGATGTAGACTATACGTCTATTGCATTATTGTGGGGATACTCACATAGAAGAAATGTATGAGATAAACAATATTTAGTCTTTTAGCCTATAATTGTGATAATGGAAAATTTCACGATGTAAAACGTAATAACTTATACAGAAACTAATTTTGCTTCTTAATACATCCGTTTTATTTGTAGTAATCATATTTTTATTACATTTATGAATATAACGGGATAAATTTTAATGACTTTTGTTTCGCTGCATTCGCGAAAGTTTCACTGTACGGTAATGCATTAAAATTCAGAAAATAAATTATAAGTGTCGTGTAATTGTTTTGTCTATATTAATATGTAATATATTGTAAAGCAGTAAATACATTGTATATGCAATATATACATAATAATGTATTTTCATATAATAGAGAAGTAAGATATAACCAGTAAAGACTCACTACTCAGGCGAAGGCTTGGGAAGATTGCAGACTAAAGAGGTTGCACTCCAAATAAAGGTATCTTCTGAGCTGAAACATCTATAGCTCTTAGTTTTCAACCTACTTATTTGCGTTACATCTTATTGCTTATGCGGCGGGTGAATTAAACTCGATTGTTATTTTATAAAGTGGTGACAACCAAAATTGATACATCCAACAATAACCTGAAAATTCATTGTTACAAGAAGCTTACCATATTGTTGTCCGATTTTCGATGCAAAAATGCTTGTTATTTTACAGTATTATATTACAACAGTCATTAATTGTTGCATCATTATTTTTGTCCTTATAAAGCAGCAAAACTCGTGAAAAATGGGACATATATACAGGGTGTCCGGTCTCAACGGTGTCCAATGGCTAATTCCTAAACCGCTAGTCATAGACATATAGTTCCACTTACATAAATGTTTAAAATCAGGTAAAGAAATATTTTAAAACCGATCTGGGTCAATAAAAACATTTCTTTAAAAATTACGAAATTTAAATTTTTATACGGTCCCTCGGTTCTATAAGTTATATTTAGTAAAATTTTCCTTTTACACTGACAAGTAATACACAAAAAGTCCCGTTATTCTACGATTAAAATTGACCGAGTAATAGCTGTTTTAAGTTGGAGCATATTTTTTTGCTGCAAATTGGGGGTCATTCACAAATTTAGTCGAAATATAATGTAGTCAGATATATTAAAAATTTTTTGAGAGTAAAATTAACATTGAAATATAAATTTGAAATCTTTAATCATTCTGATATATTAATGTAAAATATAAAATTTGTAATAAAAATTTAAGAAGAAAGAAAAAACAGAATTTTTGTTAAATAAAATTATGCTAAATTAATAGCCTCAATTCTTTACAAAATAATACGTATTTTAAAATATTATTAGATTACACTAGCCTCCAAAGTTGGGTTATGTCATGATTTTTAGCTTTTGATAATTCATGTTTAGGTATTCTGTACCGCTGAATCTGAAATTGACCTTCATTTTTAACCATCACATCAGGATTTTTCGCAAATTTCAAAGTTAAAAAGTTCAAAGTTAAAATTGAATCCCCTCCCTCATTTCATCCGACCACTCAGCTATTTAGCTGTAAGAATACCAGGATAAGCAAAAATATCGAATAAATTATTCAATAAAATAAAATAAAATAAAATAAAACAAAACAAGTTTTACATATGTTTTATAGTATTAGATTTTCGCTATATTTTAACTTACACATTTACGATTTGCAAAAAAAATTCTAACGTGATGGTTAAAAATAAAGGTCATTCTCAGATTCAGTGCTAAAAAGTACGTAAAAATCAATTATCAAAAGTTAAAAAACATAACCATCTCCTCTACTTTATAGTATCCGATTTTTGTTATTCTTTATATTTGACAATTTATGATTTGCGAAATATTCCGACATGATGGCTAACAATTAATGTAATTTTCGGATTCAGTGCTAAAAAATACATAAAAGTTTAAAAAAAAACAACAATCGCAGTCTTGTATTATCTAATCTAAAACTTTTTCTTAAACTTCTTGGCGGTAATCTATCCGAATTTTTTTATGTTATCCTGTAAAATAAGTATAAATGGTAACCACGGAAAATCATAATAATATTAGATTGTTATTGGATTTGCGGCAGTATGTAAAATGCAATCTTGATCGAATATTTAAAAGTGAGTTAAATTTCGAGTAAAATTTTGAAATGGAAAAACATACATAACGATCGTTGAAGTAACATAAAAACTTATAAAAATAACATAATTTTTTAAAAAAGAAATCATAAAAGAAACAGTTTCATATCCTGACAAAATAAAGCATATGTTATTTTAGCCAATCTGAAACTTAATAAATGTTAACTTAATCGTTATACTTGTTCGATTTTTTTCAAAGCGCAGACACACATGAAATAAGATCTTCGAATACTTTAAGCACTTGGTATGTGACCCCTCAAAGCCAAGCCGAACTCATTTGTTTTCAAAGCAGAAAAGTGGCATAAGTCATGCATTTTTAAAGTTTCATAACTCGCTCAATTTTAGTGTTATATGAATGGGACTTTTTTTGTCTTACTTGTCAGTGTAATAGGAAAATTTTACTAAATATAACTTATGGGACAGGGGGACCGTATAAAAATTTAAATTTCGTAATTTTTTAAGAAATGTTTTTATTGACCCAAATCGCTTTTAAAATATTTCTTTACTTGATTTAAAACATTTTTGTAATTGGAAATATATGTCTGTGACTAACGGTTTAGGAATTAGCCATTGGACACCGTTGAGACCGGACACCCTGTATAATATATCTGTTCATAATGATAAAAACTCCATCGTCACTTCTTAACCATAGTCCAAAAAATATATGTATGTATGACATTTCTTTTGCAGTCTTTTTGACATTCTGTCGAGCACATTATACAGCATAATCAAAGACTGCTAATCCAAGACGTCGATGTAGATGATCAATAAGTATTCTGCTTAATTGTGGTGTTTCTCACATTAAATGAACGTATGAAATAAACAAAATTTATTCTTTTAAGCTTACTGTAATTGAACTGCAAAAAAGACAGGCGTTTCTTAAACTACGCAAATTTACTCGAACGAAAATATTCGATAACCGCTTCCAAGTCCCCCAATATTCTTAAAAGCGTTCCTTTATCTTAAGAAACATCAGAAAACAATTTATTTTCGGAATTTAAAGAAGAATTTATAACAAGTGGGTAAGTGTGATCACAGATCGCACAGAAGGTTTCGTTTAATATTCCTTTCAAAACTCTGTATTCTTTAATTAATAAACCCAAATTGAAAATTTATATTTATCAAATCCTTAAAAACCGCACATAAAACGGTAAAATATGCTAAGATTTAAAAAAAAGCCCCCCCCCCCCCCCCCCCGAAATTTCTCGCGCCATTTTTAAAAAAATAATTATTATGCGTTATAGCAATTTAAGATATTTGCTGAAATTACTATTTGAAAATAGTATTTTTATATTGAACTAGCAGGCTATGCCCGCTACGCTGGTCTGTTTATCCAAACGAATATTGAATCAAACAAAATGTATCAGTGAATTTGACATTGTGATTTAAAGCAATTTGGAACCTTACCTGGAATGTCCTTTCGCACTGCAGAAAACGATATGAACGCCATTGTGCTATTATATTTTCTAATGTGCAGAGAAATTTTCCGCTATTAAGGTCTTAACACTTTTAATTGATCAATCACAGTAGGATTTGGTAAAAAATGATAGTACAATATGCAATATAATAAAACAAAACCTGAATAATTATTTAACTAATAATGCAAACAAACAAACTGACAAAATCCATCCAGTAAAACTTTTTTTAAAGGCTGATCTTTCATATTGGGGTCAATCTGATTATACAACTTTCTCCCCATAATTCTATAACTAAGCAAAGTAGAATGACACGGAATAAACTAAAACCTCCCCAAACATTGTCTAATCAACAAAGCAAGTATTATCAATATCCGCCATTTGGAACTTTTTGTAAAGTCTAATCTTTCATAATCGGTTTCACATGATTATGGAACTTTCCGCCTTTATTTTATGACTAAGCAACGTAGAACAATATGCAGAATACTAAAACCATATCTGAATAGGTATGTAACTAACAATGTAATTCCTATCAAAATCCGTTCTGTAGAACTTTTTAAAAATGCTAAACTTTCATAATCAGGTTCAACTGATTATAGAACTTTCCACCACATCTCTATTATTAAGAAATGCAGAAGGGAATGTATATACTAAAACCCTGCCTGAAAAATTATCTAACTAACAGTGCAAATTCAATTGATATCCATTCTGCTGAATCTTTTAAAAAGGCTAATCTTTCATAATCGGGTTCGTATTATTATCTAACTTTAAAACATTATTATATGTATAAGCAACGTACAACGATATGTTATATGCTAAAATCTTCCCTGAAAAATTATCTAACTATCATTTCGATTATCATCAAAATCCAATCAGGTGAGCTCAAGTTATATGCAGCCGGGACGAATTTCCCATTTGTATTTTACTCTCGCATATATAGTAGAAGCAGAAGTTGATAGATCTTCAAGAATATTAATTCTTAAAATTTATGAAACTGTAAGTTATTTCTCGTTGTCTCTACTGAATAATTTTAAAGACTTTTCAATCGGCGAGTATTGAGATTTACGATCATGTCTACAACAAATGTATTTCATTTTGTACCAAAACATCATTTACATCTCGGTAAAATGAGCCAGTTTGGTGTGGAATCTGGTATTATAATTTTTTTTTTTTCAAAATCGTCATTTAAACTACGCACATGAAATTCTAAGAGTCTCTTAGCATTGCACTAAACATCAGCGAAAAATGAAGTTATAACTTAATTTTACTTGATAATAAAAAATACTTTCAATTAAAAAAAATAGTAAATTAATTTTTTTGGGATGGTTACGATTAAATAATAATTAAAGCCAAAAGAAATTCGCGTTCAGTAAATAGCAAGCCACATTGTTTGGCACAGTTTGTAAAAAAAAATTGGTACTCTCCCACTATAGGCGCCTTGGCGTTTTTTTAAACAGCTTGAAGCAATTCGGGCATCAGAAAGTGAGATTTGTGGCCAAATGATATGAACAGTTGTGAAAACAAATAAAATGATCTTTTATGCTTTTTAAAATATGTATTCCTATATATAAACGTTTTATTTCTTATATTAATTTTTTTGTTATTTATATACAATTTACTTTTGTTTTTATATAAAAAGATATAAATGTCTTCTTTATAGTAAATAAATTCTATAATTATTGAACAGAAAATATGCATGGAAACTTTCCTTCTCTCGCCAAGCCCATTCTTAATACACAGCCGTTTTATTTGTAGTTAATATATTTTTATTATGTTTATGAATATAACGTGATAAATTTTAATGACATTCGTTTCGCTGCATTCACGAAATTTTCATATTGCGCTTATGCATTAAAATTCTGAAAATAACTATTAAGTGTCGTGTAATTGTTTTGTCTATATTAATATGTCATACACTGTAAAGCATTAAATACATTGTATATCCGATATGTATATATTAATGTATTTCCATATAATAGAGAAGTAAGATATAATCAGTAAAGACTCATCATTTGACACGACATCTAGGCGAAGGTTGTCGACGAAAGAAAGTGCACCCCAAGTAATGGTATCTTGTGAGCTAACTTTTAAACCTATTTATTTCGCGTATATCTTATAACTGACGCGTGAGTTAATGAAACGCGATTCTTATTTTATAATACGTGATAACAATCAAAATTCACACATTCAACAATAACCTGAAAATTCATTGTTGTGAGGAGTTTATCACATTGTTGTCCTATTTTTGACGCAAAAATGCTTGTTATTTTAAAGCATTATATTACAACAATTTTTAATTGTTGTGTCATGATTCTTGTCCTCATATTATTGTAAAACACGTGAAAATGGAAAAAATATATAACATATCTGTATGTGTGTACATAATGGCAAAGACTCCATCGTCAGAAAAATATATGTATATATGATATTTCTTTTGCAGTCTTTCTGACATTGAGTCAAAAACCTTATACTGCATGCCCATAGACTGCTAATCTAACACATAATTATGTGGATTCTCACATTGATTGTGTTTTGTGGTCGGCATTTTAACTTGCCGTAAATTCAGCCTCCAGTTTCGTTACCACCAAAAGTTTTCCTTATCGCTTTAGAGTGCGTTTCTTTGCAATTGTGCTCCATGGTCGATTACGTAACAAATAAATATTGAGCTACAGCTATATTTTATTTTTCTCTCCATAAACGATAATTTAGTTTTATAGAGTATGATTTTAAACTTTTCCTGAATTAATTTTTCAGAGAAAAATTTATAAAATTCTATTTCTGATCCTAAGGATCTGTTTCTCACTTATTGCAAAAATGGTAAAAATTTACAATTTGCTGAGTGTTTATAAAATCAAATAGTCATACAGCAGTGTTTCATGCTTAATGTGAATACACAAAACTGTTAACATTTTTATTACATAAAATTTAATTGATTGCAAAAAAATTCATAACTTCGTCAGTTCACTTAAACTTATTATAAATCTTTTTAATACTATCTACAACTTTTACATTGACAAGTATTTGATTGGACCAACTCTTACCGCAAAAAAAGTAAAAACGACAAAAAAAGAGGGGGTGGAGAAGAAAAAAATTCATAACTTTGTCAATTCACAAGATATCAAAACCACTTAGATTTATTATAAATCTTCTTAACATCATCTACAACTTTTATATTGAGAAGTTTTTGATAGGACCAACGATTACAGCAAAAACAGGGTAAACGAAAATAGGGGTAGAAGAAAAAATTATCATAGTACAACGATCCTGATAAAAGCAGCTCTTACAGAAAAATGAAATTAAAAACTCGTCAAACGCAGCCAGATAAAATTGTTAAACTGGTTTATCTCTAATCTTGATTTAGTTTTTGTTGGTGAAATTACTTAACTTCGAAATCTACCCCCGCCTGTAGGCCGATTCAGAAGGGATTTTTTTTTTTTTAAATACATGAAATGAAAGAACATAGTTATATCTTATCCGAATAAAAAATGTGTTTTAAAATCATATACATTTTAAGATATTAAATGTTGATAATGGTCTTTTCTTTCCCCTTTTTCCAATTTTATTAGCCCTGAGATCCTTAAGAGTTTATAGATCAGGGATGGCGAACCTATGGCATGCATGCCATAAGTGGTACGCTGCAGATTATTTTTGGCAAGTTATAGATTCAGGTTTTACATCAAAATATAGTAGAATTTCATAAAATGCATTTAATCTAGATCTCTGTTTATCCGAGTCTGATTAGTTTCTTTTCGTTGTCATAGTCATACAGATTGGCGGTGAATCTGAAATATAACTTAATGTATCCCAATCTAGCTCAATATTGACTCACAAAATTTTAAGAATAAGAGAAAATTGGGAGATTTTCGCAAAAGAAAGATTAAAAGACATTATAAACAAAAATGCCGATGGTAAAATTATAACAACTTGGAATTCAGTTTCAGACACTAAAAGCTGTAGATTCTCCTGTTTGCCATTTTGCCATTTTTTTTTCACAAGACTACCTTTTCGGAAACAAAAAATACGAAAAATTCAATAAAACATCTTGTCAAATGAGTCCAATTCAATTTGCATTCGCTTAAAAATAAGTAAGTACGAAGCTGATATAAATTATTTGGCATCTAAGATGAGACAATAGAAATAATATTTTAAAAATAAATTTTTAAAGTATAACATAAAATATTAACATATTTTTTTAAAGCTAAAAACAAAAATTTATATAATTTTGATTCATTATTTATATAATCCATTAAAATTTGATATTGTTGGCACGTTATGATCACGTAAAACATATTTTTGAAAAAATTTGGCACGTGGATCTGAAAAGGTTCGCCGTCCCTGTTATAGATGATGATAGATCGAAATAACACTTTTCTTTTGTATAGGAATAGGAGGGTTCCTGAGAGTCGTTGAAATGTAAATAAAGCTTTTCCAATCATTCTTGGCTATTTGACATAATATCACACGTGCGTCATAATATGTCTAAAAGAAACCTTTGCCTTGTTATGGGGCTAACGTCAACAACGAATTTCTGTTGAAACCAATGGGTTATTAAGAACTGAAAGATTTTCTTAAAACACCATCAAAAAAGCAGGCTGACTATGAAAACAGACTGCTTCATAGTAGAACGTCTTCTTTGTGCATGACGAAGAAAGGCCTAGCGAATTACAATAAATAAATAAATAAATAAATAAATGATGGTGTTTTAATAAAATCTTTTAGTTCTTATTGTTTCCCACCAGTTTTAACTTATATTTTTTAATGGACTACTAAGTAGTTAAGTAGTTACAGCAAAATTTTAATAATATGCTTTCTGATAATAGAGTTGGATCTTTTTTTTTTTTTTTTTGAATGGGGCGGGGAGCATGGAGGAAAGGAAGCAGGCCCGTGCGAAGGGGGGCGGTCGCCTCAGGCGCGAAAATGAAGGGGTCGCCAAATTTATATTACCAATCTTTTTTTTCTTTCTATGTAAAAACAAAAATATATATATGTATATATCATATTGGAAATTTTCTTCCCAAGGAAAGTACGAACATTTTTCGTTTCAATTGCATTGTCCCTTTCCCCTAACAAAAAAAAAAGACTAAGGACGTCTTCCTTTTTAGGTGCGTTCGTAATTATATAAATACTTTAGCACCTATAGTCCTTGTCGTTCAGTCCGTCTGTCTGTCCGCATATAACAGAGCAACAACTACCCAACCGAATGGTCTGAAATTTTAAATATATAATTGTTGCAAAATTTTGGCGATTCATTTCAAATTTTACGAAAATCGGATGTATAGTTTGATAACAGTGACAGTAAAAAATTTCCGTTACATTACGGCCAATGGGAAAAAAGATTTCAAGTGCATTTTAATGATGTTACAGCCTTTCGAACAAAATGAAATTGATATGCACTTCGGAACTGCACTAAAATATACATTCTGTACAATATGCGGTGCAAAAAATATTTATAAAACTAGTTATAGTACGAACGCACATCATTTTGCACGTTTGACGTGCAATTTCCAACTTGTTTATTTATACTTCTCTCGCGTGTCACTGTTAGAGAAATGAAATTAATTATATGGAATCATTATTGGATACGGTTTTTCACTCAGGAATAGGATACTAGATTTCAGGTTAAAAAGAGAAATTTTACGCTTAATTAAACTAAAAACAAGAGTTTTGCGAGAAAACCTGGTGTGATGGAAGTTTTTTACATTTTTCCCGGTTTCAGTGATTAAAATCCTATAAGAAACAGTCAATAAATCTTATGCAATTTTTTTTCAGGGCTGTGGAGTCGGTGGGAAAGATGAATGACTCCGACTCCGGGAATTTTAACAGGTCCGACTCCGACTCCGACTCTTTTGCTCAAAAATGACCCTGACTCCGACGACTGCGGAGTAGGTGGGGAAAATGAACGACTCCGACTCCGGGAATTTTATCAGATCCGACTCCGACTCTTTTGCCCAAAAATGGGCCTGACTCCAACTCCGCAGCCCTGTTTTTTTTGGTTGCAGACCCGTGTTATCATTTAAATCTTTTCAGCTACAAAATTGAATTTATGCATTCAAGAACAACAGAAATAACGTTAATTTTAACGCTAATGTTATGCTGTTAATTTATCGTGTATGTCTCTAAAACATATTTGTTGAAAATAATAACGTTTACTTGAGAAAACTAGTTTATACACCGTAAAAACTACTCGGACTTTGTTTCTAATGTTTCTAATGATAAAGAACGCTTTTCGAAATCATGACGTTATTGTATACTTTTGTCTGTGGTTATATTATATTTTCCTAAAAACATTTGTCTTTTTTTTAGAATGTAGTTCATATTCTACAATAATGCCACATACTAATATTTATTAAAAATGTGTAATTTCAACAAAATTTATGAAGTAAAAGTTAAAAGGAATTTTTAACTTTGATTTATAATTTAATTAGTTCCAAATAAGCTTTGTTAACTCTTGAACTTTGAAGCACTTTGTAAATGTCATCCATCAAATGTATGTTTATATTTGGTTACGTATATTTATGTATGTGCATCCCAGACAGTGTTGCCAGATTGGGGACTTTTTTGTCTCCAGATTGTTGATTGTCACCGGTTTTTTTAATGGAAATATTCGGCCTATTTAAAAATAGATTAAAAATTCTGCAAAATAAAGCGAGTTATACTATTTTGAAAAAGTGGTGACAGTCAAATAATCTGAATTAAAAAAGTCTCCGAATTTGATAATAAAATTACAAAACATATAATTATCCTTTGAAAAAAATCGTATTTTCATATAACTTTGATTTTAAATTATTAAATTCTCAAGAATTAATATACAGTCAAATCTCGCTCGTACGTCACTCTCAGGACTTACTAAGCGGAGTTGATATGAAATGTAAAATGAAATTCTAAAATCTTTATATAATAAGTATGTCAATAGTTAAGGTATTAAGTTACGATTTCTGTGAAAATATTTCGCAAGTTTTTTAATAACTTACGAGATGGACCTAATATGGAGGTTAGCATGTATGACGTCGTTCCGGACGAACGTTGTCGCCTTACAAATCCTACGCAATAAAGAGATTTGGAAATTTTGAAGTTTCTGCATCTGAATTTCACAGACCGAACCCCAGACAACTGTAATAGTTTATTTGAAAGTGACTGACGGCTATGATAAGCCAATAAAGATTTAAGGGATTCTTGGTCTTTGATAGATTTGTTTAAGGCATCCTTCATCTGCTTCGCCCAGGTTGATTTTGAGTCTGATTTTACTTCTTCACTTCCAAAACATCGGCTACAATTTCAGTTATTGTTGGTTCGTGTGAAGTTTGTAAATTGCTGTCTATATTCATACAGGCATCTTCATCAGTCTCAGGGCGATTAACACTTCATGGATTGGGAAAGAATGACTTCCCACATGTGTGCATGCCAGTCTTATCTGTCGTCGAAAAATACGCTATCCCCACACCTCACTTCTCAGAAATTCAGTTTTTGTGTCGGATGAATAGTCTGGGACAAATTCAGAATAATTGTTGATATGATAAACAATCTTTGTAAGGAAAAATACCATCATCTGGAATATTTTAAAACGTAAACTTACAGTCATGCCCAACAAAAACTAAGTGTTTTTGGAGATACTTTTGACCGAGTTTGCATATTGCACTTTTAAAAGTTTACGTCTTAATCCTTTCAGGGGCAAGAAATTGCGTTTCTGTAATGCTGAATTCCTTCTGGAAATTTGAAAAAATTTTATTTTAAAATAAGGAAAAGCAATTTTTCAACTCCTTTCCTCCAAAGTTATAAAAATAAAACTTAATTAAAAGTTTTTGTTGACAATCTTAATTAAAATTAGGGGAGATATAATATGTAAGGGGTTCAGCGGAGTTGTTGGAAAAATAGCTAGGCAATAAGTGTACAAGAAAGGTCGGGACTTCTGAAACATGACGTAATAGTCGGAGTGGTCTTATCCAGGTGACTTACTAACGAGGTTTGACTGTATATCAATAAAAGAACACTATCTTTGAATAATTTTTCTTCACTTCTTTTAAAGGCTAAAAGGTGTAAGATGAAAACTTTACAAACAGTTAAAATAATTTTATTAGACTGTTTACATGTTTTGGCTCTATCCGAGCCATTATTAAAACAAATAATAATATTCAAAAATAGTTTTATTAGACTGTTTACATGTTTTGGCTCTATCCGAGCCATTATCAATACAAATAATAATATTCAAAAATAGTTTTATTAGACTGTTTACATGTTTTGGCTCTATCCGAGCCATTATCAAAACAAATAATAATTCAAAAATAGTTTTATTAGACTGTTTACATGTTTTGGCTCTATCCGAGCCACTATCAAAACAAATAATAATATTCAAAAGTAGTTAGTTTTATTAGACTGTTTACATGTTTTGGCTCTATCCGAGCCATTATCAAAACAAATAATAATATTAAAAAATAGTTTTATTAGACTGTTTACATGCTTTGGCTCTATCTGAGTCATTATCAAAGCAGATAACAATATTCTAAAATTGTCATTCAATTTTTCACGTACTGTTTTTTAAAGATTTTGCACGTTATTTTTTACTTTTATTTGCATATTCATAACCATGGCGTAACTCGATCTCTATGGTTTCTCTTATAATGGAGGAGTAAGGGGAAAATATAACGTGCGCAATCTGAAAGAGAGCGTGAAAAGTTGAATGAGGAGGTTTCAAGTTATAAACATCACAGATCGTGCAGTTTTAGAACATTCTTTTTTGTTTTGATAATGGCTCGAATAGAGCCAAAACATGTAAATAGTTTACTAAAGCTATTTTTACTGTTTTTAAAGTTTTCATCTTACACCTCTTAGCAGTTAAAAGAAGTATATTATTACAGGGTGTTAATTCGTTGTAGAATTATTATCTATAAACTTTAAAACACACTTATAATTACTTAAAAGGTGACACAAACATATAAAGATTTTATTTAATACAACCCTGAGATCTTTCAAACGCACACGCGTTCATTTTCAAAGGGAAAAGGTGACTGAAAAATATTTAAAACAAAATAAAATATTACGCATGCGCAAGCGAAGTTCAACCCATTGCTCTACAGAGGGGTGAAAAGATCAGTTCATATTTTCAGGAGCTTTTGAAATACTTTGGATATTATTCTAAATCGAATAAATGTTATAAGAAAGGACATTGTTACAAACAGCATCACTTCTAAGTAATATTGTAATACACTGCTCAGAACAATTAAAGGATATTGCAGTTTTAGGTGGATTTTGTATCTGGTAAACTGTTTAGCTGATTGATACATGGTCGACAGACATAGTAGGTTATATGAGAATAAATTACACATGTTTGGCAGAAAAAAATGCATTTTATTGCGCATTTGTGTACTAAAGGGAAAAAACACAATTTGTGCATATGAGAAAAAAAGAATAAGAAAAGGTGTTTTCTTCAAAGAAAATCATTTTCAGTAGGGTGTATGGTTTCCACGGGCGGCCAGCAATGTTGGACACCTTTGAGGCATGGACTCAGTGAGGCTATTAATGACGAGTTGGGGTATTCTGCCCTACTCTTCCAGAAGAGCTCTTTCCAGTTCTTGGAGAGTTTGTGGGGGTTGTTGGCGGCCAGAAACTCGTCTTCCTAGAGCGTCCCAAACGTGCTCGATTGGATTCATGTCTGGAGAACACGCTGGCCATTCCATTCGAACGATTCCTTCCTCGAAAAGGAAATCCTCCACCAGGTTTGCACGATGTGGCCTGCAGTTATCGTCCATTAAAATGAAGTTATCTCCGATTGCTGCAGCGTAAGGGACTACAATAGGTCTGAGGATCTCATCCCTATATCGGCGACCAGTTAGAGCTCCATCTCGAATGATGTAGAGGTCAGTGCGCCCGTCATTGGAGATGCCACCATACACCAACACTCCTCCACCGCCAAATCTGACACTTTTGTGCACGAACGCAGGATTATTCCTACTGCCACGGTCCCTCCAGATGAAAATACCCCTATTATCCGGATGCACAGAAAAACGGGACTCGTCAGAAAACAGAATATTGCTCCATTCATTTCTCCTCCAGTTGACATGCTCGGTTGCCCACTCCCTGCGGTCGCGACGATGCCTTGATGTTAATCTAACACATACCATCGGTCGGCGAGCATACAGACCTACAGCATGGAGCCGGTTTCGGACAGTCTGAGTTGAAATCGTGGTGCCTGTAGCCGAGCGAAGGTGTTGTTGGAGAAGAGTAGCGTTCATGGTTCGGTGTCTCCGAGCTGTTAACGCTAAATACCGATCTTCATTGGGCGTTGTTGCCTGTCTACGACCTTGCTCTGGTCTTCGGCCTGCACATCCACTCTCCAAAAAACGGTTCCAGATCCTGGAAATGACACTTTGTGACACTCCAATGGCTTGCGCTACTTCGGCTTGAGTTTGGCCCCCTTCTAACCTACCAACAATTCTCAAAGTTTCTGAATCTGTCAAATGACTTCGCTGAGACATCGTACTCATCGAAACAAAGCAGTCACTGAATGCCGATCATCCTTGTCTTCATTCTCTTTTATCCAGTTGAAAGTCAGATTTCATTCACTGCCGCTGAAGCGAAGTTTTTGACGTCGAACTCAAAATTTGCATACTCCACAGTTTGAAAACCAGAAAAATTTGCATTTGTGATTCTCTTCTTCTATTTTCGGCAAAAAAAATTTCGTTTATATCTTTATTTTATATAAAACTTCAAATATCCTTTAATTGTTTTGAGCAGTGTATATAATTTAATATTCCTGCGATTTGATATAATATCTTAAGTATTTCAAGAGCTCTTGAAAATGATCTAAATATAAACCGTCTGATGTAAATTCCATTCGGATACCTAAAAACTCGGATGCTTTTTCTGATTTTGACATCTGAAATTCTTTAGATAACGTATCAATAATAACATTAATTTCTCGAATTTCTGAACCTGCAATCAACAGATCGTCGACGTAAAGAGCCATAAATATTTTGTTTGAATTTACATGTCTTATAAAAATGCAAGATTCAGAATTAAGTTGTTTGAAACCTTACTTAATCACAAAATTGAGAAATTTTTGATACCATTGACATGGGGCTTGCTTCAAACCATATAAACTTTTCTTTAGTTTACATTTTCTACCAGTACTATCATCATACACCTTAGATTGATCCATATAAATATTTTCATTTAATTCCCCATTTAGAAAAGGAGTTTTAACATCCAAAACAAAAACATTGAAATTTTTATTTAACATAATAATTAACACTAAACGTAAAGCAGGCGTGCTTATAACAGGTGAAAATGTCTCAGTATGGTCCACTCCTTTCTGCATGAACCCGCGAGCTACAAGCCTTGCTTTGTACTTTCGCCTCTCTTTTTCCGCAGCACCCACTTGCAGGAGATGGCATTTCTGTCTACTGGCAGCTCTTCTAAATTCCACACTTCATTTTCTTTCATGGACTCCATTTCTTCGTCCATAACTTCTTTCCACTTTTGTTGTTCGTTGTGAAGCAGAGTACAAATGTCGTCAAAATTTAAGGTTTCTTCTTGCTTCGCTTCATAAATTTCAGGTTCTGGAAACCTAACGGGATGTTTCTTTTCCCTGGATGATTTTCTCACACTTTCTTCGGCCGGATTTTCAATTTTTTCTCTAGATGGCAGTGAACTATCGATTACACTTTCTTGAAATTGGCTTTCGTCATCAGGCTCATTTTCATTGATGTTCCGGTATACATGTTCAGAATCATTGGAAGTTTTCTTCTCTTCGTTAAATTTAACACTTTTGGATATAATGACGCGTTTTGTTATGGGATCTAGTAAGCGATACGAAATGATTGATGAATAGCCTATAAAAATCATTTTCTTGCATTTTTCATCTAATTTCTTCCTTTGATTATTAGGTATCAGTGTATAGGCATCACAGCCAAATACTCTAAGATTCTCCAAATCAGGATTATTTTTGTGCTTTAAATAATATGGAGTGTAATTGTTAATGGATGCATTAGGCAGTCTGTTGTTTATGTAGGCGGCAGTAAGAACTGCAAAACCCCAAAAGCTTTTAAGCAAATTAGCTTCAAATAGTATCGCCACCCCTTTTTCTAAGAGACTTCTATTAGCGCGTTCTGATACACCATTCAAACATGGAGTTTAGGGTGGTGATGGATCAATAACAATACAGCTTCATTTGCAAATTTTAAAAATTCACCATCAACATATTCTTTCGCGTTGACGCACCGAATTTTTCTTACTGTAGGATGAAGTTTACAGAAACTTTTAAGTTCACTTGCTGCATCACTCTTTCGTTTAAGCAAGCGAACTTCAGCAAAACCGGAATAGTCATCTATTAAAGTTATGAAATATTGCTCACCTGCAAAAGTCTTGGGTACTATCGTTCCACGTATGTCCGTGTGAATCATCACCATTGGTTCGGATTCTCTTTTTCTGGGGCCTTTTCCAATAGGTGTTGCACATAACTTTGAGCGAGTACATATTTCACAAAAATTTGTTGAAGTCGGCAATCCTAACAGTTTCAGGACTTGATTGCACCAGTGCCCACAAATCGCTTACATCAATATTTGAGTTGAGAGCAATTTCACTTTGCGGTAAAAAATCACTCACATATTGACCGCAATTTTTCCGACGGACAAACAATAATCTTTTGTTTTCTTTTTCAATGAAAACTTCTTCATTTTTGAAGATAACACAAAATCCAGCAGTCTCTATATTTTTCACTGATATTAACTGTCCGTTTAAATTTGGAATAAAAAGTACATCCTTTAAAATAATTTGTACGTTATTAGATATTTCACCGCGAATGTCACCAATACCTTGAATTTCCAGAACGGCAGATTTTGAAGCACATTTAATAGTTCGTGTTGCTGGTTTCAGTGAGCTGAACCATTCCTTTCGCGAACACATATGGGAAGTAGAACCGGAATCAATGATGAATTTATCCATATCTAAAATTCCTGCTGCGAAAGATATTTCGTAAGCTGAATGAATTTGTTGTAGGACTAAATTTCGAATGTCTGCAGTCGCGCTTATAGTCACCGCTTTTCCCGCACTTATAGCATTTAGAAGTCTTCATTCTGCAAAATTTTGACGTATGGCCTGTATTTTTACAAAATTCATAAATCATTTTCTTATGTGTAGCTGTAAAACTAATGTTATCCAGCGAAGATTTAACGCAATAATATTTATCGCTATTCTTTGAATCATTCATCAATGCCTCAGCGTCTATTAATCTTTGAGTTACGAATTCTAAAGTTAAATTGATACTGGGTTGATTTTCTAACGCAACTTTAACTGCTTCGTAATCTTTCGGTAATGACATCAGAATGTACACAATAGAATCTGTATCACCTATCTCAGCACCAGATATCCGGAAGTCCGTAATTAATTTTATAACTTCATCGATATGTTGTCTCATTGGAGTGTCTTTATTCTTTCTCATTGTGGCTAGTCTTTTTCAAGTTAGTATTTGATTAACAGCCTCTTTAGCTTCATATGTACTTTGAAGACTTTTCCATACTTTGCACGCCGTGTCTTCCCTTTGAAGCGAAGCTAAAATTCGATCATCTAGAAGCGTTAGCAATAGCTCATAAGCTTTTTTGATTTACTTATTTCTTCAGTTTTTGTTAAATCTGCTTCTCTTTCTGAATAATCATCCAATTCTTTTGTAGAAAATATTGCATCTACCCTTCTGCTCCATATTGGAAAGTGATTGCCTTCAAATGCTGTGACTGCATATTCTTTTCCGTTTAAAGCCATTACTCGTATTTTCTCACTGAAGAAAAAACACCCGAGCAATAAATCCTAGTGTGATTGACCTACTTTTGCGATCAACGCATTGAAAATCCTAGAGAAGAAGTAGAGAGAGAATTTTCTCGCAAACCACGATCTGCTGTTAAAAATCCGTGTTAAAATGTTGCTGCGTCGAAAGATAATGCCGTTTGATCGTACATAGAAATTTTATTTACAGAGAGTTAATCACGCATAAAAATCAGAGAATACAGTGAGGCACAAAAGAAAGTAACCTATATTTATAACATTTTGAAAGAATTCTAAGAAGGCCAATAGGGCCCTTTAATAAGACAGCCAATAGAAATTGCTAATAAGAGAACCAATCAGTTTTATTTAAGTTAATGACGTGATAGAACCGAAACCAAATGATTTCATGAAATGTAATGTGCGATTACATCACTTTAACAATTTTTAACAAAACGAGCTTTCATCTATTATGCAGAAAATATCACTATACTCCATGGATATCGTATGATAGTGCATCGGTACAAGTTGTATCTTTATTAGCAATTATTTCAATTGATTTTCTTATCATGACTTCCTGGTAATTATTTGTACGAAAGATAATTTTTTAAAGCACAAAGAAAATAGTAACAACTTTTAAATCCTACTGATGGCGGCCTTGTAATGGTTGAAAACGTTCTGAGTTTTTGTAATGTATTTTAAGATATTTTTAATTTGTATTTTAAATATCTTTATATTATATTTATGCACCTGAAAGTAATTTTTGTACAATTATTTGTGCTTTTATATGTATTTTAATTATTAGGAATGAAGTTTAGCACTAGTCATTTCAGCATGATTCGCATGCAATTTGTATCGATACATAGAAGGGGGCCCCGGAATGATGCTTACCCCCGGGGCCCTAGAGAGTCTAAGTTGGGTCTGGTTGTAAATGTTTATCCATACCAACATTCCGGTTGTTCAGCGCTAAACAACTGTTTGCCAGAGCATGCCAAATGGCCAGTCACAAAAACTGTTATGAATGCATGATAAAATTTAAATAAGAAACTATTGTAAATTAAAAAATATATATATCTTAACTTCTTCAAAAGAAAAAAACCAAAAAAAAAAAAACAACGATTATCTCAAGACTTGGATCAAACTTGTTTCAATGCAATCTAACAACACGAGATCCAAAATTAATTTTAGAAGCTGTCTCGACAGCTAACTCCAGTGCATATTGTTTGTTGACTGGCGAGCCATTGCTGCAAACTTTTAAAATTTCGTTTGCCCCCTAGTGAGGTTCTGTACATCCCACAAGCATCTAATCTAGCAGCTGCAGTTGACTAAGCTTTAGAAGCTGATTAAGTTATTTTTCCCCCTCTCCTTGTATTATACATGTACACGACAGCAACATACAATAAAAATCTATGCAATGCCATAACAAAATCTACTGCAAACATTTATTATTATAATAAAACACTCATACTACAATATATATTAAAACACACATACTCACATAAAGAACGCCTGCATTCAACAGTTAAAGGTATATATAAATATTATACGGACATACATATACAATAATCCAGTTGGGTTGTATTTATTGTATGTATGTCTGTATAATATTTATATATACCTTTAATTTATTATATTATGTTTCATGTTAGAAATAAAAATAATTTCATCTGGCAATCATTGCTTTTAAAAATTACATTGAAGTTTAAAAAAAAAAAAAAAATTTATGTATTTTAATGGTTTTTATATCTATAATAATATTTTATTAAAAGTTATTTAATAACTTTGAAATAAAAATTTTAATGAAGATTGACAAGTTTACAAAAAATATTTTACACTCTAAATTTCCATGTCAATGTGTAATCATACAACGTAAGTGCTTCCAATAAAAACAGCCCTTCCCCAAGTATTAAAAAAAAAATCTATGAACAAGCATTGTCACTATGGGACAATCCCAGCTTTCTTACGTATTAACGTGGCTACGGGATTTTATTTAAATTAAACAATATCGCAGATTTGTTAGTACAGTTGAAAATAACAATATTGCTATTTTAATTCACTTTCGTGATTTTTGGACTGGAGCTGATTTTGTTTGGAGCTCTTCAATCGTAAATTCTTAAAGATGTATAAAACACTGTGCCGATGCACTGTAAAAAAAAAAAAAAAAAATGTTGATTATATATATAAAAAAAATTGCTAGATCCCTAGCTGACACAGTAAAAGTCTTTCTTTTACTGAAAACATTTTTTTATAATAATCAAATGCATTGTTTGACTGTTTAAATAAGAGAAAGTTGATAAAAATATTTATTTTTTTTTTAAAGATAAGATTTTAATAAGATTTTTTTTCTTTTCCAAACATCTCTTCTCAATAGTCAAATGCATTGTTTGACTAAGAGAAACATAATAAAAAATATTTATTTGTTTAAGATAAGATTTTTTTTTTTCCTTTCCAAACATCTGTTCTCAGTAGTTAAATTAGAGGTCTGCACGGGCCGGACCGGATCTGTGTAAAATTGAAAGTTCGGTCCGAACTTGGCTTGTTCATATTTTCACGGTTCACGGCCCGACCAGAAATCAGTGAAAACAGGACCAGCCCGGCCCGATCTAACCCGACTCAATTTCTACAAAAAAATTCAGATTTTTCTTAACATATAATTAAGATTCCTTTAAAGAATACTGCATACATATTTATAGGATAATTTTTACAGTATATTTTTAAATTATGATGTGTTCGCAAGACAGAAAATACACAATAGCAACATTAAAACATTAATGATTACTTAGATTCTTAGACGTTTCAACATTCAAATAAGGATTCATTAAAATATTAATATAGTTTAGATTAAAAGAGTAAAAGAAGGGTTAAAAACATCATAACTTTTGAAGCTGTGTAATAAAAAGTACATTTGTGAAAATATTTCTCTGTCATTTATTAAGTCTTTTTTCAAATCCAAAGGAGCCATTTTCTGATACATTTCTGAGTTCATTTCTTTTTGGAAACGCATAAAATTGGCAGGGGTACTTATTCAGGAACTATGTAATCGAATGGCGTCATGCATTCTTTGATAAAGGCAATATATCTTTGAGAAAATACTGTAAAAGTTAGCGTTTTGAATCAAAGCGAAATTTCCGAAAGCGACAGCACGAGAAAGGAGAAAAACCTGCAGCCGTGTAACAAGAATCTCTTAAGTCTCGACAAGTAATTTATTTAGCAAAAATGGAAAACGCTATTCGATTCCAAATCCCTTCAATAGTCACTCTTGTAGATTCTATGGCTGTACAGTTGAAAATTAGATAGAAAATGTGTCAAAGTTTTGCGATGTTGAGCATTCAATTTGAGAACCATCTTAAGGTATATTTCCAAAACTTAGGTTAACAGAAGTTCATTATCGCTATTAATACTTTTACAAAACATATTGCCTGCCCTACACATCCTGAGAACAATTATGACTAGTTCCGGCCCAGCTCAATTATGTACAAAAAAAAAAAAAAAAGGGCAAGCCTGATCTCAGCCCGGCGCGAGTCTGCTGAAAAAAAAGTTACCCCGAGTCAGACATCATGTAGCAGTCCGATGCCGATCTCTACTCAGGACATGTTACATTTCTGTATTGATCTTGTCAAACTAGCATCGGCTCGTGACGCAAATTTATACTTATTCTCGCGAAAGTCATATTCATTGAAAATAGCTCATATTTTACCGGCTTCGTCTAAATTTTTATATCGGGTCGGTAGGCCCGATAGTTTTTTTTATCGGCCCGGCCCGACTGGCCCGTTCAATTTTTTTGCTGGTTCGGTCCGTTGAAAAAATTGTCCTAATTCTGCCGGCCCGGCCCGTTTGAAAATTCGCCTTCATTTCGCCGAGCCCGTGCAGACCTCTAAGTTAAATGCACTGTTTGACTATTAAAATAAGTTAAACTTAATAAAAAATATTTAATATTTTAGATAAGATTTTAATGAGTATTTTTTTTCCTTTCCAAACATCTGTTCTCACTAGTCAAATGCATTGTTTAACTGTTAAAATAAGAGAAACTTAATAATAAAATATTTATTTTTTTAAGATAAGGTTTTAACTTTTTGTGTTCCAAAACTATGAATTCGTGAAAATTTCATCTTCTGAAGTATTTTTCGTGGATTTTTGAAACTACATTAGAAGATTTGCACAATCATTTAATAAATTTTAGAAACATTTTGTCAATTAAAATTAATGAACTAAATTTGAATATATAGGGATTTTATGCAATATTTATAACTCTACACAAATCTTTTATTTAAAATCTTTTTTAAGTATTTTACACAATTAGGACATGTACAAATATAATACTCCTACAATAGAAATATAAAAATATTTCAGAACTGAAATGTTTCACCCCCAATCTTCCAACATAAAAAAAGCTGAAGAGATCCAAATGAAAGAGAAGACACCCTTTTAAAACTATTTTTGTTTTGTGCAACGAATAATGCTTTTGAACAAGATAAAGTAAAATATCTCCTACTCATTTTAAACTGAATTACTACTAATCGATGTATTAAATGAATTTTATAACAAGTTTTTTTTAATGGTACTTTAAAATACCGTCGGAGCATAAACGGATAATAAGATTTTTTTTCTTTTCTAAACATGTGTTCTCAATAGCCAAATACATTGTTTGACTGTAAAATAAGTGAAAGTTCATAAAAAATATTTATTTTTTTAAGATAAGATTTTAATAAGATTTTTTTTCTTTTCCAAACATCTGTTCTCAATATTCAAATGCATTGTTTGGCTGTTAAAATAAGAGGAAGTTAATAAAAAAAATATATTTTTGTTAAAGATAATAAGATTAAAAAAAATAAGATTAAAAAAATATTTATTTTTTTAAGATAAGATTGTTCTTCTTTTCCAAACATCTGTTCTCAATAGTCAAATGCATTGTTTCGCTGTTAAAATAAGAGGAAGTTAAAAAATATTTATTTTTTAAGATAAGATTTTAATAAGATTTTTTTTCTTTTCCAAACAACTGTTCTCAATAGTCAAATGCATTGTTTGGCTGTTAAATTAAGAGGGAGTTAATAAAATATATTTATTTTTTTAAGGCAAGATTTTAATAAGATTTTTTTTCCAAACATATGTTCTCAATAGCCAAATGCATTTTTTGACTGTTAAAATAAGAGGAAGTTAATAAAAAATATATATATATATTTTTTTTAAAGATAAGATTTTAATGAGGTTTTTTTTCTTTTCAAACATCTGTTCTCAACAGTTAAATGCATTGTTTGGCTGTTAAAATAAGAGGAAGTTAATAAAAAAATATTTATTTTTTTTAGATAAGATTGTTCTTCTTTTCCAAACATCTGTTCTCAATAGTCAAATGCATTGTTTCGCTGTTAAAATAAGAGGAATTTAAAAAATATTTATTTTTTAAGATAAGATTTTAATAAGATTTTTTTTTTCCAAACATCTGTTCTCAATACTTAAATGCATTGTTTGGCTGTTAAAATAAGAGGAAGTTAATAAAATATATATATATTTTTTTTTTTTTAAGATAAGATTTTAATTTTTTTTTTTTTTCTTTTCCAAACATCTGCTCTCAATAGTCAATTTCACTGTTTGACTTTTAAAATAAGAGGAAGATATTAAAAAAACATATATTTTTTTTAAGACAAGATTTTAATAAGATTTTTTTTTCTTTCCCAGACATCTGTTCTCAATAGTCAAGTTCATTGTTTGATTGTTAAAACAAGGGAACGTTTTTTATAAATTCCTCATGTTTTACTGGTGTCCTGTTTTAAAAGTTTTTTTTTTTATAAAATCAACAGCATTATTTTTCTAATTTGCTTGTATAATAAAATTCCTTACCATAGCGGAGACTAGCGTAGACAAGAGCTGCGCAACCAACAACTGTTATAATAATCAAAGCTATCCATATCTGCGGCTTAATAGAGTTCCTTCTGATGAACGTTGCTGCCATTTTGAACCTTGAATGGATATTTCGTATGTCAGAAGAAAGTAAATTATAAAACGGTAAGTGTAACAAAATTTTTAATCCTTTAAAATTTCTTTATATATATATATATTATAAATTAATTAGAGACAAAAAACAAATATCACTTTTCTCAAAAGTAAATTTTGCCTTATTATTTAATCAAATAATTTATAATTAAATAAAGTGAAGATTACTTAAAAAAATAGTGATATCCAAAAGACTTCATTCAATAACGGAGCAAGCAAACTGTTCTAACCTGTATATTATGTAAGAGAACGTTGGCTGTGTGGTTAAAAAAATTTCATATCAATTTTAAAAAAAAATATTTTTTAAAGTAAGAAATAAATATCATAAGTTTTTTTGTAAACTGGAAATCTGAACTTTATTACTTATCACAGTACGTTAGTATAACTCTCATACATTTGTTATTATTTTTAAGACGAGTGCTTTCGTCTGAAAAGTCGATTTTCAATTAATTACTTGGGATCATTTTATTTTATGTAAGAATGTTGTTATTCAAATTTTTTTGTATCAAAAAAGACTTTTCGTTCTTTTTACTTCTATTAAAAATAGAAATAATTAAAAAAAACTGCTAATTGATATTTTTTTACAGTCACACTGCAATATAGATACATTTTTGATGTTGTTAATGGGAAATTAAAAAAAAAAATTAAACGTTAAAATAACCATTAGAGTTTCCGAGTAAAAACGGTTTTCATCTATGTTGTGTACACCAGACAGTATTAAAAAGCAGAAAACCAACGTTTTAAAATGCACAAAATAATACATAAAAAGCAGCAAACTACTGTTTCGAATCTACTAGCGAGATTCCTCTTCAGTGCAAGATAGAGCACAGCGTGCTAAAGAAGGCAAGGCTTGGCCCAGCCTTGCTTTTTCTAGCACGCTGTGCCTTGCTCTATCTTGCACTGAAGAAGAATCTCGCTAATAGATTCGAAACAGCTGTTTGTTGCTTTTTATGTATTATTTTGTGCATTTTTAAACGTTGGTTTTCTGCTTTTCGATATTGTAGCGCAAATGCACAAATTGCTATTTTTACCAGACATTATTTTCTGTAACTCGAGAAATACAGGTTGGATCCCCAAATTATTTTTTTTTCACGTAAACTTTACGCCTATAAATTTTTTGGGAGAATGCTTGTTGAAGTATGATTATTCTGATAAAACAATTCAGCGATTTCGTTTTAGAGAATAAAGACATGAAATCCGTAATATAAGTTTACCCATCTTTAAAATATTCTTTTGTTGTTTTCACTTATTTTTATTCTATATACAGCGCACACAATCTGGAGTTATTGCACATAACTGTTTTATTACACGTTATTTAAGAAATCTTATATGAAACACCCTGTAATTTTTAAACGTATTGACCCTCAGCTGATGTAAATTCATTAGCTACTTTATTTTCAGACCTTTTTTTCGTAGGTTTAAGAAGTTTTCTGTATAGAACTTTATTAAATATTTTACATTTTTACCTATTTAAACTGTCTCGCATTCATTTTAAACATTAATGAGTTTAACCCTTTCAACGGCGCACAGTGGAGTATTTGACCCAAAAACCTGGCCAAAAATGCAAAAATTAAAATTTCGTCAACAATTGTAAAAATTATATTTTTTAATAGCTAACTAATTGGTGCATCGATCTATGTCTATTTTAGGAACCTGAGTTATATCCGGTGGCTCCTGGCCTCAGCTGAAGAGGAAGTTTCTTTCTGAGAAGACATGGTTTTTTGTTGTTTTTTGGCATTGTTGCTATGTTTAAATATAATTTTTTTGTGGCTCAATGAATTGTTGAATTGAAATTAAACAGGGTTTACCTGTTTAACAAAGGTCAGAGCTTAGTGTTAAACTATGTGTTAATTTAAATACTTTCGTTTTTAATGTAATAAAAAAACATTAAATGTGTAAAAGGGTTTTTTTTAAAGCGTTTTTGGTTCTAATTTATGCATATCGATAGCTTTTTAAATATGTGCCGCGCTTTGCCCAGCCATGTTTGAATTATAATCGTATTAGTTAGAGTCTTGAGTGTAAATTTCTGCAAAAAAATCTTCCGCATATTGTTGCCATTTTTTTATAATTTTTCTTTTCGGGATGACTATTTAAACGCTCTGTTTTGCGGCCACCGAATTGAAGAGATAAGAACTGTATATTTACTGTCGTATTGCAGGTTTTTAGCTCACAGTATATTACTGGAGAGCTTTTACACCTAGATATTCTGTCTGTATGTATGTACGTACGTACATATGTACGTATGTTGGTACGTACATACGCACGCAACTCGATATCTTTTGATAGAAATATCCGATCTCTTTCAATTTGTATATACTTATTTATTGAAAAGGGATTCCCTAATTAGTTCTTGGTGCTCATGTGTGTAACATAAGGAGAGAAAAGAGGGAATTAAATATTTCGAGGGTGGTGTCCTTAAAAAGGGACACTTAATTTTGATTCCAAAACTGACAAACAGCACCAAGAAAATTTAATTAAAATTTTCCTTTTATAATGTACGTGAAATAAGCAATTCATATTTTCTAATAACTCCGTTTATCAACTAAAAATAACAAGCCATACAGTAAGGAGACCCTACAGCTTCTTCTTCCAGCAAGCTCTGATGGTAGTCCTGATAAAAGCCAAGAAGAGAGTGATGAAGAAGATGAAAAACAGTTCTGAAGAATCATTTTGAAACTGGTAATATATTAAATACATTCAAAAACTACCAATCTATAATATATAGATTCCACTTTTCTGAACCTGCTATTAAATATAACACTATTAAACATAAATTAAATGAATAATTATTATTAAATATATTTTAAATGTAAATAATAAGTTTTATATATAGTAAAATTAAATATATTTAATTAAACATTAATAGTGAATAAGACAAACCTATCAACAGTCACTTTCCTCTTAAAAACAGTAAATAGTTAAGGTTACAAGTCGCTCAACTTCCAAACTCCCTTCGGTAATGTTAAGTCAATCGACATGTGATTTATTCGTATTTTTTAAAATGTCTACTTAGTAAATTAATATTTTAATCTCTTTTTTTCTTTGTGCTCTTCTGAAATGATGACTCTTTTTTTTTTCTTAATTGTCAAAATATTTATAAAATGTATTTTTATTATTATGTGAAGTGTTAAAGTCTTACTTACACTTCGTCAGCTTTTAAGATATAAAATATTAAACTATTAATTTGTATGTATACTTCATACTATGCTAAAAATTAGTTCAGTGAAATGCACAGCACAGTTAAAAATGTCCATTCAGCCATTTCCGTGAATAAAAGGAAATGTACTTGAGAACTTTTGTGCAGCCCTGTATATGATCTATAGAATGTATCCACACCAAGTAATATAAAAAAAAAAATGTTCTATTTTGAAACGCCTATCACAACTACAAACACACTTTCAGCAATTATTGATCCTAGACTTCAATAATTAAATTTATTCTTCAGCCATATTATTTTGTGTGTCCCTGTAAATGAACGATATATTCTATGCACACCATATTCTACAATAAGTGACTTAGTACACCTTAGTGATGTATTTACATTTCAGCACGTTTAAAAGTGTGATATCATTAAAATACAGAGCAAACGATTTTCCCCCATAGACCATAATGTAAGGGAATTCTTTTGGGTGTCTCTGTAAATGAACCGTAAAGGCTATAGACTTAATTTACAATACCAAATATGCCATAATGATACCCAATAACATCTAAGAATTTCAAGCCAATCGGACTATATTTACATCGAAAAATATTTTTGACCAGGATTTCGGGTCAAATACTCCACTGTGCGGCGGTAGTATGTTTTTAAAGCCACTTAATTTTAATTCCCAAATGCCACCAGAATTTTGGCATAAATTTTTCCGTTTGTTATGTATGTGAAATTTAGCTTTTTCGTATTTCAAAATAAATTTGTAAGTAAATTCCGGTGTTATTCATTCAAATTTAACATTTTAGCAATGGAAGTGCTTTGCCCCCGAAAGGGTTAATCCTATCGGACGAAGTACTCCTCCGAGGTACAGGCATCTTTTACACGAATTTATTCGGTTTGTAACACCTTTCTTTTAAGAAACATTTTTACTTGTACTTTGTAACACGTGCAAGAGAAATTTAATCAAAAATATACTTTTAAAGTATAGTGGTGTAAATACAATATAAAAATAGAATCATGTATATAAAGTTTGGGAGGCTATTTGCCGACACTCGACAGCAAAGCGTTAAATAAAAAAGTTAGATCCTTGTTAAATACTGCAGCATTCTTTTACTTTATGAAACTATGATGAATCTATTTTACAAGTTCACCCAGACAAAGCGACAGTCGTGTCGAGTACAACACGGCCCAAGCATGATGATTCTATATGATTTCATGGATAGCATTAATGAAAATTTTTTAGATGGCTTTCAATGGCAAGACACTCTGCAGAGCATCGGATTCTGTCACATGATTGCAGCAAGCACAAGATTTGGAATTGCTACAGCGCTAACTGTCCGTGACAAATCCAACTATTTTGACACTTTTTTTGACAATGAAAAAACCCCACGTATTTCTATGATTTTATGTGAAAACGGTATTGCGCTACTGTCTGTACTTTTTGAATTATTATTATTATTATTATTGTGTATCTGTTTGTGGGTTTTGGATCACCGTAAGCTCTTTGGCATACTAGTAAAACTATTATACAACAAATATTAACGCATATACACTTCACGCCAGCATGGAGGTAATGAAAGAAATACAAAAATCGCAGTTCAGAGTAACATTAACATGGCAATCTCCGTTTAAAAAAGCAAAAATCATCAAATCATTGCTATATTTTTTAAAAAAATGCAAATTCATAAAAATGCCACTAGAAAAATTTTTATAATCATTAAAAAAAAAAAAAAAAAAAATCTTTAAAAATATTCTAGAAAAAATATCACAGTGTAAATGTAAATTAGCAGCACTTTTATTTTATGTTTTTATTGTAAAAAGTAAATATGAGCAATAGAAATCGAAAACAACATCTCTAACATATTTTCAAAGAAATAATTATTAATCAGAAAATGATTCAATATATGCTCGAAAGTAAAAGGTTTTAACTTACTAAGTAGTGAAGAGTATTTAGTGCTTACCTGTCTAATACTCTTCGTATTAGAGCTTTATCAACAGATCATTTTCTCTCTATTTACTGTGAAAATGTGCGTATTTTAATCATATATGCAATCACTCTAGAGGTCTGCACGGGCCCGGGCCCGGCCCGACCCGAACGAAAGCTATCTTGGTCCGGCCCGGTGTAAAAATTGAAAGTTCGGCCCGAGCCCGGCCGGCCCGGCCCGTTTGCATTTTTACAGTTCTCGGCCCGGCCCGTACAAAAAATTAGTGAAAACAGGCCCGGCCCCATTCAATTTCTACAAAAAAAATTCGTTTTTTCTCGACACACAATTAAGATTCTTTTAATGAATACTGCGTACATATTTATGGGAAAATTTTACAGTATATTTTAGATTACTATGTGTTCGCAAAGCAGAAAACACACAATAATAAACATTAACGATTACAGTGTTTTAGTCATCGTGTCTACAGACATTCGAAATTCCAATAAGGATTCATTAAAAAGTTAATGTAGTTCAGAATAAAGGATTGAAAACATTAGACCTTTTGAAGCTGTATGATAAAAAGTAGATTTGCAAAAATATTTCTCTCGTTTTTAAGGCTTTTCTCAAATCGAAAGAAGTTACATTTCGACACATTTGAGAATTCATTTCTTTTCGGAAACGCGTAAGATTGGCAGGTATTCTTATTCAGAAACTATGTAAATGCCGTCTTTTTCATAGATAAAAGCAATATATCTTTTTCTGAAAATACTGCCAAAGTTAGCGTTATGAATCGAATTTCCGGAAGCGATAGCACAGGAAAGGAGAAAAACGTACAGTCACATGACAAGAATCTGTTATCTCTGTAAGTAATTTATCAAATATGGAGAAAGCTATTAGTTTGCAAATGCCTTCAATAGTCAGGCCTGTGAATTTTATGCCTTCATAGTTAAAAATGAGTCAGAAAATGTGTTTGAAAGTTTCGCATTGTTGAGCAGTGAATATGAGAACCCCTTAAGGTATATTTCCAAAGATACTGTTAACAGAAGTTCATTATCACTATTAATACATTTACAAAACATAATGCCTGCCCTACACATCCTGAGATCGATTAAGACCAGTTCCGTCCCGGCACGAGTCTGCTGAAAAAAAATTAAACCCGTAATCAGACATCTTGTAACTGTATGATGCCGATCTCTACGATAGACATGTTACATATCTGTATTGATGTTGTTAAACTCACATCGGCTCGTGACGCACATTTATACTTCTCCAGAAAATCATATTCATTTGAAATGGCTCGTATTTTATCTGTTTCGCTTGAATTCTTATATCTTGCCGATAGGCCCGATTAATTTTTTTTATCGACCCGGCCCGGCCCTGCACGCCTGTTCAATTTTTTTTGCCGGCCCAGCCCGTTGAAAAAATTGTCCTAATTCTGCCGGCCCGGCCCGTTGGAAAATTCGCCTTCATTCCGCCGGCCCGGCCCCGTGCAGACCTCTAAATCACTCTATTAATCTATTTATTTTTAACTTGATTCCTCATCAAGCTTCATATGGCAAAAATATCTAATTGAGAACACACACCTGTGAACTTCCTAATATCTAATTTCATCAATAAAGAATAGAAAAAGAAACTCAGATAAGAATTCTACGAAAGCGATTGATAGTATAAGTACATAACTTCTACTTTTATTAAGAAATGTACAGTCGTGAGGAAAAAAAAATTAAACACCCCTACTAACTCTGCAACTAATTACAATAGAAAAAAATAACAGGTACCAAACGTTTTTAAATAAAGCCTACTTTTAAATGATGTAGTATACAAAATTTGCTTAGGGGGCCATCTACAAATCAAAACCAGACCAAACATTTTTTTTTTTAATTACGCGGTTCAAACTATGCCTAGAAGTGAAATTTCAAGTTATTTGGATGATAAGTTTTTGAATTATAAACATTCAAAATTTAGAGCTTCTAATGTTAAATTACATTTTCATATTTTTGTTAACATCTCCTGAAATTATAATCCTAATAGGATAAATTTTTTGTTTGGTTATAACACTAAAAAACCCAAATATCATATAAATACATTGAATTTTTAATTTTAAAAATTTTATAGTATGAATTATGAATTATGAAATTAATATTCGAAAAGAATATGAATTGCAACCTACAATTTTTTTGATAGACTTACATTTATTATGTCTTGCTTTATGCCAATTCTCAATTTCAAATTTTTCTTCCAAGTAGTTCTCGAATTATAAGTAAGAAACGTCAAAATGACGGTTTAAGAGATCGTCTATGATGTCCAGAATTGAAAAAAATATATTTTACTCATTTCAATGAGATATTTGGGCTGGCAATAGTCGAAAATATTAAGCGAGTGAGATGTTCATATTGGCAAAAATAATACATCAATAGAAGTTACATAGTCATTCTGTAGCATTTTAAAAATCGAGCATCGAACTTCAATTTGGATACAGTCCCTAAAATATGCTCATTTTAAAATAATTAATTTCTCGGAAACTAATCATACGAATTTCGTGAAAATTTGGATTTAGGTTAATTGTGTGTGTGAAGAGTGTATAATCTATTTATGGTGGCTAACTTGGGTATTGCTATTGAAAAAAAAAAGTTTGTGTTTCGTTTGATATGTAGATGGCTCCGTAAGCAAATTTTGTATGCATCATTTAAAAGTAGATTTTATTTCCAATCGTTTGGTACCATTAACTTTTTTCTACAATAATTTGTTGGGGGTGTTTATTTTTTCTTCCACCACTGTGCTTCATAAAGTGTGTAATAAAAATTTGATGATTCCCTCACTGCCTTTTATTCCTTATTATATATCTATAATCTAATATATAAAAATGAAAATTTGTCTGTCTGTCTGTCTGTAATGCTATACAAATCCATAGTTTGAAAGCGAGAATTGTGAAATGTTACATACATAATGTTACATACTTTGCATATTCACATTCCGGAAATGTAGCAGTGCACAACTGCAGATTGTGACGTTGTGCTGTGCTGTAATGTCAGTAAAAATTTAATTTCCAATGCATTTAAAATTTTAGATTAACCCTTTCAGGGGCAGAAGAATTCTGTTCGTAAACTGATGAAATAATTGACTGACACTAGAATATTCAAACGAATTTCTTAGAAAATAAAACCTCGCTAATTTGCACTTTCATTACAAAAGCAAAATTTTATAAAATATTCTTGGTGCCATTTATCAGTTTTGGAATTAAAATTAGGTGGCTAGACCGTTAGCCACCGCCCTTGAAAGGTTTAAATCTATGTCGTCGTATTGAAGAGGCTTGCAATAGATGTTCCATGCTGAGAAATGTGCATGCAGAATTACTCTCATGAATACAAACGTGTATCGTGAGCAATAGCGAGCTTTTCGAACATACTGAATATTAACTTTTTATCAGTGTGAGACAGTTTGTCTGTTTTGTTTTTTCTTTGCATGATGTTATGAAAATGTATTGAGATAAGTACGTTTTTATACCATAAATTGTGCGTATTTCTTCATACTTCTGGCTATTTCATTCAAACGTTTACACAAAATGGAGTGCATCGATTTCGGACATTTTTGGGTACACAAACGAAGATTTATCTTTTCCATGTGAAACAAATGTCGTTTCGTGCTAATTAATTGATGCTCTAAATCTTTCTAATTGGAAATTTTGCTCTATCTCTTTTCATTTTCGATTTCCAATGGCTATCTTCCAAATTTCGCTACTAGGGGCGCTGTTGTAGTTTGCATTAAATCGGGCGTAGTCGCTTTACTATACCGTTACCTCACTTGCATATCTGTAGCTTCCTTCGTTCGCAAGTATTTTCAGGTTAAAGGGACTTTTCTTTGCACCCTGTATATAGTATTATATTTCTGATGTTAACATCCTTTTTTCTCTGCATATACTAAAAACACAGAGATGAATGAGTTTTTTTTTTCAGGTTCTGCGAGCGGCTTTTGAGGTCGGATACCTATATATAGTTAAAACGCATTACTTAATTTTTTTTTAAAAAATGCAGCTAATTAAAAATTAATGAAAAATCTTATCAGCAAAAAATCTTTAAGACTGCGACAAGAAAGCCTCGCACGGGTCTACTGTTTCATTTTTATTTTTATTTATTGATTTTATTTTTTTTAATTGATAACTCTAATAGATTTTTTACATTTAATATATATTTTTTTAGAATGTCCACTATCAATACCAAAAATCATATTTATTTGAAAAATAGCAATAATTCGTTCAAATAAAGTTATAAAACGTATTAAAAGCGACATTTTGATACTGGCCTCGAGTCAGGAGTTAACATCCGAAGAAATCGCCAAAGATTGCTATTTACAAATTTCAGATACATTTTTTTCAGAATATTGTATTGTCACCGGTGATACGTCACGGTAACAAAAGTTACGTCAATTGTGGCACAGGAAATGCTTTAAAATTGGATTGAAAGATTCGTGCCGAACGGTCACACAAGGCAAGTTATATAAAAGCTTGTAAAAAACAATTTATTTGTTTAATGTTCTATTTAATACAAAACGTACAAAAGGTTTCCATTGCATCTAACGTTTTAAAACGCTTTGCTATAAGGTATAGATATAGAATATAACATAACAGTACTATACAGACAAATAGGAAGTAAAACATAGCAAACACTTGTTTAGAATCAGTTTGACGTCACACTGAAAGCGCCTCAGAAAAAGTGATGTTATGTTTAAGAGATTATTTTTGCTTAGCATCTCCTTAAAAATGTTCTCGATATGGAAATGCGTGTATTACTGTAGACGTCGTAAATCCAAACACACTTAAATGAAAATACTACGCAACTTTAAGCCACTTATAGTAAACTTTTCAACTTTTCAAACTTTTAAAAGTTTTATATACGAAAAATGCTCATTGTCAATTCAGATTAATGCCAATTTCGAATATGAAAAAAATAGAAAGTGTGTCTAAAAGAGTATTGGCTTATAAAAATGTTATCCATACGAAGTTTTTTTTTCGTGGCAATAGGGAAAAAAATGCATAAAAAAGAAAAAAAAAAGATTTCTATACAGATAAATTATGGCAGGTGGTTGAAAAAATTGGCGAAATTTGTCTGATTTTTTGTTTAGAAATTCTGAATTCATACTATAAAATTTCAAATAGTAATTTTCTTTTATTTGATTCACTGAATATCTATCATTATATAATATAAAAATTATTATTCAAACTTTCTGGTAACAATTCAGAAATTCAAAATAAAAAATCCGTCAGACTTCACAACACTGGAAAAGAATGGCGTAAGCAATTTTCATGTAGTAAGTAATTTTACTTTTGTCCTTAAATGTAATGCGTATGAAGTTATAGATTTGTATAAGGAACAGTCACACGAACACTGCTTTATATACAGTCGGACCTCTATTTAACGAACCTCTATTTTGCGAACTTTTCCTTGGAACTAAGAACATTTTGCGAATTTCTTCGTAAAATAACCTCCAAATAGCGAAGTGCATTCTCTATTTCACGAACTTTTTCTTGTGATCAAAAATTTTTGTTCTTCCCATTTCTCAAAATATTTCTGGACATTTCAAACTTATTCTTTCTTTAAACACATTTTATGATGTTCAATGGCCTTGAACTGGTTTTACTAGGCGCCTTCTTTGTCAGCAGTGAGAATTCGGTAAGTACGGAGGACGAAGACGATAATCCTTAGAGTAACTTTTAAAAATGTCGATACAGTGGGAAAAAAAAGAAGAAATTAACCATGATGTGCTGATTGATGATTGTATTTCACTTAATTCTGAAATTGAGACATCGGAAACACTATTCGAATTGGTTATTTTCGACAGTGTGAAAAATAAAAACAATACAGCAATGAATTGCGATAAAGACGGATATGATGATGATGGAAATTATCATTATGCAGGAATTAACAAAACTTCGTATGATGAAATATTAACATCATTCGAAACAATACGACGCAGATTATAGTTAGACGAAAATACGCATGAAGGGGTTTTTGGTGCATTGCAAAGATGCGAGACGTATTATGAGAGAAAGCACTTTTTTAAATAAAAAACCCAGGCAATATTAACATACTAGATTAATATTAACACAATTATTCTAATTGGTAAACAAATCATATTAGATGTAAATTTCCAACTGGGCGAAAAAAATCTGGAGTTCCATTACCTGAGATTTATTCTCTTGAGCTGAACCAGGTTTCAGACCAGATGCTGTAATCATCAAGGTTAGCTGGGTGAAAAAGTTCGACCAGAATCGTCCGGGATAACTCAGATGGAAGAGCACTGGCGGCTTCAGCCAGGAGGTCCCGGGTTCGAATCCTGGTCCGGACATTTTTCGCCCAGTTGGAAATTTACATCTAATAATATTAACATAGTTTATCAGAAATTAAATTTAAGCACGCATATGTTAATGTATGGTTAAAATTACTTGTTATATTAATAATAAATACGATAATGTCATTAATAATCGTTAATTTTAATGTAAAACTATTCACTTTAAACAGAAAATACAGTGTATTCCTGGACAATGTTTTGTTTTCCTTGCAGATTTCAAAGATTTAAACCCATAGAAAAAATGAATTGATGATGGATATTGGTGGGTAAAATAAATAAAACAAATCGATATAATTTATTTTAAAAAAAATGGATTAATTACTTGAAGTAAAAATATTTAGTGTTTATGAATTTAAAATATGTTTTATGCAGTTTAAAGTATTTTAAAATGTGAATCTCTATTTAACGAATTTTCCATATAACGAACTTTTTCCAGGATTTAGCGACTTCGTTAAATAGAGGTTCGATTGTATAATAAATATATATTGATTAAAGAAAAGAAACCCATTAAATATTGAAAAATATCACTAATTATAACAGGCATAAAGGAAGAAGGTGTCTTAGAGTAATAATTAAAGAAATCTTCAACATATTTTTTATGATGGTAAAGCGATATTGAATATCTTCTGATTCTTTTTTTTTAATATGTCATTTGTACTTAGTTATTGCAGCTGAAAGATGTCTTTATTATGCAACAGTTTAAGAGCAGTATACATTACAAAGCCATTGATAGCTTCAAATAGTCTTTACTGATTTTTTTTTCAATTAATATAAATTACTCAAGAATTAAGAAAGAGTATGGGAATAAACAGAATTTAATATTATAGTTTTCCATTGCTGCTTTCAGTAAGTAATGCTTTGTTTTATTAATTACTCTGATGTAATTATATATGTGATTTATAAATAACTATATCATCGTCCATAGACACATTTCTATGAAAACATTGTTTATTTATTTTTTTATGTTTATCGCTTTTTCGTAATTGTAGTTACTATATTGAATGAAGCATTTTCAATATTTAAAATATTCCTATTTTTCTAGTAAAAAAATTACAATTAGTGAAAAAACGGTGTTACATAATGAAATATTTCTAAGTTATGTATTTCTCAGCACATTTCTCTAAGTTATGTATTTTTGCAGGTGTGAAAACTATTAGCTCCAGATAAAAAAGCAAAAGTTTTAATGAAAGTAATATATAATTTACGCTTACAGTAATATATAATTTTATGCTATAATTTTATGCTTATAATTTTATGCTAGACACGATATCTCGTTATTCCATTTACTGCAGTAAATTCTAACAATATTTTACACCAGATTTTCCAGCCAAATGTTCTAAGAAAATATGTATAGTTAGTAATTTAAAAACAAAACAAATTTTAATTCACTTTCCTATTCTTAAAGGTATCACTCTAAAATTATTTAATTTACTAGCAGAGTTTCGTCAGTTTTTTTTTTTTTTAGTAAATATGCATTCATAATGCACTTAAAATGTTTAAAATATAGAAATTATTTCAAAACAAATAATCTTTTAAGCAATTACATAAATTCATTTCTTATTAATTGAATCTGCGTAACAATTTTCGGCACCTGATAATGGAGCGTTTATCATGACATACATAATTATAAGTATAAGATGAATTTAAATTACGAGATTTTAGATACCTAGTTATTTAAAAATTAACAAACACAAGGACAATATATTCTCTAAATCCATTCATGTTATGCTAAAACTAGATGCGATGAAATGGCAGATATACCGAGAACTTTTGAAAATATGCTCATTAATGCATTATGAATGTGAAATTATTTCGTCTCTTGGACGAAAGAGAAAAATTCAAAAATAACTACTTCAATTAAAAACGGAGAGACGATATTTAGTGTGGGAAAACTCCAAAATTTCATAAAACACATAACTCGCTAAGTTTTAGTCGTAGAAGAATATTCTTTTTTTAATGTTTTATTCAGCAGAGCATGGATAAAATGTTTGTAACTGTAATGTATAGAGACTATGTAGAAAGATAAATTTCATATCTTATTATGTACTTTCTGACCCGCCCGCCGTAACCCGGTCCCGTGATAATAACGTATATGAACTTCCCATTTGTATGATTTTATATCTTTAGGCCAATTTTATAACACCTTGCAATATAAATGGCATCTATAAAAGAGTATTTGAACTTAAAATTACACTATGTGCAAATTACTTAAAATATGAAAAAATATCTAAAAAGGTGTTAAAATAGTTTAATATCTTTAGTACTTTCAACTATATACATAGCCTTCGTCAGAGAATACAAAAATACAAGCGTCTTATTTTCAAATTTCACGTAGTTGGTGTCGAAAGCAATGAAAGTGAAAGTCAATTTTTAGATCCGGAAAACATTGAGAAAATAAAAATATGGATATAGAGGGAGATGGAATGCAGTGAAACCTCGATCTATCGTTCCCGCATCCATCGTTTTCCCGCATTGATCGTTTTATTTCTATGGTCCCTGCATAAATTATATTTAAATAATGTTAACGAAACCCGCATGCATCGTTCTTCAAAAAGTCGTTTTTCCGCATTCATCGTTGCAAAATTTTTCTCCTCACCGAAATGAAATTGAAGGTCTAGCGGATCCATATGACATTCAAACTGGAATTACTTCTTTTATCTTAAAATGACTTATTTGTGCTGTTTTAGGGAGGGGGGGCGATTAGCACTGATATTGTGACATGTATGTACCTGGTAAATAATTGAATACGGAACAGGTGGATGAAAAATGATATTTTTACAAAAAATTTTCATGACTTTGATACATCAATCGACTTAAAAAAGGAAAATCATTCTATTTATTGACAGTTATTCAGCTCATTCATCAGATGCGTCATCTTCAAAAAATAAAGAAGTGAGTTTTTTTCCCAGCTAATTGTGCAAGTGTCGTACAAGAACTTGATGCTGGCATAATCAACTGTTTTAAGCAATTTTGCAGGAGAAAGCTAGTGAGATTATCTTTTTGTTTCATGGAACAAGCAAAAGAACCTACTCCCAAAACAGTCCTTTTAGAGGCTATTCATTTTGTACTTTAAGCATGGCATGAAGTAACCTATTCAGCCATCCAGAATTGTTTCGTGAAATGCAGTTTTGAGTGAAAATTTTAAGCATTTTGATGAAGAATGTTCAAGAGAAGGGAAAGAAAATAATGACGATGGTGAAGATAATGCAGATGAAGAGTGGTTGCGTGTAGCAAAGGATGTATCTGGTGTGAAATTTAGAGATTATATTTCCATTGATCAAGATGCTGCGACATGTGGTGTCTTAACCCTTTCAGGGGCAGAATATTTCTGTTCGTAAACTGATGAAATAATTGACTGACATCAGCATATTCAAACGAATTTCTTAGAAAATAAAAACCCGCTAATTTGCACTTTCATTACAAAAGCAAAATTTTATTAAAATATTTTTGATGCCATTTGTCAGTTTTGGAATTAAAATTAGGTGACTAGGCCGTCTAGCCTTGAAAGGGTTAAGCATAGAAAAAATGTGTGATGATGCAAAAAATGAAAATAATGGCGAAGAAGCAGAGGATAACGTTCATGTCGATGAAGATAAGATTACACCAGTGCCAAGTCTGTCTGATCCAATTACGGCATTGTAACTGCACAAACATTTCTATATGGACATGAAATCACAGAAAATAACCAGAAAAATGCTGTACATCTTGAAAAGTTGTTGTTTAATTAAAAAAATTAACGAAAATCCCAACATAAAATTACTGTTTTTTAAAAATAAATGTCAATTTTCTGCAACTTCGATTAATTTCTCTTACAGTTTGGTAAGTAACAAATTAATACTTATTAGTGTACTGCATGCATTGCATGTATTAGTAATGCATAAAAATTGTTTTCTTCGTGTTTTGGCTTTAACCCGCATTCATCGTTTTCCCGCTTTCATCGTTTTTTTCCACGCACCCTTGAAAAACGATGGATCGAGGTTCTACTGTATTACGTGTTTTATGATTCTTTAAGCAAACTGAGCCAAATTCTGGGTATGTTGTTGGATAAAACGTCAAGAAAAACGTATTTTCTTTAGTAATAATTTCTATTGATTCACGGATAATTAAATCATGATAATTCTTTAAGGGGTATATAATTTTTGTATCTTCGAAAGTAACTTGTATATTCTGCTTCTGGTTAAGTCTTCTGTTGTTGGTCGGTTGTACTTCAAAACTCTCAAATGTTCTTTAGTACGATCTTTAAGTTTACGAGAAGTCATTCCTATGTATTCAAGATAAATATTTTCTGTTTTCAGTGGAACAGATTTGATTTGTATATCTTTTGTAATTGCGAGGGCTTTTCTGTCATCGTGTAGTTTTAAAGAAATAATCGTCATAACCTTTATTTTGAATAACCCTGTACTGCGGAGGTAACAAACATGTTTTACGTCTGTTGTTGAGACAGAGCCAGAATTTCATGTTACCATGTCTGTGTGTTATGCGATAATGCCGATAAAATCCTACAATATCCAGGAAATTCTTTGACTATTTTTTAATGCAAAAATATTCAAAATCAGATGAATAGCTTTTACTTATATTATTTTATAAGGTTGAGCAAAAAGTTCTGGGAATTTTCAATCTAATAGCTGCGAGGATTTGTATCGTATATAGGAGTACCAATGGTATATTTATAGGAGTTCAGGAATTTCGGCTCCAAAATTCCCACGGAACAGTATGATTTGCGTGTGTTATCCGGCATTATTGGAGAAAAGGTCTAACGATTCCGAACGAATGAAGTTGAAGAAGCATGTCAAGAGTTTTTCGATTCCAAGGAGCCGCCATGGTTTTCAACAAATCCGGAATCTGGAAGAAGGATGGCAGAAAGTAGTGGACTATGATGGTCTCTACTTTGAAGAATAGTCCTTGTTGTTTTTGTTGTTAATTTGCGCATAACAACGCAACTTTCACAAATTTCCCAGAACTTTTTGCTCAACCTAGTAGTATAGTTTTATCCGTTCCCAAAAATACGTAACTCACTTACTATACTTTCATATCGTTATATAGTCTCCCCTTTTTTACCATATAATTAAATATTAAATAATTAATTAATTAATGGCAACCATTATTGGCATTTAATCTTACAATTTGGCGACAGTAATTTGGTCGACGAGATAACTAAGAAGTACCAAAAGATCATATTTTCGAAACTACGGTACATATTACAATAAGTGATGCATGAATTTAAAGAGAAATACACCAAGTTTTTTTCAGCTACAAATGTTCGATGTGTGACCCTCTTGTTACATGGCATACGTCCAATCTGTAATCCAGTTCGTCCCAAACATTTTGTAGCATCACTCTGTCAATGGTTCTGAAAGCTTCAAAAATGCATTCTTTAAGTTCTGAACACTTGGTTTTCGGCATTTGTGGTACATAAACAATACCTTTGACACTGTCAGAACTTAAAGAACGCATTTGTGCAGAATTCAGAACCATTGACAGAGTGATGCTACAAAATGATTGGATTACAGATTGGACGTATGCCATGTAATAAGAGGATCACACATCGAACATTTGTAACTGAAAAAAACTTGGTATATTTCTCTTTAAATTCATGCATCACTTATTGTAATATGTGCAGTAGTTTCGAAAATATGATTTTTTTAAAATAGGGTCCATCATTTGTAATAGCCCTGTATTTAATATCAGCTGCATGCTCCTTTTTACTGTATTTAAATTTCCTGTTAAGTCACTGCAATATAGTAATTATTTGATCTGTCTGCTCTGATTAATGATATTTCGCATACTACTTCTGAATAATTCTCAAAATTAATTGGATCAATTTTAGTGCAAATAATATTCTTCAATTTCGGAGTTTGTTTGACTACTAAGCAGATGTTGAACCGCTTAAGTCTGCATTTTAATTTCTCAAACACGCTTGGATAATATTGAATAGAATAAAGTTTGTATTTTTGCGAATTAAATTTATGTTCAGGTTTCTTATTATTGATAATATTCACGATTAATTTATTAATATGTTGAACTTAAAAACCATTATTATAAGGAATCCTACGAATATGCCAACAGTCAAATAGAACTATTTTACTGTTTTTAAAGTTATAATCTTGTACCTTTTAGCAATTACAAATAACATATTATTACAAGGTGTTAAATTGATGTATATTTATATTGTTTTAAGCGCAAACGGTTTTATCATCCGAAATCGGGCTGCAAAGCGTTAAAGATAGATTTTTTAAATAAATAATTCTTAAAAATTATTATAAAAATCATAAAAATTTGTAAATTCAGATATATTTTTCAAACAAATTGCATTTGCAAGTATGTATTGATGAAATTTATTTTCGGTATGGTATATTGGCCTGAGACAAATTTTGAGCTATACACGTGATAACGAGGTAGATTGAAAATAGTTACATATATGCTCGAAACTTATTTTAAAAACCATTGAAATTGGTAAATTGAGGTACAGTTTTCAAACAAATTACATTTGCAAGTACATTTTTTTCCTACTCAACGGTGTAAAAATTGAAATTGAGGGATGTTTAGAAGTTAACCCTTAACTGGTGATGTGGGTTGTTTTTCACCCCAGAAAAATTGTATATGAGCTGTATATTTCCAAACAAAATTTTTGTGGTATTTAGATACGTGAATTTATATGTATATGTATGTACACTTACAGTACTTTTCAGTTGTTTTTATACAAATAAATAATGCAAAATTCACAAAAAAGTTTCTTATTTTAATTCGCTAAATTATATGGAGTGTACAAGAAATAAAATTTTGGGGTTACATAGGGGAGAGTAGCCATATTTGAACCGCCGCTTTAAACAAACCGTTGCCATTCTGCCGTTAATTACAGAAAAAGGCGCCATCTACCTCTGAAATCCTACTCATCAGAATGACGTCATTTATGATTAGAAGAAGTATCCGCCTACCATGTGCTGTTTTCTGACAATTTTAAAAAGCCTAAAATTAGCTGCTTTGATCTATTTTTTTTTATACTAAACGTAAGTGAATACTTTAAAATTAAGGTAAGTTGTTATGTTTTCATATACATATCTCAATTCATCTGTTTATTGCGCATATTTTTCACGTGGATTTGTTTGATTTCGTTTTCGTTCTTTGTCTTGAGATTATCTGTTTTAAAAAATGACGCAGTTGCCTAAATTGGTTCAATTTAAGTTGCTTAAATTGGACCAGATATACGATCATAAATTTGAAAAGTAAGTAAGGAATTTCGAGAGCTGTACGCTTTGTACAATATTTTTTTTTAATATTTTATAATGGATTACTATCTCCATGCAAGTTTTTTTTTTTTTTTTTTTTTTGCATATCTGGATCAATTTCTGTATACAGTTTTAGGCCTATATAAACATTAAAATATCTGTACATGTTTATGTTATAAATTTTCTTTGCAATTTGTTTTATCTTGTATGTATTTCTATTTTCTTTGAACTCTTTATTCCTACGACGTATTTGATTTACAGAGTCAAATTCAAACATTTTCCACCTGGAGGATATTTGCGGTTCCGTGAGGGGGGGGGGGAGGAGGAGCAGATTTTTCACAGTTCTGGAGGGTGGAATTACACTTTTTTGCCATTAAAACGCATAAAATCTCAAACTTTCCGGGAGGAGAGGTTATTTCAAGGCTTCGGGGGAGCGGGGCTGAATTAAACACTGTTTGAATATAATAATATTTTTCGTTTGATTAATCGTAGCATATTTTTTTTTTCAATACAGCATATTTTTTATGTCCGGAAAAAAAGCACCCGAGACAACAACAGGTGTTAAAGATATAGGAAACGAAAAAGAGAGAGTGAGTTGTAAAGAAATTAAGCTGCAAGAAGGCTGCAGCTATAATCTCCCCCCCCCCCCAGAAAAAAAAGCCAAAGAATAATTTGAGATGTTATCACTCTTGCTAAATTCAGTTAAATCAAAGTACAGAGGGAGCAAAAAAAAAGTTGCGTTAACATTGTCGCCATATAAAATAAATCTTGAAAGGAAAAAAAGAAACCCGACAAAAGGGGAGCCCTCACCACAAAAGCAAATGCAACATCAAGTTTTATGAAATAGGCGTAATGCAATTGGAAAGAAAACGATGGAAGGGAAGAACTACAAACATAATATAAAGAAAACTTCTGTTGCAAAAAAAGTCTAATGATTCAGAATCTAAAAAGAAAAATCTAGACAGTGATGATTCGTTTTGCCTAATTTATAAAAAAAATAAAATAGCAGAAATGATTCAGTGTTCAGATTGCCAAATACGGTTCCATGTTGTGTGCGCTTCAATAAAAAATGAATAAACGAAATTCATGTGTAAGCTTTGCCTTCTTACCTTATATTCAAGTAACTGGAAATTAGTTCCATAATTTATATTCTTAATTACTGATAATTTTGATTTACATTTTGAATACATTTTGAATACATTTTAATTAAAAACAATTACTCTTATTGTCAGGTATTTGATTTCATTAAATTTCATTGAGGTTATTTTGTTTGATTGTTTCATTAATCGCAAACTTTGCTTTTAATAAAATTAGTTATATTCCCTAGTCATTAAAACAATCTGATATTGTTTGGTCCAATTTAGGAGACTGGGGGTCCAAATTAGGTAACCAGATGCTGAATTTGGAGCACTTTTTTTTTGTCAAGTTATTCAAATTAAAATAAAACTTAAGATTTTCAAAAAGAAATTGATCTAAAGATTTATTTAGTTAGTAGATGACTAGATTGACCCCGTGTAATGATGTTTTGCAGATATTCCAAAAATTAAGTGAGCTAAACCTGAAAATAAGTGAAGTGGTCCAAATTCGGATACTCTCCCCTACACTCCCTCTCACCACTTACGTTATAAAAAAAATCACCTCGCCACTTAAGGCTTAAAAAAATTGAGTAAAAGTTAAATTTATGTGTCAAGTTGTTGCCGCCATAAATATGGCATCAGCGTTAATCATGGGCATGTTTTTACTTTATAATACAAATTTATAATTTGCATGTTTCACATTCTATTTTAAAATCAAATCTCCACAACCAATTAAAATATTTTTCATTTGTTTTCCATAATTTTCAAAACTTTTTTTAATGTCAAATAATTTCTTTATTTTCAGTTTTTTGATAATGTGGTCAACAAATAAAATAGATCGCTGCTTGCGATCAGGCTTACTGACTGTGAACTGTGCTGCTTGTGTTGCTATCGTTTACATCTACATAACATACATGGGTAAGATAAAACACATTAATACAGAAAGGTAATATCATGTAGGTCTTTTTATTATTATTATTAACTAACACGTGCCTTTTCGTTTTTCATGCCGAAATTTCTGAAATCTCATCATCTGTTGGATAGTACTTTTTTAGAAAATATGATAGTATTTGCTTACAATTTTATTTTATTTTATTTTTATTTTACGGTATTATATTTTATGATGCATTTGTAATACCTTTTCACCTAATCATATTATATAGAAATCGTATCACATACATAAATATCATGATATTTTCGAAAATATCAAAAATATCCGATATTTTGACATATATGTCCGACATTTACGATATATATCCGATATTTTGAAAATAGTCATTTTATTGATAATTATAAATATTTTCAGGCCTAATATAAATTATAAACTATATTGCATTCAGCATGAAAATTGGAAACTTAATAAAACAATATTCTACATGTTTTGTTTTGTTTTGTTTTGTTTTTGTTTGTTTTTTACTTATGCAATAAAATTGAAGATCAACTTATTGAAAACAAACATAATTTGCTTTTTACACACACACACACACAAAAAAAAAAAAATAGGATTAATTATCGAGTTTTAAAAAAATTGTGTTTTATACAATAAAATTATATACAAAAGAATTTGTTTTTATTGAAAATTTTTAACATAATATAAGCTTGTCTGCTTTTTCATTCTCTAATCTGTTGTATAGTTTAAACTAAAGAAAACCAAAATCAGAAAATATTCCAATGAAGCTGTAAATAACTTCTCTGAATTAGACAGTTTATCTTTCAATAGCTGTCGTAAGTAAATTCTGTTCCACATAATTATTGGTTCTACATTTTACATTTAAAAATCTACCTTCAAATATAATGCTTGGAAAATCCTTTTTTATGGGCCCCACCAGCAGCCGAGAGGTTCTGGTCTCGAAGATGGTAGGCGGGAGGTGCTGGGTTCGAACCCAATCACGCCCGTCGGCCCAATCGTTCGGAGCCTTCCGTGGTTTTCCTCGAACTTTGGATTTCCTTGCGTAAATACGAGTTAGGTTCCCTTATAAAGACCGCCACAGTAGTCACCCCCCCCCCTAGGACCTATATCTCTCGTGTTGATAATTGGCCGTCATAAACACAACCAACCAACCTTTTTATGGAAAAGGGGGGGGGGGGGCACAAAAAACGGTTTGCCAAAGCAAAAGTTCTTATCTACAGAATGACACAATCAGTTAAAAAATCCATTAACACTTGTTTTGACTGAAAATATCAAAAATATCATAATTAATTTTGAATAAAAAAGTTAAAAGTGTGAAAAAAGTAAAATGCGATACCTTGATATGTTAATTTACCCAACTTTACACCTAACTGCTGTTTGCGCGCCTGAAATCATTCATATCATTACCTCAAGGGCCCCATCTCAAAACTTTCTTGGGGAATATTACCATAACTAGGTAAGTTTGGTTTATAAAAAATAGGATTTTTTAAAAATGCCTGTCTTAGGTGCAGGATAATATTATATTTATATATATAACTTACAGGGAATGGGGGCTGTATAAAATCTAAATTTCTTAGTTTAATATATAAAGACCGTACAAAATAAAATTAATTTGTATACTTTTCTAAGAGGACGTATTGTTCTATCATCAGCTTTTTTAACAAATAATCACCATTAAACCTATTTTGAATTACTCAGTATATTGTGTGGTGTGTTTCTTATGTAAGTACCGTTTTGATATTAAAAAAACAAAAGGCCATTTTTTTCACATGAAAATCTGGACCTTAATCTACTTTTCAATATAATTCTTATATTATGGCACTTACCAGCTTTTAAATCCCATCCTCATAGAAATCTGTCACCTGCTGTGCTAACCAGAGCATAGATGCCAACTTGTACGCTTATTTCTTACAACTAAAATTTAACTGTAAATTTTGCAGAATTTAATCTCCGAAGTTTTTGAATGATTCAATAAGGCAAAAATTTCTATTAAATTTTAGTGGTAAGAAAAAACCGTACAAGTTGGCAGCTATGCCAGTGCATCACCACCGTTCTGACTTCGTGTTCGTCGTTTGAGCACTGACTGCCTATGTGCTTCTTTATATGCAGGAAAAAGTGGTAATCACTTGACGCTAGGTCAAGGCTATACGGAGGGTGATAAAGTTGTGCCCTATATCGAAAATTAATGAAGCGAAGCGTTTAAGGATTCTTTGAATATTTATTATTTTTTAAAAAGTTACTGAAGTTGACAAATCAGTTTGTTGAATGATATTATGAAAATAATTTGGAAATTTTTAACCGACTTACACAAAAAGGGAATAATCAACTCACAGCCACTTCGATCGTCCAATGTATTAAATGTCCCAACTCTCACAAGCCCTCTCGTTGATTCTTTAACGTATTGGATTTCGTTAAAAAATTTTCAGGGAGATCTTACGTGATCGGTCTACTTTACCGGTTCTTTTGAAGGGACCGCAATAATAAACAGTTACACCCCTTTCCCCCCAAACGTTCTTTTGTATGAAATCAATCCCATTAAAATACGCCTTCTGGCGTTCTATTTTATGAAACAAATCTCATTAAAATATGACTTCTGGCGTGCAATATTATATATCAACGCAATAACTTAAGAAATGACACCTTGATGTCAGTTTTATCGTTTCCTCATCGATTTCACGGCTGAAATTCCAGAATAAATTAAAACTCTATTTCCATATTAAAACGCAATCCGCCTTCCAAGTCATATCTTGGTGAAAAGCACCTGAAAACCCGATTTTAGCGGTTCACTAGTAGGTTTAATATTGTGTTTTCCTGCTCCCAGTTCTCAATGTTTCCATACCTTTGCGTGTAGGAAAACACAATGGTAAACCTACGCGTCAACCGCTAAAATCGGGTTTTCAGATTTTTCCACCAAGATCCTTCCAGACCGATTGCGTTTTCATATGAGAATCGAGTTTTAACTAATTCTGGAATTTCAGCCGTGAACTGGATGAGGTGACTGTCTATGATGCCGCCTCCAGTCTATGACTTCCGTTGTGTTTGTAAAAATCCACTTTACAGCACATGCTACCAAGCATACATCGTTTTGAAAATGTCTAAAGAAGAATAGTGTAAGAACTCTTACAGTTGATTATAAAGATTCTATTAAATAAATAATATTTAATGGCAGCTCTCTTTCGCAATAAAATTATTTTACCTTTTAAGGGAAGAAACAACTATGGCGCCACGCCCACTCACATTAATTTTGCTCTAAAATTTTATACTCACATATTATATGTAACTAAATTTTATCCAAATTTTTATATATACTTTAATTCCTGTATTTGATAAAACTGTTCAAGAAGAGCTTCACACAAGTTAGAAGTGTCTAAGTTTCAAATCTCCGAAAAATTGTACTTTTCAGCTAAAACCCCATTAACTTCATAAACTACTCGAGCGATTTCCATGAAAATTGTTTTGGTGGTAGCGTATAAATATAAGATCATATGTAGAGGCAGTTAAAAAAAAAATTATTAATTTCAGATAAAACAAATTCTGAAAAATAGAAAATTTCTGAAAAATTGCCATTGCTCTAAAATAAAAAGTTTTAGTCGCAGAAAAAAACTGTCTGTCATAAGTCTTGAGCATAATCCAGTGAATATGGATTTCAAATTTTATCAAAATCGGTCTGGTAGTTTCTGAGGAAACATCTTAAATCTCGCATATTTCCCATAGGATTGCACCCAGTCTTGTCTTCCCTTAAAATAAAAATAATTACAAATAAAACTGTCTACTAATTTATGAAAATGCTTTATAGTCGGATATAATTTGGCGAGTTAACACATTTAAGAATAGGATTTCACATATTTTGAAAACCCTTAAAAAATGCGTCTGAAGAAATAATAGCATAACATCCCTAATGATTGATTATAAAGAACCTATTAAATAAATAATATTTACTGGCAACTCTCTTTCGCAATAAAATTATTTTATCTTTTAAAATAAAAATAATTAAAACAAAACTCTCTACTAATTTATGGAAATGCTTTATAGTTAAATATAATTTGACGAGTTAACAGATTTAAGGATATGATTTCAAATATTTTGAAAACCCTTAAAATATGCGTCTGAAGAAAGAATAGCATAACATCCCTATTGATTGATTATAAAGAACCTATTAAATAAATAATATTTACTGGCAACTCTCTTTCTCAATAAAATTATTTTATCTCTTAAAATAAAAATAATTAAAACAAAACTTTCTACTAATTTATAGAAATGCTTTATAGTTAAATATAATTTGACGAGTTAACAGATTTAAGAATAGGATTTCAAATATTTTGAAAACCCTTAGAAAATAAACTTTGAAATGTGTTTAAATTGGTTCTATTTTCCTGTATATCATTGTAATTGAAATTGTGCTTTGTCAAAATCGGAGACATTAAAATTATTTGTATTTGTTGACTATTCTGCTTTTAATAATATACAAAAAATATAAAACTTCTAAAATAAACTAGGAGTTGTATTTCAAACTTTATAACATACAATTTTGACACTTTAAAACTTTTTAACTCAAAATAATTAAATTAATTATTTCTTAGCATTACTTAATTAATAAGCATAGAGTTGGCATTCTTGTGTAATGGCAAGTACTCTAAAGTGCAGTTCCATATTGAATGCGTTTTTAAAAATAAAAACTGGACTTTTACTACTTTTAAAGATGTTTACAATACTAGTATTGTTTTTGTTTTTGCAGGTAAAGAAGAAAGCACACAGGGTATTTTATCTGAAAACATCATACAACCAGGTAATATAAAAATAAAAAGAATATTGTCCAGTTAAACTGATGGCATTGAGCTCACAGACTATTCACACTAATTGTATTTTATACTCTTATTTCAAAGAATAATGCCCCTTGAAAAATAAATTAAGGGATTAACTGCCGTTTACCCCCTTTATACTTAACCAAAGAACCTCCAAATCTAATCAGGGAAGCTCTTTAACATGCATACCATATATGAAGCAAATCAGATAATTCTGCATGAAAAAACCATTTCGCTAAAATAAGCGGGGTATTAGCTCCCTCATTACTCCCTATGCCGAACCAATGAACCTTCAAATCTAATCAGAAAAGCTCCATATCAGAATGAGCCTAGAAAAAAAAAATTAAACTAAATTAGATAATTCTGCATGAAAACCCATTTATCTAAATTAAGGGAGGGGGACACTTTCCCCCTTTTATACTTAAAACCAACGAACCTACAAATCAAATGAAGAAAGCCGTATCGGAATATACTGGTACAACAAATTTGAAGCAAATCAAATAATTCTGCTTGAAAAACCCATTTATCTAAATTAAAGGGAGGGCTAGCCCCCGCCCCCCCCCCTTTATAGTTAACCAATTAACCTCCAAATCTAATCAACGGAGCTCCTTAACATAATAAACTGGTACACGAAATTTGGAGCAAATCGAATGCATGAAAAACCCATTTATCTAAAATAAGGGGGAGCCCCCTTTCCTTCCTTTATATGTAACTAATGAACCTCCAAACATAATCAAGGCAGCTCCTTAACATATAAACCGGTATGCCAAATTCGGAGCAAATCGAATAACTCTACATGAAAAGCCCATTTATCTAAATTAACGGTGGGGTGTGTAGTCTCCTTTTGTACTTAACTAATGAACCTCCAAATCTGATCGGGGAAGCTCCGTAACATAATAAACTGGTTTACAAAATTTGGAGCAAATCGAATAACTTTGCATGAAAAACCCATTTATCTAAATTAAGGGGGGGTAGCCCTCTTTCCTCCCTTTATATGTAACTAATGAACATCCAAATCTAATCAAGGCAGCTCCTTAAGATATAAACCGGTATGCCAAATTTGGAGAAAATCGAATAACTCTACATGAAAAACCCATTTATCTAAATTAAAGGTGGTGGGGGGGGTAGCCTCCCTTTGTACTTAACTAATGAACCTCTAAATCTAATCAGGGAAGCTTCTCAACATAATAAACCGGTATATCAAATTTGGAGCAAATCGAATATTTCTGCATGAAAAACCCATTTCTCTAATTTAAGGGGGGGACTAGCCCCCCTTTTCCCCCTTTATCCTTAACCAATGAACCCCAAAAACTAATCAGGGAAGCGCCTTATCAGAATGAACCTAGAAAAAAAATTGAAGCAAATCGGATATTTCTATCAAAAGTTATTGTGTTATACGTACATACAGAACCGGCGGGTACATAAACGCTCAGGCTTTGATAGTCTGTGAGCTAAAAAAGGAAAAACGACGCTTATAATGTACAGAAAGTCGTTCATACTTTATATGCCATAAAAAAAGACAAATGTTTCTTAATCTGCGAAAATATAATACAGGGTGTCCATAGAAAAACGTCCCAGTTTCAATGGTATATTATAAAGTTTAATTTAGACTATTTACAACAAGTCATACATCAAATTGAAGGTAAACTAACCTACTGTTTCTTACAATGTTCAATCGGTGCACCTTTAGTTATACGGCACACATCCAACTTAAAGTCCAATTCTTCCCACACTTCGGTTAACAAGTCCTGAGTAATGGAATCAATAGCGTCTTCCATTCTGTGTCTCAACTCTGGAAAATTATTAGGTAGCTGCGGAACGTAGACACGATCTTTTATAAAGCCGCAAAGGAAAAAAATCCGATGGCTCTAACGACTTTTAAATCTTCAGCCTAGCAATAAAGCTTCACGCTCAGGAGTCGCCATTTTGCGTATGTAGCACTGCAAGCGAGTCAATAACAAAGCAGTAAGTACTCGCGCATGCGCTTATCCAAAACTGTTTGAGTTTCTCTTTATTTGTGATCTTGAACCAACACTCTACAACGCTTACAGTTGATACTGTTAAAATGTATAACTGGGACATTATTTTATTGACATCCTATATAACAGCGGATTTACTTTATTTTATAATACAGTTAATTTATTTTAACTTTACTTGATGCATTTTAAGCTTTAATTTACCTTCCTAACAAATGTAGCCCTGTGGAGAAAATTACTATGTTATCTGCGACAAAATTTATTAACAGCAAAATCTTTCAGTATCAATATTCCCTTAAGTCCAGACAAGAGTGATAATAGGGCAAACTGCAAATAATAGGGCAAACAAAAAAGCTGAAATATTTTCTCCCTCTATCCATATTTAGAAATCCCCCTTCAGGAATTTAGAAGGATTACAGTCATTCAGGGTAACTTTGATCCGCATTTTCTCTATTTTCATATGCCACACTCTTATTTGAAGAATATTGTCGCAACTAGGGGCATAAAAGAGAAGAAACGATCCTAAATTATTGTATGACTGTCAAAAATTAAGGAATAGTAATGATAAAAATAATAAAAAATGAATTTTTAACCTGGTTCAAAGTTACCCAGCCATTTAGGGTAACTTTGCACCATATGATAAATATTATTTAAAATAATACATTATAAAAAAAAGTATTATAGTTAGGACAACTTTAAACCCCCAAAAAGGTTTTCAGATATGTAAAGACTCCGAATTTACATTTCCCAACATCACAAGATTTGTATAATTTATGCTATTACAACAAATTTTATACATAAGAAAAGTGGTAGAAGAGAACAATGAATATTTAGAAAAAAAACTGTTTATTGTTCAGATAAAACATAAAAATGCAGTGAAAATCAATTTTCAATGTTTTAACTCAATAATATATCCTTAGTTACAGTAATACATACTAGTACTAGTATTATTCAAACAAGAATAGAAAATGTCGAATGTATAAAATTTCAAATTTGAGTAGCTCCGCCCCGAATAACGCCTTTAAATGAATTTTATGTATTTTACGCATATTTGTGAAAATATTTACATGTTATATCTGTAAGACTCGCATTAACTTTAATATTTGCGAAGCACGGATATTGGCGGTCGCCAAACAGTGAACTCTCGCCAAGGCAGAACTATTCGAACTGGAACAGCGAGCAGTCGCGGCGGAGATCGTGGAGTGAGATGTTGGAGTGAAAATCAGTGGTATGTCGCCCTGATTGTTTTTGATAACATCGGCATCTTAATGTCTTTGTGAAATAGTGTAAAATAACCAGAAGTAGGTTGAAAATAGTGATTACATTTATTTTGTTTGTTTAAGAAAGCTCTTTCATAGATCGGAATTAGTATTTTTTTTTCATGTTTTATTAAAGTATCCTGAGTTTCCTAAATCGAAACTAGTGTTATGAAGGCATTCTTTTAAGAGTGTTATTATTTTTTTTAAATCAAAATTAACATTATGATTTAAATTGTATTTATGCGTACGGAGTGTTGACTCGAAACAAATATTATGAGTGCATTTGTTATTTATAGACATTGAATGTACATCCTAATTTATAATTCTTTGGTGTTCTACTATTTTAGGGTTAATGGTTATTGAAAGCAATTTGGTGAAAGGGAATATTGATACATTTTAATCATTGCTGAATGGGGTTTTTTTTAACTCATTCAAAACGAAAGTAAATAATTGATTTAATTATGTGTTCATATATGATTTTTTCTTTTCGTAATAATTCGGAAAGTTCATTTTGACTAGATTTAAAATACCATTGATAGAATTATTTAATTAAATGATTGAAATAAACATTTAAATTCCAAACGGTTCTATTGAAAAGTTATTTGAATGATTGATTATAGTTACATTTTTTTGTGGGAATTAATAAGTCTTGAGGTTTATTACGCTGTCTTTAATTCATTACTAGCATTTTGAATTCGTTAGAATAATTTTTTTTTACCATGGCATTCCTGGGTAGGGGCAGGAAGGAAGATCTAATCGAGCTAGCAACAGAACTGGGTATAGAAGCTAGCATGGATAATAAGAGGGCAGATATTAGGAAATTAATATCTGAAAATGAAAATTTCGTCGAAGATGAGGCCAAAGTATCTCTGAGTAGAATCATAGAAGAACGAATTCGGCGTGAGACAAAAGAGGAAGAAGAACGAATTCGGCGTGAGACAAAAGAGGAAGAAGAACGAATTCGGAAAGAAGAAAGATAGGATCGAATCCGGAAAGAAGAAAGAGATCACGATCTAGAAATAAAACGGTTGGAATTAAGAAGAAATAACGTAGATTTGGGTGATGGAATTGAAAATTCAAATGAAACAAGATCTAGAGTACAACTGATGCAGATAACTCCTAAATACGACGAAAAAGTAGACGAAATGCAACTGTATTTAGTAAACTTTGAGCGTCGGGCGGCAATGGCACGTGTACATAAATCAGAATGGGTAGCATATTTATTGGGACTGTTACCAACAGATATGGCTAATAATATAGCTCGAGAGCCTCCTGAGAGAGCCAATGACTATGATTTTGTAAAGGATATGTTATTAAAGCGTTACAAGCTAAATCCTGAAAAGTTGAGGCAATTATTTTTCCGGCATCAAAAGGAACCAGAAGAGTCTTGGAGAAGCTACAGTCATGCATTGAACAATTATTTCAACGAATGGATAAACGAATTAAAGGTTGAGAATTTCGACCAATTAAAGAAATTATTGGTAGCAGATCAACTCAAACGCAGGGTACCAAATGACGTGAAGGAACACTTCTTGGATCAGTGGAATAAAATGATCGACCCTTTAGATGTCGCGGAAAAGGTTGATGAATATGAAAGTTTGAAAGACGGACTGAAGAAAAACACAGTACCGCTAAACTAAAAGATGTTCCTCGATGGCAATTGGAAGAGAAAAATAAGTACAAATCTAAGGAAAGGTCCGAAAATACCAAAAACGGTCATTTTGCGGGAACAACTAAAAATGGCAGAAATGACAAACAAATTGATAAAACAAAATATCAAGGGACTTGTTAAAAGTATAGGGATTCCAGGGCGTTTAAGCCTACATGTTTTACATGCGGAGATTCAACTCATTTTGCACGGGCATGTTCTAAGAATAATAGTCAGGGAACACGAAACAGAATTGAAAGTGCTAAGAGTAATTTGGTCACTACAGAAGGAACTATAGAGAATAAAGAGGTATTGTCAGCTCGAATTACAGTTCCGATATTATTCCCTGTTAAAGCAAATTCCGTAAAGTGTGATAAACTGAAGAAAATAGAACTGAAATGTGGTTCTACAATTCTCAACGGTATCTTAGACACAGGTGCTCAAATTTCAGTCATGAGGCATGATTTAGCCCCTATTAACGCTGGTGAAGGCGAGGGAACAGTAAAACTTGTGTGTGCATTTGGATCAACTGAAATAGCTCCATTAGTAGTTTTTAAAATAAAAATAAATGATTCTCAACATAGTGAAGTCCCAGTCATATGTGCAGTATCCAAAAAATTAGTAAGTGATGTGCTGATATGTCCTACAGCATTTGAGGCACTAAATGAAGGTATTCAACAATGTGAACCATTGGCCTCCCTTGCTGTGCAAAAGGAACATCAGAAACCAAGCTTCAGCCTAAACGAAATGGCAAAGAATGATGAGGAAGAAGAAGCAGTTGAGATAGAACGCCCTACCACTTCCAGTGAAGAATAGTGTTACAAAGTAAGTAGATCAGAGTTTATAAAGCTGCAGCAGGAAGACGAATCATTAGCTAATATTTGGAAGCTTGCAGAAGAACGAAGAAATGGATTCGAGGTAGAAGATGGACTTCTTTTACACTCTGAGTGAGTGTGTGGAGAAAAAATAAAGCAAGTCGTATTACCCTCTGTCAAGCGTGATTTCGTATTGAAAATCGCCCATGAAATTCCACTGGCTGGACACCTTGGTGAAAAGAAAACAAAAGAACGAATAAAGTACTCATTTTTTGGCCGACTATCAGAAATGATGTTAGGAAATTCTGTGAAAGCTGTAAGCCTTGTCAAGCTAGAAGAACTGAAACTTACCGAGATAGAATTCCGATCCAGCCGATTACAAGGCCGGATAATCCCTTTGAGGTTTGGAGTTTAGACTGTATAGGTCCTTTAGAACCCCCTTCCAGGAGAGGACACAAGTACATCATTTCCGCAATTGATTTATGTACTAGATGGGCAGAAGCAATACCGACCAGAAACATAAATGCTAAAACTACGTGCGATATATTGATGCAAATTTTCAGTCGCACTGGATTTCCCAGAATGATATGTACCGATCAAGGCCCAAATTTTACCTCAAAATTGGCTGATGCTTTTATGAAACTAATAGGGGTATCACCAAGATTTTCGACGCCGGGTCATCCCGAGAGCATGGGAGCTGTAGAAAGGTGGAACAGAACCTTGAAGAATATGCTGAACAAAAATGTTCAAGAATATGGGAATGAATGGGACATACATATTCCGCATCTCTTATTTGCGTATAGAGAGGTCCCTCATTGCACGACTGGTGTCTCCCCATATCAGTTAGTGTACGGGCGAATACCTAAGGGTCCAACCGCATTACTTAAAGAAATTTGGACCGGCGAGAAAGTGATACCTACGACCGTCTCGCAGTCTGTAGAAAAGTATTTAGAAGAACTGAGAGAAAAGATAATGAACGCTCACAGAATTGCAAATGAGAATGCTCAACTAAATCAGCAAAATTATGCTCAAAGGTATAATTTAAGATCCCGAGGGAAAACATATCAAGTAGGTGACAAAGTCTTGATCTTGATACCAACATCTTCTCATAAGCTGTTGAATACTTGGTCTGGACCAGCGATTGTGGTACAACTGACTTGACCACACTCTGCCATTGTTGAATTTGATGATGGTACAAGAAGGGAACTACATTTCAATAAAAATCGACCATATGTGGTACGTGTCCAACACATAGGACTTGTTTTTGAACAGGATAAAGATTTTGGACAGTTACATTCTGCTCCGACAGAGCGAATGATTGTTACTGATAGTGAAGTGAAACAGCATGTCAGAGAAATGGCAACCCTTTTAGATGTTACACAACGGCATGAACTAAGCGACGTACTTTGTAAGTATCATGACGTGTTCAGTTCTAAACCTGGAACGGCGAAAGTTGAAGGACATGTGGTTAAAGTTACACCTGATTGTTCACCCAAAAGATTTCGACCGTATCGAATTCCTGTAGCCCTTCAAAACAAAGTAGATCGTCAAATTCGAGAACTTCTGGAACTTGGTCTCATCGAGCAAAGTGGTAGTGAATGGGCTCATCCCCTAGTGTGCGTTGCTAAAAAGAATGGCAGAATACGACTGTGTATAGACTTTAGACTAGTGAATAGTTTTACTATTCCAGACGCTTACCCAAGGAAACATGCTAATGAACTTCTGTATGAAATAGGGGAAGCACAAATAATCACTGTGCTTGACCTCACCAAAGGGTATTGGCAGATTCCTATGAGAGAAGATTGTAGGCATTATACTGCTTTCGTAACTCACTCCGGACATTACCAGTGGAGAGTCATGCCTTTTGGCATGAAGAATGCAGGCAGTACCTTTCAAAAGTTTATGGACAAAGTCTTGATTCCACATAAAGACTACTGTCGGTCCTACATTGATGATGTTGCAATTTTCTCAAAAACATGGGCTGACCATCTGAAGCATATTAGTGCAGTTTTACAGACCTTTCGTGAAGTAGGTCTTACTGTTAACCTGGAAAAGTGCGATTTCGGAAAAAGATAAGTAAAATTTTTAGGGCATATAGTTGGATCAGGAACACATGCCCCAGATCCAGAAAAGGTGGAAGCTATGAAGAAACTAGCGGCGCCTACCAACAAGAAAGAATTGAGAACAGTTCTGGGGATAGCAAGTTATTATAGAGACTATATCCCGAACTTTGCAAACATCGTACTACCTTTAACCAACTTGACAAAACAGAGAGTTCCAAAGAAGATCCCATGGGGAAAGTTGGAAGAAGAAGCCTTTCAAAGCTTGAAGGAACACTTAGTCAAAATGCCATCTTTATATACCCCACAATTTGACAAACCTTTTCAACTTTATACTGATGCTTCTGCTGCTGCAGTCGGGGCGTGTTTATCACAGCTCGATGAAAATGGAAAAGAGCATCCCATAGCTTTCTACAGTAAAAAGCTTACTCCATGGCCAGACCAGATGGTCTTCTATAGAAAGAGAGGCTTACAGTGTCTTAGCTGAACTTCAGAAATTCGACACCTGGATTTTCGGATCTCAAATAAAAGTGATTTCGGATCACAATCCCCTTGCTTACCTTACCCAGGGATTGCCCCACGGGGCCAAGCTAGCTCGCTGGGCATTAGCCCTTCAAAGATATAATCTAAAAATTACCTATAGGAAAGGAAGTATGCATGGTAATGCTGATGCCCTTTCCAGATTCCCTTAGGGAAAGATATAAACTTATCGTATAATGATTGTATTATTAAATATTCTGATATTTTATGTTATGTTTTATTACGACTGTCGTTTACTTTATTATTATATACATACATTTTTTTTCATTTAAGTGTTTAAAAAGTTTGGGCTAGCGAACAGGCTCTTTCCTTTAACATTGTGTTTGTGAAACTAACTGTACTTTTCTTAGCAGTATAGTCTCTAAGGAGAACTATGTGCTCCTTAAGGAGGGACGTGTAAGACTCGCATTAACTTTAATATTTGCGAAGCACGGATATTGGCGGTCGCCAAACAGTGAACTCTCGCCAAGGCAGAACTATTCGAACTGGAACAGCGGGCAGTCGCGGCGGAGATCGTGGAGTGAGATGTTGGAGTGAAAATCAGTGGTGTGTCTCCCTGATTGTTTTTGATAACATCGGCATCTTAACGTCTTTGTGAAATAGTGTAAAATAACCAGAAGTTAATGTTATAATATTCGTTGTGTGTGTGTGTATTTGTCATATTAATAAACAAGTGTTCGTCAACCCATTTCGTCATTTTAGCAGTGTGTTTAGCAGTGTTTTTGCATCTCAAGTATTTCTTAATGAAATAAATAAGTAACCTTTTTCTAAGGTTAAGGAGATATCCATGAGAAACCTTTTTTTAGTAAAGAAAGGTAATAAAGAAATAGAGAAGGAAAAGTTGTATTATATCTAATGCACCCTTTCGGCATTTATATAAAATATACGTGCAAATATGGGAAATCTTTCACAGTATCACCTATAATCAGTGAATTATAAACATCAGTATAACTTTGAGCCGGCTCAAAGTTACTCTGAAAATGTGGTAAATTGTTCGTGCCTTCCTCTTTTACATTTTATTAACTATTAATAAATATATAATCACAAAATATTAACACATTTATAACATTTAGATTATAATATTTCTAATACATGAGTATATTGTTACTTACTATGAAAATTTAATTGGATTACAACAAATTCAAAACAGCATTCAAAATTAACTTGAAAACAGTACTTCACAAAAATAGTTAGATGATGCAATTAATAGCGCATAATGTTGCTAATTTATTTTCTAAAATAAAGAGTAGAAATCCTAGTTTTGAACCTTGCCGACAGAGCACAGTTCTGGAGTTTATTTAGTCGTTTAGAGTAAAAAAATATTGAAAATTAGGAGGTGGTGCAAAGTTACACCCCATGGTTCAAAGTTACCCTGAATGACTGTACACTTGTCAACAAATGTTAACTTTTTTTCTGTATCTGGCTTGTAAATGGGTTCATTTAGGTAATTTTAGGGCCCAGAATTCAGTAGCATAATCAGATTCTCTCAATCACGTTATATTTATTAGATACAGGGCAGTTACGTAAAGACAAATGTAAAATATTTGGCAAAAACTGACCGTTTGAAATACAAACAAAACATAATATTCATCAGTCAAAATGTTTTCTTTATTACTTAACTCAAACTGTGAACTAATACGAGCACGAAACTGTTGCACAATAACCCATAATGTTAATATTAACTATGTTATTTTTCAAGATAAGATCTTTCTTGGTGACAGTGTCGAAAGATTTGACAGTTACTTTTACAGCAGAATGTATCTAAATAAAGGTTTTAACCTACATAGTCATTCATTTCCTTATTAGTTGACCACAAAATGTAAATTATAATTTACATTTCACCACGTATTTCACCACGCATATAAAAATTAAATTGTAAAATTTTGTAAGTCCCTTACGTGATAGGAAATTTCTGATAGACGATTCGGTTTCTACATGCAAAAATACATAACTTTTTTTAAATTACAAATCAGATACAAAATGCCTCTATACTAGTATGATTTTTCGTTGCTTCAAAGTAACGAATAAGATAACCAGGGCACTAAAAGCAAGACAATAAACAAATTGGGCTGAAATTCGTTAAAAATATTTTTAACTTTGTGTGCTGCGTAGTAAGAAGGAGAAGAAAACATTTCAGGGCAGAATTAAACAAAAAATATTATTTATCGTTTATGAAAAATAACAAAGAGAACAAGAAAAGTTAAAAGAACTTTAAATACTTTAAAATTTATGTGTTAGGAGAAGACATTGAAACATGCACAAAAGATGCTTTTGGTATTGCACGGTTATTCTCCCTCTTTCAAAAAAATATTTTTTTCCCAAGTGATTTTTTTTTTTCAACGAGAAATCTTTCCCATTCTGCGACACTGTAGCCGTGTCTCTGCGATTCTGCGACCGGGATCAGCAGCAAACATGAACAAGTTTGTAAAATTTTCTTCACATTCATAAATACATTTCGCTGTTTTTCTTTATCTTCCATTGATTGATAAAAAAGATCTTTTTTACCCGTCTGCCAAGAAGGGTTCTGTGTTTCACGCGTATCTGGATATGTGGATTTCTTTATACCCTCGAAACATCCCAACGGCTGGATGGATTTTAATGAATGAGTTCTCTACCGATTCGTCTTAACTGTCCGATGGTTATAGGCTATGTTTTGTTTTTAAAATTCGAAATTGCGGCCGTAAAATACAAAATGGCGGTAGAGACGATTTTTTTTTTTTTTTTTTTTTTAACGCATCCTATTGAGTGGCATATCATTGGACAGGTCTTTAAAAATGAAGACGCTGTTTCATTGACTATTTTACCGTCAGAAGCTCCGTTTAAATATTACACAACCTGGAAGTTGTGTAGGTTGGATCTCTAGCTTGACTGCAACTCTAACCTTCATAGACATCTTTAGGCCTCATCAAAACAGTGTTTATAGATAGAAACTAACAATTAAACACAACTTAAAAGTCATTAATGCAAGTAAATAAAAAAAATAGGTAAGTAATATAAAAAATAGTTTTACATTGTTAAGAAATAATTTATTAGTTTGCTTTTTACGCAGTCGGGTTTTTTGATTTTTTAAATTTAATATTTATTGGTTTTTTGTTCTTCACTTAATTGTTTTGATATATTTATTGTTTTCGTTGTTGCGACTATGTTCTTTATATTTTGAAATTTTCTGCAACTATTAATCTAATTTTCTAGATTACCTTTTCACTTGCGTAACGCAACAACGACACTTCCAGGAAAAGAAATAAGTTTAGTAATTTTTTGCATAGTTTTTATTTAACTTGCAATGCTTGTATGTATGTATATCTTTCCGGTTCAAAATTTGTGTTCGAATTTTATCTCACTTTTAATTATCCAACCGAGCCAACATTTTACATACATATGTAAATCCGATGTGAATGTAATATTATTTTCATTTGAAGTGTCTATCACAACAAAAATTATGTATGTCATTGAAATACACCACACAGTTTTTCCAACTGGAAATAAAATACGTGGCATTTGTATTTTTTTACAGGGCCACACAAACGAAATCGGATACATTACCGAATATGGGCGAGAATTTTAATTTAAATTCAACAAAATTTATGTAGGTTATTGTTATTGTGATATACTACAGCCTTTTCCCAATTCAAAATAATGATCATAGCATTTATATTTCTTTTACAGGGCAAAGAAATTCAGATATATTACGATGCATGGGCGCAGATTGCTTAAAATACATTTAAATGATTTTTAAAAAAATGAAAAATACTGAAAAACTTTTTTCTAATTAACATTTGGTTATTTAATCTCACTTTTTAAAGCAAATATTGTAATTAAAAGTGTTAATTGAAAGTTGAATTATTCGTTTGTCTGCATTTTCTATAAATTAAAAAAAGAAATTCTTAATTGTATGTAGTTCAACTTTTGTATCCGTCTAATAGTTTTCAAGATATACTAAAAATACAGTGGTCCAATACTTTTGACGCTCATTCATATTCAAAGCTATAGCTTTTACACTGTAACAATATTCTGCATACAATTTTCATGTAATGTTGGTTTACAACGATTCAGGACTCCAACGGTAACTAAAAGAATAATTTTAAAATATGATGCAATTTATCAACACAAAATTCCATGCTAATTAAATTAGCCATAGAATTTGTTGCATCAAAAGGAAGCAGCTTTTTTTTTTTTTTTTTTTTTTTTTTTTTCAATTTTATTATTTCACCTTTTTGTATTTATAAAAATCACGTTATAAAATTGTGTATGTTAATTTTTATATTTGCGTTTTTCATATTTTGTGTTTAAAATAAACCTTTACACATTTTATTCAAGCTCCGAAAAATTCTTTTTATTAGAAAAATTAATCGCTGAGAAGTGTATCCCAGTATGTGATTCAAGAGCATGTGTATGGTATGGTAAGTTAAAGTTTAATTAGCTAATTAATTAATTATTGTCTGATTCTTTTAAATCTTTTGCAAATAATTCAGTAAAAAAAATCCATATTCCATATAATATATTAATAAAAAATCAATAAAATATTCCATATCTCATAATAGTATATAAAGTATTCCATATAACGAGTAGTATACGACTTTTAACGAGAATCTCGCAATTACCAGTTACTGTTATTTATCGTGACAGTCAATTACGATTAGTCTATTATGATATCTATACTATACTATATCTATACTATGAGTCTATTAAGATTAACTTAAAAATGAAATCCGTTATAATGACAATTTTTACTACAATTATACACTGACGGGAAAAAAAAATCCCAACATCAAGAAAGACTTGTGTTAGATAAACGAAATTTGGTAGGAGTGTTTATACATCTGAAAGATGACATTGATTGAAATTTCGCGCTTCGCGCATAAGTGTGGCGCTAGTAGCGCCACTCAGAACTTGCAGATCAGGTTTACTTTAAATGCGTGCTGTAAAGTTCGTGGGCGTTATTTAGCTTCGAAATGTGACGTATTGAGTTGATGTTAGCCAAGAATGCCTTTAACAAGACGAAAAAGCGATTGTCAACAGCTCACTGAGTTGGAACGAGGTCGCATATTCGGGCTAAGAGAAGGTGGATTTTCTTTCCGCGATATTGCAGAAAGACTTGGCTGGAATGTATCCACTGTGCATGATTGTTTGAAGCAGTGGTCAAGGGATGGTACTGCTTCAAGAAGACCGGGTTCCAGGCGGCCACTTGGCACTCCTGAGAGGGAAGATCGCCGTATTCGGCGTACGACTGTGGCACATCGTACTGCGTCTGCGGCAGAAATTCGAGCTGCAGTTGATACCACAGTGACACAACGAACTGTTAGAAATCGGTTACTTCAGGGACAGCTCCGAGCCAGGCGCCCTGTAGCGTGCATTCTACTAACTCCAAGCCATTGCCGTTTGCGACGCCATTGGTGTCAAGCCAGAGCTCATTGAAGGACGGAGTGGAGATCTGTTGTGTTTTCTGATGAAAAAGAAATACAACAGATCTCCACTCCGCCCACCAATGAGCTCTGGCTTGACACGAATGGCTTCGCAAACGGCAATGGCTTGGAGTCAGTGGAATGCACGTTACAGAGTGCCTATCTCGGAGCTGTCCTTGAAGTAACTGACTTCTAACAGTTCGTTGTGTCACTGTGGTACCAACTGCAGCTCGAATTTCTGCCGCAGACGCAGTACGATGGGCCACAGTCGTACGCCGAATACGGCAATCTTCCCTCTCAGGAGTGCCAATCGGCCGCCTGGAAATCGGTCTTCTTGAGGCAGTACCTACCCTTGACCACTGCTTCCAACAATCATGCACAGTGGATACATTCCAGCCAAGTCTTTCTGCAATATCGCGGAAAGAAAATCCACCTTCTCGTAGCCCGAATATGCGACCTCGTTCCAACTCGATGAGCTGTTGGCAGTGGCTTTTTCGTCTTGTTAAAGGCATTCTTGGCTAACATAAACTCAATACGTCACATTTCGAAGCTAAATAACGCCCACGAACTTTACAGCACGCATTTAAAGTAAACCTGATCTGCAAGTTCTAAGTGGCGATACTAGCGCCACACTTATGCGCGAAGCGCGAAATTTCAATGGATGTCATCTTTCAGATGTATAAACACGCCTACCAAATTTCGTTTATCTAACACAAGTCTTTCTTGGTGTTGGGAATTTTTTTTTTCCGTCAGTGTATATTGTCGTTATAACAGAGTTTTGCTGTATTCAGTACTTATGTGATGGTATTTTCACCAGTAGAACTGTAAACAAATTGAAATAATAAAAACAAATATCATCTTACAGGGAACTGTCTAGAAAAAAAATTGGGTTACAAATCTTTTCACTTTAAAACATAAACCGTTCACAAAACATTCTTTTTTAAGCAGTACCTTTCTCAACATATTCTTAAAAAAAAAAAAAAAACAGAACCTTTCACAAAAAATTTTGTCTTAAATACAGGCTTTTGATAAAACTTATCTCAAAAGTAAAATGTAATCGTTTTTAAGTAAAATCTGATCTTCACAAAACAGCTGAAGTTCCCAAATAACCTATTATTCAGTATCTTTAGACATACAGGGCTTTGTTAAAAATAGATAAAAAGGAACATGCATATAACGATAATTTCTAATCCATAAAATTATGGTATACATTTTTCTCAAATATAAAAAACTCTTCAAAATTTCACAAAACCACCCTATGAGAAAAATCTGGACAAAACCCTATCTTATGTAAATCTGCATTGTGATACTTTAAAAAAAACTTTGTTGTACCACTACTTATTTTTCCCAATTAAATCATTTCATTATAGGGGTCACGGACGCATCAATTGATTCCGGGGATTTTAGGTGTTTTAGTACCAGAAATTTTGTAAAGTACTGGTCACTATATCTGAATACAGATTTTATTTTCATTAAATAAGGCAAATATTAGTTTACAAAAATTCTGGTAAAACATGCTTGAAAGTCCTTGAAGCGTACGAACCCTATTTTAGCGCTTTCAATGAACGTTTCTCAGATTTTATTTAGTTTTTTTTTTTTTTTTTTTTTTAAATACGCCTATACGTCCGAACGTTTCGAAATTTTTGTAGCTGCTGTAAATTTTGTCTTCCGAGGTGCTCTAAAAAGATCGAGTCAAAACATATACCTTTAGTTACATTTAGCGTAGAAAAAAGGTAGTCACCAGGAGGCACGAAGTGACCTGCTGTCCCAAATTTTTTGAAAGCGTTAAAATCCAAGGCCCCCTATACTGAAAAAGTAATATCCACTGCATAAAGTTACTACAACCAGTTGTATTTATATTCTTACCATAAGAGTCTGTGATATCAAATAGTTTCTTGTGTATTTTCTTTAATGATTTTTGCGTCAATAAAAGGTTCAAAAAGGTGATTTCGTGGACTCTCATGCTATGAACACAAGGATTGGGGAAACTTCGGATATTCAATATTCTAACGAAAGATTCAAAACTCTAGGCAAGGCATTATTAGGACTCTTAAACCTTTGATTATAACACAAAATTACAAAGAAATATTTCTGCAAATAAACTCAGAAAAATTATTCAATGAAATGTTTCTTATTTTTAAATGTTCCTTTTTATTTGGAATTGTTATATTTGTAATCATAGAGAACATTTTTCAAGGAAGCACGTTCGGCCTGTTGTTATTTAACCTGTTCTTTAACGACACCCCACGCTCATTACGCACCCACCGTGCACTATATGCGGAAAACATATCCATATATGCTTCAGTTCATCACCTATACAGACTATACAGGTACATACAGACGCATATCGACGCTTTCATGGACTGATGCATCGTATAAGGTTTTCAAATCAATGAAAGTAAAATCTCTGCTGTGTACTTTTCAAGAAAACTAACCTATCCTAACAGATCTATCATTGATGACATTGAAATTTCTTGGTCAAAATGACGCAATGTACAGTCGTGGAAAAAAAAAAAAAAGTAAACATCCCCTACTAACTCCTCAACAAATTATCGTAGAAGAAAGTTACTGGTACGGAACGATTGGAAATAAAGTCTAATTTAAATGATGTGTATAAAATTTGCTTAGGGGGCCATCTACATATTAAAACGAAATCAAACTTCGTTTTTTTTTCAATGGCAATACCCAGTTTTAACGAGATATTTCAAAACTTCGGTTCAAACTATGCCTAGATACCAAATTTCAAGTCATTTGGATGATAAGTTTTTGAATTATAAACATTAAAAATTGAGTGCTTCTAATGTTAAATTACATTTTCATATTTTTGTTTATATCTCCTGAAATTATGCTCTTAATGTGCTAATATTTTGTGTAGCAGTAATAATAATATACCCAAACATAAATACGCTGAATTTGTAATTTTTATAATTTTATTACATGAATTATGAAATTAATATTCGAAAAAATTATGAATTGCAACCTACAATTTTTTTGATGGATTTAGATTTATTAAGTCCTGCTTTATGGAAATCCAAAATTTCACATTTTTCTTCCAAGTAGTTTTCAAATTATGCTTAAAAAACGGCAAAATGATGGTTTAAGGGGCCGTCTATGATAGAAGTGACTAGATATTTTGAAATTTCTTCTGCTCTCCTGTAATCTAGCAGGCTTCTTTGACTGCTTGAGTGGCGCTTAAGGTGCCTTGATCAAGAAGGGGGCTCTCTCGGTTATCAATCGAGTACCGAATTTCAATTCGGATACAGACCTTAAAATACGCTCGTTTTAAAATAATTAATTTCTCGGAAAACTATGGTACGAATTGCATAAAAATTTGTTTTGGGACTAACGGAAGGGTTTAGAGTTCATTTATGCTGTCAAAATTGGGTATTGCCATTGAAAAAAATGACGGTTGGAAATCGTTTTAATATGTAGATGGGCCCCTAAGTACGTTTTATATACATCATTTAAAAGTAGACTTTATTTCCAAACGTCCGGTACCAGTAACTTCCTTCTACGATAATTTGTTGAGGAGTTAGTAGGGGGTGTTTACTTTTATTTTCCACGACTGTACCTAGGAATCCTCACTGATAAAAAATTAGCTTGGAATAAACCTATTCATCAGGGGGAAAGTCGCCGGAGCTTCCATCGCACTTAAGTCTCTTCTAAATGGTAAAATCATTGCTATCTATAACTAATACCTTCTCTATAATTCCTGTATTCTTCCAATAATCACTTACGCCTGTCCGGTCTGGGGCTTTACCTGTAAAACCTCTATGGATAACCTTAGCTGGGCCCACAATAAAAATCTCACTATTGTCCGTAAAGTGTCGCTGTTACCTACTAAACTTAAAAATTTGCAGGGACCTTAATACAAATACTTTAAAAAAAAAAAGAATCATTGATCTTTCGAAATAAATTTATGAGAAAATCTATGATTTACCTAATAAAACTGCAGAGGAGCTAAAAGGCTAATGGCGCTTTCGATCGCATTCATCGAAAACGCCCTAAATACTTCGTGATTATGGAACCCCAATGAACTTGAGTTCACCACACGTGCAACTGTTTTCTTTCTTTATTATTTTTTATCATATTATGTAACATTTAAAAAGCTAAAAGGAAAAAAAAAAAGGAAAAGAAAGGCTGTTCTCAACTTCTCAACAAGTGCAAAACGTTTTGACACTTTTACAAATTCATTTTTTAATGGAAAGATTTAAAATTGAAAGTCCTGACTATGGAAGCGATTTGGAATCGAACTGTGCTTTCCATTTTTGGATAAATAAATTACCTATTGAGTTATAAACGATTTTAATCATGTGGCAAAGACGTTTTTCACCCTTCCTTGAGTGATTATTCTTCCTTCGCGCAGAAATACGATTCAAAACGCCCATTTTGACAATATTTTCTGAAAGATCTATTGCGTTTGCAAAAAAAAAAACAGAAAATACAGTTCGATTAGATAGTTTCTGAACAACACCACCTGCTAGTTTCATGATTTCCGAACAAAAATAAACTAAAAGTTACGTCATAAAGCTGCACTTTTGGATTTGAGGTCGGCCTTTTTATCCTGTGGCTTTCGCCACCTCCCTCTGACTTAGTCTGCCCCGCCCCTGGTTGTTTGGATCTAAACTAGTGCTAACATTATCTTTCAATTTTCAATTTTATTAATTTTCCTTTCCCTTTTTCTCAGTGGTTTACACAACTACAATTATACTTTCTCAACTATAACGTAATTTATCTATTTTATTATCGAATTATCGAAGCAGAATTTTTATTTTTTTTAACTTAATTTTATAACTAAAAACTTCACTAGATTCTATTTGAATTATTTTAATAGCCTTAAATATTACTTTAAGCTCTATATGTAGTCTTAAAACTATAGCTATAATTTTAACCAATGGCTCAAATAATAGCAAGGCAATTAAACCATAGACTGTTATTTGTGGCCGTCTGTCATTTCTCCAATTTCAAAAACAACGTACAGTCGGACCTCTATTTAACGAAGTCGCTAAATCCCGAAAAAAAGTTCGTTATGTGGAAAATTCGTTAAATAGAGATGAACCTTTTTTAATACTTTAAACTACACAAAACATATTTTTAATTCATAAAAACTAAACATTATTAAAAACTTAACTAATCACACTTTTTTTTTGTAAATCATATTTATTTTTATTATTATTATTCATTTTACCAATCAAAAAGAAATCTGTAAGGACAACAAGAATTTAAAAAAATATTGTCCGGAAATACACTGTATTTTCAGTTTTAAGAAAATATTTAGTACATTAAAATTAATGAATTTTAATGACATTATCGTATTTATTATAACAAGTAATTTTAAGCCTTGTATTGCTGCATGCATTTAATTATTGAAACTTATTTACTACAGAACAGCCCTTTTGAGTGTGAAAGGGGGATATTGAAAGTTTGCATTTCCTGGATGAAATGCAAAGAATGACAGGTATTTTACTGTTCTCGTTGAGTTAGGCACCTGGTAAAACTAATTCAAGGTTATTTAGCGTTATAAAATGTGTAAAAGAAAGAATAAGTTTGAAGTGTCCGGGAATATTTTGAGAAATAAGGAGAAAAAAAAAATTATATCAGAAGAAAAAGTTCGTTAAATAGAGAATACACTTCGCTATTTGGAGGTTATTTTACGAAGAAATTCGCAAAATAGAGGTTCGTTAAATAGAGGTCCGACTGTATATCATAAGACTATTTGGAATAAGAGAAATCGATTTACATAAAGACACTATATATAGAGATCCTTCCTTGACAAATCACATATGAATGCCATTTCTCCATTCCTTGGAATTTAACAAGTCGGAAATTGTACGTCAAACGTGGCAAATGAGGTGAGTTCGTACTATAACTAGTTTTATAAATATTCAGATCTTGGTGCAATAACTGTAGCACTCTTACGCAAAAATGCATGAATACAAAATTTATTACGATTATATGTATTAAATTCAGCAATACGGAAATAATATGATTCCATCTTAAGTGGAACGTCATCACCATGGCAATCTAGAATCATTACTTATCATGAGATAGCATTGAATTAATTATGTATGATAGGATTTAATAGAATAAAGAAAATGTTTATCAATGTCTTTTTAAGTTTTGAGTCGATTTTCATAAAATTTGAAATGACTCAAGGAATTTCTGCAACAGTTATACTTATCATGTGATAGCATTGAATTAATTACGTATGATAGGATTTAATAAAGAGAAGAAAACGTTTATCGATATCTTTTTAAGTTTTGAGTCGATATTCATAAAATTTGAAATGATTCAACAAATTTCTGCAACAATATATTGAATTTCAAACCATTCGATTGGGTGGTTTTTGCACTATTATATGACGGACATTTGTAGGACTATTATATACACGGACAGACAGATGGACGGACCAGACGGCGACTATAGGTGATAAGCATTTATATAATTACGAACGCACCTAAAAATTACAAATTGCTGAAATTGCTGATTTTTTTAAATTTTCGAAATTTACATGATTATAATTCAGGAGGGAAAATAGATAACTTTTTTTCCCTTCTGAATGTTTTGAAATAGTAATAACACATATGAAAAATGCATACTATTATTCCTTTACCATAATACGATATGATTTTTAAAAAAACCTGCTAGTTTGCATAATATTTCAGTATATTTTAAAGTACTCATAAATTTAATTATGGAGATAAATTTATTACTTAGTTAACGCATTTTTTAGCATTGAAACATTGATTGATTGATAGATTCTCCCGATTTTTCCCTCAAAACCTATTTTAAATATCGGAATCTAATAAGCTGCAGATTATAGCCAAAAACATTGTTTATAGCTACCCCTCATAAGTTTCCTCTTTTTTATGCAACCATTTCTGAGCCTATTCCGGACAAACAGACAGACACATGCACAAAAGATTTTTTCAATGTTACTTTTGACTATGCATCGCCAAAATAGTCGAATAGACTTAGAATAAGGTGTTTTACTGAAAATAACAGACAGATACTCCAATTTTAAATATTAGTAAAAATGTGACTTTTTATTTATTTTTCAGCAAATTTGCTTCTTAGGAATGTTAACACAACTGCTGATCCATGTGAAAATTTTCATTCTTTTTTGTGCAACGGGTTTCAAGCAAAGTTCGGTCCTGATGAAATGGGAAATGTGATAACTGAAACTAAAGGGTCAATGCTAAGCCGATTGAAAGGTAAAAGCAAATTTTGAAATGAAATTACCAAACCACGTCTTTTACCATTAATACTACTTAAGACCTACAGAGAGTATTGACACATTTTTGTAACAATTTTAACTTTATGATTTAAAATTTAAAAAATAAATAAAACATATATGGCATCAATTCGGAATAGAGTTTACTTATCGTCTGCATCATTGAAAGTATTCTTTCCATTAAAATGTCGCTGGAAAATGAACAATAGATCGAAAGCTAGGTCACTCAATTCAGAGCATCAATCAAAAATGGAATAGGATATAACGCCCCGGTAGAAAATACCCCTACTATATCGATGCCGCAAACAACAAAATGCGCCCTAAACAACTAGCAGACAAATTGAAGAAAATATCACATACTCTGATGTACAGTATCTGTCCAGAAATAATGAGACTCGTTCCATAAAATTTGTTTATTTAAAGATAATTTTACAGACACTTAATATTCTTCAAAATAGCCTCCCCCTGCATTAATACACCTTTGCCAACGACTGTGCCACCCATTTGTACCCGCCCTGAAGTCTTCAACTGGAATACTCTTCAGAATGCGCGTTACGTTTTTCTGCAAGTTCTCCTGGTTGTCAAAATGATGCCCGTTTAAGCTTGATTTTAACCGAGGGAATAGAAAAAAGTCTGGCGGTGACATATCGGAGATATACGGTAGTTGGGGTAGCGTTGCGACGCTGCGTTTTACCAGAAACTGAGTCTCTTTGAAGGATGTGTTGGAACCAGCTTGGCACAAATTTTCCGCATTTGAAGTTCTTCCGTGACGATTTGATGCATATTCGATTTTATAAACCTCAACATCTCCGCAATCATTCGGACACTCATCTGACGATCAGAGTCCAAAAGCGCTTTAATTTTAACCACATTGTCTGAAGTTCGAGAACTTGATGGACGCCTAGCGCGTTGTTCGTCATCGACATCTTCTTTTCCGTCTTTGAACACTTTGTGCAATCTAAATACTTAAGCCAATCCTTCCCGTACGCTTCTTGTAACATGGCAAGCGTCTCAGTAGCCCATTTGTTTAGTTTTATACAAAACGTAATGGTGTATCGTAGCTTGACACTGCATTCTGAAAACCTAACTCCACTTTCAAACACGTGTCTGCTTCACGTACGATCTGTGCGCTGCAAAGGTTAAATTTCCTGCTGAGTTAAATTTCCTTATCTGCACGTTTAAGGTATCTGCCTCCATTAAAATAGCTGTTTTGATTTTTTTTTTTAATCGAACATTTTTTTTTTTTTTTTGTTATATTTGAAAGAACAATCTTTTGCAAATCTATTTTAATTTTATTCCTATGATTACTAGAACAGGAGTTATGGCCGATTTAAGAAACAGGAATTAATGAGTCAAATACCGGAAATGGGCGTAGGAAGGCCAGGAGAAATGTAAAGAATGTTTATGCTTGATTGTCTTTCGTTTTTTACAGAAAAACACTAATAAACCTTAATTGACACTTCTAGGTTAATTTTATAGATATGAAACAATATAGATAAAAAATCTTTAAAAGCGATTTCTGAGAATCAATTTTTTCGTTATTTCCATTTTCGATATACATATCGGTTCGATCTCCATTCGATCCCAATTACATAAAATGTTTTTAAAATATTTCAGTGAAATTTTCTCTGAATGCTTTCCATATTTCTCATCATATTCTGAACTAGAATCTAAGCTCAATGTGATAATATAATTTTTTATAGATACTCTAATACAAACAAAATGGTAATTTTTTAATAAAAAGAATAGGTATTTGTTGACATTTTTTGAAATATTTCAGTTAATTTTGAATATATTGTAAAAATCCTAGTTCAGTATGCAGGTAATAGTGTCATAGTAGTATGTAGTACAAAGAAATTTGAAATATACGTATTTGGTTGAACTGAGTGTACGTTATCAGGCGTAAGTATGAAATTTTCCTAAAAAAATTGTTTAACCCTTTGAGGAGCAAAGTACTTCGGTTGCTAAAATGGTAAAATGATTGACTGACACCAAGATTTACAAGAAAATTTATATGAAAGTAACTAAAAGCGTTTCTTCGAGTATATAGTATAAATCAAAATTTAGTTTTAAAATGCTGGTGCCAATGCGGCATTTGGAAATTAAAATTAAGTGGTACATGTAATATTACCGGTGTCCTCCCCTTCGAACGCAGGCAGATACCTTAAGAGCATCCAATAAAGCCAAATACTTTATTTTCATCGAATAAAGTAACTGCATGAATTTTTTGACATTCAGTGAGTTTATGATGAACAAGTATCAATTAGAATTGATATCAGTTTATATTAAAGCAATATTAATAAAAAGAATAATTCGTAAAAATTTTCTGGTTGCATGTTACGATTTTCTTATTCGTGGTGTAACGGTAATAGGAGACATTCCCTAAACGCAATACCCCTTCATAAGAGGGGGTGACCTCTGCCATATTCTCTACATCTTATGTAGGTATTGTTAAATGTCCCAAAAATGTTAGCACGTTTCGCGTCCTTGAGTGGGGAAAAATATTTTTTTGAGAACCTCCTTACAACAAAAATTGACTCATTTACTGTGTATAAGAAGCAAACCACATATCTTGCACTTTGAAACATTATTTTTTACTTATCTTTATTATTATTATTATTATTATTATTATTATTATTATTATTATTATTATGGCTACTATAAGGGCTTGATTAAATTTTTACACGACCGTGTGATAAGTTTAAAAGTTTAGGTACATGAAATACCACTATTTTTCTAACATTAACCCCTTCAGGGGCAGAGTACTTCTGTAGCTAAAATGATAAAATAATTGAATGACACCGGGATTTATGAACAAATTTATAAGAAAGTAAGTAAAAGCTTTTCTTAGAGCACAGTATGCAACTAAAAATTTAATTCCTTTATTCTGGTGAAAATGTACCATTTAGGAATTAAAATTAAGTGGGATATATATTATACCGGAGCCCCTCTAGGGGTTAACCTTCGCCTTATTTAATTTAGTTTGATAAAAATCTACGATTAAATAAGGCAAAGATTTTTACTAGTATTAAACAATTAGTGGGATTCAATGTAAGTAAACTTTTAAAATTCTGATTATGTAAAAACAGAATTGAGTGTACTTTATTAAAATTAATTTATTGTGTGATTTCATGTAAAATTCGCATTTCATCCTTCTTATTAATCAAGGTATTCTGAATAATATCGAAGCCGATCCAGAAAGCGCTTCGGGGAAAATGAAAATTGTGTATGATTCATGCGTAAATTATGGTAAGTGTAGTGATTTATTTGAATACTAACTCATATCCATAATAAGATCCTAAACTAGTCTGCACACGACAGTCACTAACTAATGTTAAACTTATGAAAGCGTTCTTTACAAAATTTCTTGCTTGCATTTCAATATCTTGAAAGGATTCTTTTTGCATAAGATAACGGAAACTGATGTTTAACATTGTACCCTTATATTTTCCGCCTCTGATTGCAATTTATTTCTCAGGACACTTTAAATTTGGTTATCATATTGTTTGGCAGGCAGAATCAGGAATTGTTTCGGGATCGTTTATTATTTAAACATTTAAAGTTATAATTAGAAAGCTAATACATCATTATTGGGCACAAGAACCCGAAGCCTATTATTCCAAAAGGTATTTTTGAAAAAAAAAAAAAAAAAAGGTAGGAGTCATGTTATTACAAAGGAGAACATAAGTTTATTGGGAGGAGAAAGGAAATTCTGAGGTGGCACAGACGTCGAAATTTTTGCTGTCCGAACTCTTTGGAAGTTTCAATCCAAGTGTCCGAGAAATACTTTCTTCTTTAAATGCTAAGATTTTATCTAATCCACCCATGGTGATTTGAAAATTCGCCGAAAACAAAATACGTTACATTCAAGCTAATGGGGTAATTTAAATTTTCAGGTAAACCATTGGCGCATTTAATTACTTTCATAAACCTACCAACAATTTAATAAATAAACGCGTCAGATAGAAGATGATTACTACAATTATATCTAAATCTATTAGAGCATATAATATGTAATTATCGATTGCGTCAAATACATGTGACAGAATTTTCGACTGTTACATACAGAGATAGAAATTGAAATTATCACCAAACTCATAAAAATGAATTATAAAGACATTTTAACGTTTATTTTAGAAAGTATACTACTAAGGTAACAGATACCGTTAGCGATTATAAATTGAATAATTTCCTTTATTTATTAGTGTAATTATTATAGACTAATTTGATGAAATATCGGTTGTAATATCTATTGCTATATTTAACTTAGTCAATAAGTAATTTATAGCCTTTTAGTGAAACGGGATCGTACATTTGGAATAAAAGAGTAGATAAATTAATTTAATTTACAAATATAGGGTGGTCATAAAAACACTTTGCCGATATATGGACCTTTAGCACCCGGTCCGTTCAACCGATCGAGATGAGATTTCAGATATACTAGTTATTCAGAGGTATGGACTCGGGATTCTGTGACCGGCAATAAAGTGACGCTCACGATTGTGCATATAAGTACAGAAACTCGAAATGCTGTACAGAAACTGTGTACAGAAAGTCGAGCTGTTTTTTGTGCGTGCATAACGTGTCCGTTTTTGTTTTGTGATACGCGCAGCCAACGCTCGTATCTGCGATGTCCAAAGCTTTTTAGGATTTTCGCATGCGCTGAGGATTTTGCGCCGGCAAAAAAAGGGCATCGCCATTCAGTAATTTCGAGTTTCTGTATCTATAACCGTAACCGTGAGCGCAACTTTCTTGCCGTTCACAGAATACCGAGCTCATCTGAAATCTCTTTTCAATCGGTTGAACGGGCCAGCCGCTAGAAGTCCATATATCGACAAACTTTTTTTATGACCACCCTGTATATGATTCTTTATCATTGGGAAAGCAATAAATTATTTTTTTTCCGAAATTGAAAGTGCCCTCGAGCTAAAATTACAAACGAAACAATAAAAAAAATATACAACGATACACCATTAAACATCGACCTCTGATACCCTGTGAAAAAAGAATCATATAAAAATATTCGAATGCAAACGAGCAATTTGTAAAGAACGCTTCCATTGGATTGACATTAGTTAGCGAATGCACATGCTGACAGGCAGGTTTTTTAATTTATAATTATTCTTAGTATATATTTTTTAATAGTCATGTAATTTGCATGATTGATTAGGTATGCTTCTAATCAATCATGCAAAAATATTCATATAGATCCTTTTTTGTGCACAAGGCCCTTATGTGCACAAAGGCAAAACAGTTTAACTCTTTCGTATCTCTTGATACGCTGTTGAGTAACTCAATTTTATCCGTAACCACCGACCCGACCCGCTTTTGCGATTTATGTTAGACGAGAATTCAGTGAAAACCTAGAATTAAACTTTAATAATCTAAAAAAATTAGTTAACTATTTTAACAAAGACTATTTTTTCTGTCCTGAAGCAGTTAAAATTTCTATAAATGAGCAACTTGCAACCCCGTTGTGACCTCTAATATACAATACAACCATGAACTTGGAACAATGGACAAAAAATGAAGCTACTTGAACAAAAGCTAAAAGTACGTAATAAAAACTGCAACGAACGGGAAAATCCTTAAATTTCAACTGATTTGGTAACACCTCCCCCCCCCACACACACACACACACAAAAAAAAAAAAAAAAAAAAAAAAAAAAAATTGCACCATCCCTACCACTTTGCCGTAAATCACCTCATAAACGTGTGAATGACACCAATGAATTATTAATAACACCCGCTAATTAATGCTACACATAAATTTGTTTTGTGGGTCTTCTATATAAAGGAAACTGTACCTATTTTGAATAGTTTTAATATTAACAACTACAGCAAAACCTCCCTAAAGCAACCACGTACCGTTACAATAAAAATTGGTCGCTCCGAGAGATGGTCTCTTAATGGAGGTCATGTTTAAATCTAGATTTTAATTGTTGAAAAATGGTAACAATGTTACTACTAAAATTTATTTTTCACATTAGGAAAAAATATAAAAAATTAAGTATCAAAATAAAAGTTAATTACATAATTTAATTACTGCAGAGTTTTAAAAATGAATACATTGAACTTTGCTTTAATTTTAGTTTTATATTTTATAATTTTTATGTCCAAGTCCTTTCGAAGTTCAGTAAATAAATGCATTTTTTAAAGGACGGGAACAAATAATGACGATTTCATTACTTTATATATTTCTTTGAGAGTTTTCCGACAGAATAGGGCAGAGGAGTTTATTGACCGTCATTCTTAATTTGTAATCAGAGTTAAATTCATTGCCTAAAAAGGCGCAAAGGGGTTTAAACACTTAAAAGTTACCGGGATTTTAAAAAAAAATCTAAACATAGATTAGAAGTTTGATGAATAATGCACTCTCCGGAATTATTTTTTTAATAAAACCTTCTTCAAGCGACTAGGAAAAAACGGAATTTATTTCATTTTCTTCAAAGAAATCGGTCTCTCATGGAGGGAGTTCAACTGGGATGGTCTCTGAATGGAGGTAAAACTAGTATTGAGCCTATGGGAATAAATTTCGTTCCATGAAAAAATGGTTGTTCAGGGAGGTGGTCGCCTAATGGAGTTGGTCGCACAGGGAGGTTTCACTGTAATTTGATATCATATTTCGATACGGCGATAAATTTTAACTTCGGTTACCAAACGGGAAATCATTTGATCGTGTAGTTTAGGAATTATGGAAATTTTAAGTTTCGAACTCTTCGTGTTAAATTCATTTTTAATCATTGCAAAACTGATTGCAATGCGGGTATTTTTTGAAGCAAAAAGTATAAACTACTTGGCGCAATGAGCTATAGTTTTAGATTCGCAAATTTCAAGCTTCTAGAAATAGATTTCTGTTAAAAAATGCATAGGTTACTTATTATACTTATTTTTTCGAAAATAATTTCCGATATTAATTTTATAGAAAAATATGTGTTGCAACTTAAGAATTATTTAACAAACTTCAGATTTCTAGAAGTTTCTAATATTGAAATTCAAATTTACAGTTATTCCACATTAATGCATCAAACATTAATGCCGCAGGCTAATATTAATGATTTTAAAATCATTTAAATTATTTTTTAAAGGAATTAAAATAAAAATTAGCAACAGTTGATATTTGAAGGGGTGCTAAATGCACTTTCAAAATAAGCCTTGTTTACAGTCCTGCTCTGTACCATCAGTATCTTTAAAAGATCTGTTAAAAAAAGTTAACTTAAAGATTATAAATAAGCCAAAAGCATAGTTTTCAATTTTTAATTTCTAAATCCAGCATGAAAACTATACGTAAGACGCCGTAAACATGTAGGATTATTATGCTTTGCATTGATTTTTAGCAATAATATTTAAATGTTAGACATTCATAAAAAAATTCAGACGTTTTTAAACATTCTTCTTTTTTCAGAAAGATTTAGATTTTCGTGCGATTCTTTTTCTTTTCTATTTTAATATTTGTGTTTAGCATTTTATATGTAGTTTCTAATAGTGTTATTTAATTAAATTTACTCTTAACAGGTTCTTCTGAGTTACAAGGAATTGTAGACGTAAAAAAGTTTTTGAATACCATAGGGATTTTGAACTGGCCGAACCTCCCACCAGATTTCAGCTTCAATGGTATCAGTCTACCTACGATACTTGGAAATTTTATATCTTTTGGAGCCGAATATTACTATCATTTAACACAGGTGGTTGGAAATGAGACCCAAAAAGATCGATTGCAGGTAAGTAAAGATTTCACTATTAAACCAAAATTCCAGAAGAAATATAGATTTCCTTGCCTCAAGTTAAAAGTACAGTGAACCTCCTACAATGGTCACCCCGAACAGGGATGACAGGGTTGACCGCCCCGGGAATCCAGCTTTCGCTTTAGAGTATAAGTGCAATCCCGGGAGGAGACTCAAATCCACTGCATATGGTAAGATACATTAACAATGACAATAATTTTAAAACAGTTAATAACATACAGAAAAATAAATTCAGTTTGCTGTTTTTGACTCTGAAACGCACAAGAAGTGTCATAAGTACATACATTGACAACAATTGCACTGTGTTGTATACATGCATAAACAATTACAAGACATGTTTTTTGAATATTAGAGCTGAAAAACATTAAGTGAAATGCATATGCTGATAAATATAATGAAAATACTAAATAAACAAACCAAACGGTAACCTCTGAATACTGGTCATGTTTCAGTGTTACCGAATCTCTTCCATAGAAATAACAGTACACCAAACCTCCGAACAACGGCACACATTAAAAAGAACCATAACTTTGTTTTTTTCAATAGCAGTACAAAATTCTGACAGCATAAATGAACCCTACGAATGACGTCATCGAAATATTTATTCATAAGAAGTAAATATGATCTGCATTTTTTTGCGTTTCATGTATTTCATTATCTTTTATAAATACACACTATTTTTATTTAGGTAGATTTTGTATGAAATACTACCTACTGGGATCTCACCTATGTTGGAATTTCGGAAAAATTTTTGCAAATCTACACCGATCATGACTCCTAGAACCCCACCCCCCCAGTAAAAAACTTTATATATATATATATATATATATATAAACCAATATAAGATTATATTTAGCCTGAACCAGTGCACCCTCACAGAACAAGAAAAAAATAACTATTTGTAAAATTTTAACAAAAACTAGGAAATATAGGCTGCGGTCTCATCGGCGGTGGGTTGTATTTAAAAAGCAGCCGAGCATTCAAAAAATGTAGATAAAATATGCATTAGTGGCAGTGGGTTTCGGCCAGAACAGTGATAGCAAAGTCAAATGTTAAACATTCGATGGCTATTATCACATGCTCCCCCACCGGACCCTACGCCAACATTATTAAATGAATACCTCACTTTACATTATTTGAATGCTCGGCTGCTTTTGAAATGCAACCCACTGCCGATGAAGCCGCAGCCTATTTTTTCCTAGTTTTCGTTAAAATTTTACAAATAGTTATTTTCTTCTTGTTCTGTGAGGGGGGTGCGCTGGTTCAGGCTAAATATAATCTTATATTGGTTTATATATGTATATATATATATATATATATATATATATATAAAGTTTTTACTGGGGGGTGGGGGGGTTCTAGGAGTCATGATCGGTGTAGATCTGCAAAAAATTTTCCGAAATTCCAACATAGGTGAGATCCCAGTAGGTAGTATTTCATACAAAATCTACCTAAATAAAAATAGTGTGTATTTATAAAAGATAATGAAATACATGAAACGCAAAAAAATGCAGATCATATTTACTTCTTATTTCGATGACGTCATTCGTAGGGTTCATTTATGCTGTCAGAATTGTGTACTGCTATTGAAAAAAACAAAGTTATGGTTCTTTTTAATGTGTGCCGTTGTTCGGAGGTTTGGTGTACTGTTATTATGAATTTATGTGTTTTACTGCAGCTGTTTGGCGCATTTCACATGAATATAATTTGTTTTTTGTTGGTAATTACTATACTTTACGTTTATATATATATATATATATATATATATCACTTTTTTATGGACACGATAATTTCCATAATTCTACCCAAATATTTTCCAAACTCATATATAAAATCAAGGGGCATAAAATCTCGGTCAGGTTCGTTAATGGGCAAAATCGGACCAAGGGGATGGAAATAGAGAGGGGTTTTGTGAAAAACGAAAAAACCCCATAACTTCTTAGTTATAATACATATCGACTCAGATTAAAGTTATTATTATTTCTAAAAAATGGGCCAAAAGTTTATGTATGGCAGATTTTTGATAAAACTAAAAACGGTCTCAAGGGGCGAAAAAAATAGGGTTTTAAGGAGAAAAAAATTCATAACTTCGTCAGTTTTGAAGATATCAAATCCAGTTAAATTTATTATACTAAACTACTAAACTAAACTAAACTCTGTGGCTATACAATCCAAGATGGATCAGGGCCGACAGTGCCCATCTCTGTTTTCATGACCCTGGGCCCCGAGGTGCTATGCAGCATGCGTCCCGGTCAGATGGTCAACCTAACGCGAGACCCTCGGTGTTTAGTTTATTATAAATTGTCTTAATATTATCTACAACTTTTATATTGGCAAGTTTCTGATAGGACCAATTCTTACAGCAAAAACAAATTGAAAATACATATAGGTTGAAGAAAAAATATCGTATTAAGGATGTACTCAAATCCAAATTGCTTATTTTCTGACTCATTTTTAAATTCATTTTTGCTTTCAAACGCATCCAATTGGTAGATTCTCTTATTCAGAAAAATGTGCCGTAATGGTCAGTTTTTTGATAGAGGCAGAATATATTTTACAAAATGATGTTAAAATGGGCATTTTGAACAGAATATTTCGAAGCGATTGTGTTGGAAACGAAAAATATGGTCCTACTGGGAAAATAATTGTTTTTAAATAAAGTTCTAATTAATTGAATGAAAAATAAAAACACTGGTCGCTTATAAATCTCTTAAAAAATCACGTCAGCAAGTTTCATGTTTTTTCTTTTAAAATGAATCTGAAAATGTGCCAGAAAATTCGAGTTGTTGAGCATGGAAAAATATTTCTTGAATACTGTGTTAACATGATTCTGATAAAACCAGCTGCTATATAAAAATGAAATTAAAAGCTCGTCAAAAGCAGTGAGATAAAATTGTTAAAGTGGGTTTATCTCTAATCATGATTTAGTTTTTGTTGGTGAAATTAGTACTTAACTTCGAAATCTCCCCTGCGCCTGTAGGCCGGGTCGGCAGAAATTTTTTTACATAATATTTTATTTGGTATTGTTATGAAATTTCTTTCATTTAAATATTTACTTTTTATCTGTGCAGCTAGATCTTCAAGATTTCTTTTTCAAGAAAGCTACTGAAGTTCCCAAAGAATTGGCTGTTAGCATGCTGAAATATTTTGATCTTGAAACAAAAGATATCGATGAAATTATAGAAGATCACGAACGCGTGAGAAACTCCATCATGAATTTAACCGAAGAAAGTACAACTTTTTGATTTTCAAAACATGTGTTATGTGCTCCATGTAATGTCATGAACTCCATGTAATGTCTTTTCTCAGGTGTGTTCGTAATTATTGATATATCTTAGTTAGCCATTTTTATTAGAACACCACGAGACCACCAAGTTAAAGTAGTAGTACTAGTACATAGTATGTGCTGCCATCAGGTGCAAACCTATTAAATACATTACATGCCCTTTTTTTTTAAAATAAACAAGAGAGTTATGAAAGCAATGGATATTTAAAAAGTATTAAAAATTATAAATCACTTAAAGTTCTAAATTTAACATAGTTTAGTTGTCTCTATAGCGTTGAGGTTTTACTATTGTTCTTGAAGATTTCCGTAGAGGCACTTGAGGCAACACCGTTTGTAACTTAGCTGTTTTATTATCTATTGTATCTATTGTATCTGAATCTGTTGTTGCTGGATAAAAATCCTCTACTGATCTCACAGATTGACTTAATTCGGATTTATCAGGGCGGATGTAAAATCTATTTCTTCTGTAAATAATACCATCTATCCCTTTAATAATGTAGGATCGAGGTTGAGGACCAACCTGAATGACAGTTCCTTGCTTCCATGGTTCGTTCATCTTTTGGCGAAACCAAACTCTTGCCTTATCTTTCAAATTTGAGAGTTGTGCACTATGTTTGTTAGCATATTTATTTTGAATCATCTGTCGCTTCTCTAAAGACTGCTTTGCTTCAGCTAACGGAAAATTTGGCCTAAGTTTTTCTGGATGGCATGGCAAAAGAGACCTCAGTCGTCTGCCCATTAATAGTTCAGCTGGAGAGGGGAGATCTTGAGATGGTTGAATACGATAGTCTAATAAGACCATATATAGATCTTTTCCATCCTGTAATGCCTTAATTAGGGATTTTTTTATTGTTTGCACGGCTCTTTCAGCTTGACCGTTAGCTCTAGGAAAGTATGGTGATGTGAGGTTATGTTCCACATTCCATTCTTTAAAAAAAATTTTCACTTCCTCTGAATTGAATGGTGGTCCCCCATCGCTGACCAACTCCTCTGGAATTCCATGTCTTGCAAAAATAGATTTGAAGGCAATTATGACACTTGGTGCATTATTATTCTTAACTATTTGGACTTCAGCATATTTTGAGAAATAATCAATTAATAACAGATATTGCTGGCCTTTTAGATAAAAAAAATCACAACCAACCTTTTGCCAGGGCTTCTCTGGAACATCTTGATCAAGCAAAACTTCCTTTTGATTGTTACGCTGATGCTGCTGGCAAGTTTTACATTTCTCAATAAAAGTTTCAATGTCACAGTTCATTGATGGCCAATAAAAATATTATCTTGCTTTCGTTTTACAAGCCATTATACCCCTATGTGTTAAATGTAACTTTTGTAATATTTCTGCTCTTGCGACCTTTGGCACAACAAGTCTTTTACCGCGACAAATTATACCTTCATCTGTACAGTACAATTCTTCTTTGCAATGCCAATAGAGCTTAGCGAAATTTCGTGTATTTTTCCTTTCAGGCCAACCATTTTGTATGTGGTATAAAACATCTTGCAATTCATTGTCATTGGTCGTAAATGTTGCATATTCTTTCCACTTGTTTACTGATGCATGAGATAGTAGATTTATCTTAACACTTGTGTCTGATTCTTCCTCATCGGCAAAATATTCTTTGACTAACTGAGCACGAGAAAGTGTATCGGCTATCAGAAGACGTTTTCCGGGGACATATTCAAGCTTGTAATCATACCTATTAAGCCTGAGAAGCATACGTTGAAGTCTCGGTGATATGGCATCATACTGCTTTTTGCTTAATCCCAACAATGGCTTGTGGTCTGTCTGCACTTCAACTGGTCTTCCATATGTATAATAATTGAAATGTTCAAGGCCAAAAATTACAGCGAGTAACTCTTTTTCGATTTGAGCATACCGTTGCTGTGTTTCAGTTAATGATGCAGAACCATATGCAACTGGTTTATTATCTTGCAGTAAAACAGCTCCCAAGCCATAACGGCTGGCATCCACTGAAACGGTTACAGCTTTGTCTTTATCAAAATACTGTAAACATGGAGCTTGTACTAAAGTTCCTTTTATTAGTTCAAAGTCCCGTTGAACATTTTCATCCCACAACCACTGTGTATCCTGTTTCAAAAGCTGTCTCAATGAATGGGTTAGATTTGAGAGATGAGGCGTAAACTTAGCTAAATATGTTATCATGCCAAGAAACCTTTGCAAGTCCTCTCGATTCTTTGGCGCAGGAAATTCAGTTATAGCCATTATCTTTTTAGGGTCTGGTTCTATTCCTCTGTCAGATAATATGTGGCCTAAGTAATTCACAGAAGATTTTGACAACTGCGTCTTGGCAAGGTTAAATTTAAGATTTGCTTCTCTAGCACGTGTTAAAACTTTATGTAGTAACTGGCAGTGATTTTCAATAGAGGATGTTCCAAGGGCTAGATCATCAAAGTAAGGGTTTACTTCAGGCATATCTTCAAACGTGTTCTCCATAGCCATCTGAAACTCTTCTGCAGCATTATTAAGGCCAAAAGGCAGAACTAAATATCTGAACCGCCCCCAAGGTGTTGTAAATGTAGTTAAATATGAAGATTCTCTATCTAATGGCAATTGCCAAAAACCATTTTTTGCATCTAGGATAGTAAATATTTTACATCCTTGAAGTCGTGCAATAAGACTATCAGCTGTTGGTATAGGGTAGTGAGGTCGACGAATTACTTCATTTAGAGGCCTTGGATCTAAACAGATGCGCAATTTTTTTGGAGAGTTAATGACAACCATATTATTTACCCATTCTGTTGGTTCATCCACTTTTGCAATTATTCCAGATTCTACCATATTCTGCAACTCATTCTTTACTTTGTCATGTAGAGCTAGTGGTATCTTACGTGGGGCCGCTATGTGAGGAATATAGTGGTCTTTTAATTTTATTTTTACAACACGGTTCAAGCGACCAATTCCTGTAAATACATCAGAAAACTGCTGGACAATATCTTCTGGTGTTTGATGGAAAAAATTATACATGGGCTTTATAACATTATTAAGTCTTTGGATAAGTTCTAATTTCTCACAGGCTTCGAGCCCTAATATTGGAGTAGCATTTAAAGAGGTTACTAAAAATTTACATGTCATATCTTTCTTTAAAGTTTTGCAATTAAGAAAACACTCACCTAGAATTGGTACAACGTTGTCACAGTAATCCAGTATAGGTTGTTTGCATTTTCTCACCATTGGCTTTTCACTCCATTTTAATATTTGACTCTTTGGAATAACATTGACTTGAGAACCTGTATCTAGCTTAAATATAACATCATTTCCATTTACTTTTAATTTTTGTAGCCATACAGAATTTGATTTTTTACTTTCAAGTTGATTTATATATTTCAGTTCACCCAAATAAACAAACTCTGTATCACTGTCATTATTCCGTTCCACTGCATTTAGTCGACGCACCTGTTGACTGTTGTTTACTTTATTCCGACATACTTTCGACCAATGGTTTTTTCCTTCACAGTTTCTGCATTTTGTACCGAAGGCTGGACATTTCTTTGGTTCGTGAGATCTGCCACAGTATTTACAAAATATTTCTCTTTTATGATATCGTGCCCGGCCATCCTTCCACTTCATTGCATCGACATTCAATCGGCTGATTTTATCGCACATTTCCGCGGCCTGCACTTTACTATACTCGGCCGTTTTACATTCAGCAACAATTTCTTGCAACGTCTTCTTCTTTCTACTAGTTTCGCGAATTAATCGTTCTTGTAGCGATTTATCAGCCAACCCTTGAATGATTTTATCACGAAGCATCCGATCCGCAAGGTTGCCGTAATTGCATTCAATAACAGCTCTACGTAAACGTGAATAATAGTCCGCAAATTTTTCTTCACTTTCTTGCTTGATTTCTAAAAATTTAAATGAAGCATATATCTCATTCACATAGTCCTGAAAATATTTATCAAATTCGTCGAAAATTTGCTTCAATGTTATTTCACTGGCTCCTCCTTCTGGCTTCAGATCAAATGCACGAAATTGCTTTTTTAACTCATCACCGCCAACATGCCGGAAGAGCGCTGTTTTTGTTTTTTTGGATTCACCTGCATATTTCAAAGCTTCTATGTAATCTTCAAAATCTTGCCTCCAATACCGCCATGACTCGGATGGATTTGATCCCGGTTCAAATGCTGCAATATTAGGTAAACTTCCTGCCATATTGCTTCAATTTCTTTTGTAATATTTAACAAAAATACATGGGTCACTATACTTCTGACACCATGATATATCTTATTTTTATTAGAACACCACGAGACCACCAAGTTAAAGTAGTAGTACTAGTACATAGTATGTGCTGCCATCAGGTGCAAACCTATTAAATACATTACAATTATATAAATACGTCCCACTTATAGTCGTCGTCTGATCCGTCCGTCCGTCCGTCCGTCCGTCCGTCTGTCTGTCCACCTGTCCGCATATAACAGTTCAAAAACTGCCCAAAGGAATGGTTTGAAATGTGATATGTATAATCTTTGCATAATTTTGTCGCGTCATTTCAAATTTTATGAAAATAGAAACAAAACTTAAAAAGATATTAATAAAAGTTTTCTTCATTCTATTCAATTCTATTATACGTAATTAACTCAATGATATCACATGATAGGTAATGATTCAAGGTTTCCATGGTCGTTATTCCATTAAATCCTATCACACTCAATTAATTTAATGATAACATTTTATTTACAAAAGAAAATAAATTATGATAATATTAATTTTATTTTATTTTTTTTTTTTGCCTAGAAATTTTATCATTTAGCAGTTTGAAATTGTGATTTTCTATGCATTACATAATCCACGGTCTGCAAACAATTGCAGAAATTTTGCCTGCAATAGAAGAAACGTTCATGAAAAATCAGTATAACATCACAGTAACGCAATATTCTCGAAAATTTTCCTTTACCTTCAAAAATGTTTATTGAATAACTAATAGAAAATCTCAAAAAATAATGGGTTCCCAAAGTCGACAGGAAAATCTTTTCCAAAATTTAAGAACAGCAGTGAGGTCTATTTCAGAAACTTTTTTTGAATTTCGAAAAAACAATTATTTCCTAAGATTTCTGTTTGGTTCTTTTCCATATTGCTTCCGAATATAAGAGAAAGTTTTCTGGAATCGTTTACAGTCGAGGAAAAAAAATTTAATACCTCCTACTAACTGTGCAATTAATTATAACTAGGGGATCGTACCCGGACTTCTCGGGTTACAAAATATAGGTGAAAACCAATTTTTTTTATTTGAAAAGTAATTTTTTTTACATGTAATCTGTTTTGTAGATTTCCCACTAAAAATAAAAAAGCATTTTCATATGAAAAATATGAATTATACAATCAAATAAACTTTTGAAATTTATCAAAAGCGTTTTTTTTTTTTTTTTGGTATTAGCCGCATGCTAAGAGTTATTAATCAAGATTTTGCTGCTTATGGCATCCTTTTATTTCCTGATAATTTCAGAGCATTAAGGATGTAGTTCAATTACATGTTTATTAAATTTGTGTTTTATTTATATTATTTTATTTATTTAATCATAGAGGAAGTTTTATTTTTGTTTACGGAATATTAGTCATGAGAAAATTATGAACTCTTTAAGAGCAAACTGATTAATCTTTCTCTCCACGCGATAAAGATAAATTTAAAAATTACCCGCAATCACCCTTTAAAAAAAATTGGTATCTTAATTTGATCATTTTAAGATCATTTTAACTCAAAATGTGAAGTCACGATTCTCAGCAAAATCTTGTGAACAGTCGTACACTTAACTCGAGATTCTAATCTCAGTATCGGAGAGTAAAAATTTTCGTAATTTATGTTTTTTGACGCATTTGTGCTAAAAAGTTTAGTTTTATCCAAGAAAATCATCGTTTTCTTTTAAATATGACGTCATTTTCACTTACTTAAACATTTCACCTAGTGTCTGAAACTTAGTACACATACAGAAAGAAAAAAAATTATGGAAACTTTATGAGGAAAATGCGTGTTTTCAAAAGCAGTACGTAATTTTCAGTTCAAAATATTATGTCCCTAATGGGATTTTGCGCCATTAAACCCTATACAACAATTTTTATCAACAATTTTGAATTTTTATCAGATAATCACACGAATAAAGATAAATAGACCTCATTATTTCTCTCTTCTCTGCAATAATGAAAGCTTTATCATTACTATCATTTAGAAAAAGTTTCATAGAATACGTTTAAAATTAATATATAATAATGGGATATTTAAAAAAAAAAACAGCTAGTGCAGGCACATCTACAAATGAGCATCTTACAGTTGAAAAAATTATTAGTAAATCTGGTCCCGCAGAAAGCCCAGGGCAGATTACTAAAAAACACTCTTGTGTTTTAAATATATAGATTATGTAAAATTATAAAAAATTAAATTAAGCAAATCATGTTATTTTGATAAAATTACACTAACATGTCTTAAAGAATAGCAATGAAATTTTATAAGTAGAGAGAATTTTGGAGAAAAACTTGGGGAACCTGATATTATTTTAATCCTCGAATTATTGCCAAGAACTTCTCTGATTGCTTGTCTAACTCGGCGAAGCGAATTCATCCAAGGGAGAATTATCAAGTTCTGTAATATAAATCGCTATTTTTCGGACAAAGAGCATGCACACTGTATGTTACTGCTCTTCCATAAAGTCACTCTAAATAAGTTGTAAAACATTGCGTATTGCGTTTTATCAGTGTGTAATTTCTATTACGTTATTTTTAAAGATAAAGCATTTTCACCTGTGAAGAATTTCAGAGCAGCTGGGGTGAAAATGACGCACTTCTACAAAACATATTTCAGTTTTAAGAATTAAAATACACGCTTTTTTCTTATAAAATGATGCCAGCTTCATCTGCTAAAGCATCCCACTTTTACGATCCCGTCTTAAACAACATTTATAGAACGGTATTCAAATATCATCATTATAGCGGAATAATGCACAAATCCAGCAGAAAGCAATGACGTCATTTAAGAAGCTAGGCAAATCAATCTCGGTTATCTAATGATTTATATGACTTCATTTTTTTGTTTATAATATCTTTGTGTTTTATCAGAAGTCATTCATTTATATTTTTTCAATATTCATAAAATGTAATTATACACGGATTAAAAAAATTGCATTCTTTCAGATTTTTGATACGAATTAAGTAAATGCGGAGAAAATAATAAAATATTCTTAATCAAATATTCTTAAAAATACATTTTTGTAAAGTTAAATTACAATAAGCTAATTGATAAATAAAAACGAAATAAAGCCAAAACTCGGCAGGTTTTATAACAGGCGATATTCTTGACATAACACTTATTTTAATTTCAAATTTTTTTTCAGTTTTTATGAGAAAATGGCAACAAAAAGATACAGCAATCTACTATACTTATTTTCCTTTTTTTCCCTTTACTTTCAACAGAAATGGAGTACAGGCATCCCCCGACTTACGTAAGAAATTTCGAAAATTACATTGATGAACACACTAGCGCGTTTGATACGCATTTGCATACTTTTGATAGTTCTTTTATAAATAAAATATGGAGATAAAAACCACAACAATAATATAGTTTTACATATTAGATATAGTTATATTTTTATTGGGATATAGAATCAAACCTTTAACAAAACAAACAGAAATCTGATTCAAATTAGCGAAAAAAAACTCTGTTTAACCGTTACAATTTTGTTAGCTGAATTCAAACCATAACGAAACCTGATTTTAAAGTTTTGGTGAAGGGAAACGAGAGTATTTTTTTTTCCAGCTTCAGATCTGTTCATTTGATGTAGAAAATTGATATAAATTAATTCATCAATGTTCAATTTATAAATCCCATATTCCACAAGATACTTTTTATTTGAAAAGTGTTCTTTCAGTTTTTTTTTTCATACTTTTATAATTTATATCCAAGTAAATACTGCTGCATGCTACTTTATTTATAAAATAATACTGGGTAAATAATGTATATATTATATATATATATATAATAAATATTGTAGTTTCTGACGAAATTTTACCTAAGAAATTTACAAATTCGACTTACGCAAAAGTTTACGGAACGCATTACTTACGTAAGTCGGGGGATACCTGTACCTCAGTTGCCACAATTACAAAAAAAGTATTGGGTGAGTGCAAAAGTTCTACCCGTTTTAAAGATATGTAAATGTCAAATGGAGTACGGGCGTTACAACTTACGTTTCGAGGACAGGAATGTGGCCTATAACGCGTAGAGCAGTAGAGTATGCATAGACATTACGTTTGTCAGAAGAACTCACGCCGAATGGGAAACAAGATGGCAAACAATAAAGACCACACCAGACATGGTTTACTGCACGAGTATGACAAAGCCGTTACAGCAGCCGCAGCTTGCCACTGTATTTTTCAAGTGTATGGGGAGGATGCCAAGGACGATAGAGCCTGCTGCCGATGGTTTAGAAATTCCGGAACGGAGACAGGAGCTTTAAAAATCATTCCCGTTCTGGACGCCCATAAGCGGTTTCTGACGAGGATCTGGAGACAGCCATTCCCCACATCCAGCAGTCAGAGAATTAGCGGAAACATTCTCAGTACACAGAACAACCATCAAAAGACTGATGCATGGGCTTGGCTTCATCACCAAGCTCGATCGGCGGTTACCACACCAGCTTACAGTAAGGAAACGAGAAGAGAGGATCAGCATCTGTGTTTCTTTTCTTTCCTGGAACAGTAAGGAACCATTTTTGGACCAAATTGTAACGGATGATAAGAAGTGGATACTATACCGTAATGTGAAGCATCGAAGGACCATGTGCCGATGTTGCAGAGGGTACTTCATCGACCTAAATTGCAGGACTTCATCCCGAAGATGTTTTGCTCAGTGTATGGTGGGATGCCAAGGGAATAACCAAGTAGGAGGTCCTTGCACCAAACCAAACGATCAATGCAGATCTCTACTGCCAACAATTGGGCAGACTGTGGGCAAAATTCACGTCTAAGCGGTAAGCACTCATCAATCGCAGAAGGGTTTTCTTTCATCACGATAAAGCCAGGCATCATGTTGCTTTAAGGACTTGGCAAAAATTACTGGACCTTGGTTGGAAAGTTTTACCTCACCAGGCGTATAGCCCCGACCTTGCACCTGCGATTTATCACATTTTTTTTATCGTTATACAACGCTTTCACTCGCCAAACTTTCAATTATGTGGAGACTGTGAAATCAGCGTTACGACAGTATTTTGACTCGGAAACGTTTTCGAAAATTACGGGCAGTAAAATAAACTTTTGTTTCAGAAATGTTTCTTTGAAACTTTGAAATGCATTCGTTTCTGAGGTTTAAGGGAGGGATTTGCCTTTAGAAGTCCGGAAAAAACGATGTTTTTTAGCATTTTTACTTATTCGTCTATATAGTGTAGGGTAAGTCTTGCAATCTTTTTAAAAATCGAAAAATATTCCCCGACAATTTCGAAAAGCATATTTTTAGAAAAAAAAAGTTTTGCCGCCTGTCTGTGTGTGTGTGTGTGTAAACGCTCTATCTCCCGAACTAATTGAGTTTTTTTTCTTCGAATAGGAATTAAAATTTTAGCTCCGGGATTTTTACATATTATTTATTATCATTCGAAGAACATTTCAAAAAAATTTCAACAAAAAATTGATGATGTGGCTCAAGTTGCGTGGGCTATCAATTCTCGATTAAAAATTTTCATGTACAACAAACATGTTTTACAGACAATAAGCATAAATTAACAGCTTTAACATCAATATTAGTTTATTACTTTTGCATGTATAAATCCAGCTACGCCGCTGAATCGAGAATTGTCAGCATTCTAAAAACCGATATTGCTGTTTGAGAAAATTGATAAATACATTATAAAGGCTGCTCAAAAATCTGTGACATCAAAATCAAAAGAAACTTTGGACTTGTAAATGCTTCTTTAAATCTTGTAGATATATTAGTTTTTGTGGTTTCTAACGATAAAGAATGTTTTTCGTAATCGTGGGTAACTCGAAACAGGTATACAGGGCGATTCAAATGAATGGGACAAAATGAATTCATTTAAAATCACCCAGAATTTTCGTACGTGATTATATTATATTTCTGTTCTTTACATAACGTTTGACTTTTTTTTTTTTACAGCGTACTTTTGTTCACGTAGCTCATCGCTTGTTTTTTACTTTTGCAGTAAATTTTGACTCACTTCTTTATTGTTTTTTTTTTTTTTTTTTTTACTTTACAGGACGTTGGAATGTGCCTTAACGAAACCTGCTCTGAAGTTTCCGTTAATTGTTTCAAGCAACACGATGATGACTGGGTAATACAATATAAAATAAAATCAATGAATTTAACATCGTATTTTTAAAATATAGATGATTTTTACAGGAATCAAGAAAAAAAAATAACCGTGTCAAAAAGTACTGAAATAGCATTCTGACAATTTTATAATTATACTTTCTAAAGGTACTAAAAATGTTGATATTAAAACAAACTTTTTATTTTATCAATGCATCTGTTATTTAGAAGAACATGACATATTTCATCGCTTGCTAAATGTAAAGAGGTATCAAATAAGAGTGCGAGATATAAATTCATCGAGAAATAAAGGTGTCATTTTTTTAATACACGAGATGGCTCTTCTTCCTGCGAGCTACACTCGCCAACCCTCATTCAGACTTCGCAGCCTCTAAATACATGGTAATACACCCTATTTTAAAGTATTACTAGGTTACGTAAAGTGGAATGATATTATCACGAAAGGCTGGTATCATCCGTAATCGGGTGGCCTCACCCACCGCTGTGTCGACTGCTGACGGCTGTTTTTGGTATTGATACGAAAGATCAATTACACATTTGAAAATCAACTTATATAAAATGATTACATTAAAAATGTCGCTGCCTCTCGGACTTTTATAACGACGCTATGGACAATATTCCTTCTTTAGATTCGAGATTTTTTTAAATCCCGTCTGCTTTGGTATAACATTCAGAACTACTATGTTTTGAAATTTTACGCTTACATTTTGTGTTTTGATCGAGTTTTATATATTTTCAGGTACAGGTATATCTTATGCATGAAATCTTTTCTCCATCTTAATGCACCATCATGCACATTTTCATGTTATTTTAAAAACATAAATTGTTTGTTTTAATTAATAAACATATACGAATTTTCTAATATGTATTAATCGAATAGTGATTCGTACAAAATAGATCGAAAATATTTTGCGCATGCATTTACCTGTATTTATGTTGCATCAAGTGTTGAAATATATTTAAACAAATTGTTAGCCCCCACTATTTTTACACCATGTGTTTCCTAATGTGAAGTCACATGGTATATAATTTATACACAACGAGTAACATGCAAAAAAAATAGTTCAATTTGAAAACTCAAACCGAAATTGAAAACGCACTTCCAGCAATAATGGCTCAAAGAGAGTACTGTAACCAATTTCTTTCACTCTAAATAAAAAGGAGTGACTATTCACTCCGGATGAGTGAATAGTCACTCTATCGCAGAGTCAAAATATGCCCAACCTCTTTAGAGTGACTATTTACTCTGAGCAAAAGTGAAATTTTTGACTCTCTGAAAGAGTGAATAGTCACTCCTGGGAAGTGAATATTCACTCTAAACAAGGGTGGATAATCACTCTTTCGGAGGAGTGACTATTCACTCTTGCTAAAAGAGTGCGGTTTTTCACACCTGGTAGGAGTGAATAGTCAATCTTTCATAGGAGTGAATGTTTTTCTCTTTTTATTTTGCTATTATGGGCATTTTAAAAGAATTACATCTTTTACAGTATGCAATGAAAATGGATACAAGCATGATAATGATTGGAATAAAATACTTTATTAGCAATATTTATTTAATTCATAGTTTGTAGCACTAATTGAAGTTTTAAAGAAAAAATCAGTTAAATTTAGATATGACTTTAAATTAGATAACTGACAGAAACAAACTACTATATTTTATTCCAATCTTATCCTTTGTGTTTGCTTTTATTGCATGCCCTATAAAGATATTACTTTTAAAGTTTTATAAATAACTTTTTAATAGGTGGATGTTATATCTTTAACAATGTTTGATTTCATTTTAATTTTTTTTTTTAATATAAATTCCTATCTTTTTACAGCACTTTTTCTGTGAATAATTGCTATTTTTGCAAAGTCCTATTCTTCTAAAATATTTTTCATTTTTTCACTTAGAAAACAATCCTTATAAACTCGCATCTTTTTTTTAAATGAGTTCTAAGCATGATTTAACTATTCAGAATGTGTATTTTTTTTCTATCCGCTGTGATTTGTTTTTGTTTTATTTAATATGATCATGAAGCATAAATTTTAAATTCTCTGGAATATGTATATATTTTTCTTTTAAACATATTCCTTAACTTAATCATGATTTCTAATTTTCGCCCATCATTGCTGAAAACAATACTTATTAATGAAACGACCCGGTAAGCCTTACTTAATTTAATTTTTTTATTCCCGTAGATATTGTATTTTGGGAATATGAGCTAAACAGATTTTATATGTTTTATAGGAAAGGAAAATATTTTAAAATAGAAATAAAAGGAATAGAAAAAAATATATATATAAATAAACACATTACATTTAACTGTATCTGTATGAATTTTAATAAAAATAAAGTAAATGACTGCATATGAAAAGTTCTTATTGTTTGAAAAAAATTTAATGTAAAAAAGTAGTTATTGATCTCTTTAAAAAATATTCAGTCCTATATTATGTAAGCATATACAAACTTTTTTTAAATATACTAAAGCTATCGATAAACTTCAAAACAGGCATAAAAAACATTTTATTTCAATGCTTAAATATCATGTTTTATTTTTTGTTGCCAAAAATTACGTATATCAAAAACGTAGAAAATGCGTTTAAATTGAAGGAAATTTAATAATTGATGCGGAATGTCTATAATTATTTTTTTATATTACTCAGTCTCAAAATTTTAAAATCATAAACCGCAGAAAAATGCTATACATACAGTTTAAAAAAAATTAATGTACTAACCTTTTCGTAATATCATATTTAACTCCGAAACAATAATAATGATAATAAATACTCTAAGTAAGGCCGTAGCCAATAGGGGTATCATCAGGATTTGATCCCCTCCGAAATTTTTGTGGAGATGACTATAAATATGTCATTAACTATCAATTAAGAAGACAAAAATTCGAAATTCAACAACAGTCAAAATTCAAAAATCAAAATTCTATGTGAGCATATCTTTTTTGTTTGATTCTGTTAATAGATTTAAAAAATGAAAGCAATTTCTAAGAAATATTTAAAGTTCATACGATTTTTCAGAATCGGACGCTGTAAAAATAAAATTATTACAAAAGCCCGATACAAACTGTCACAATGGTTTAGCCAAAAATGGTTGAAAAATGCTCTTGAAAGACATTTTTGGCAATAAAACTTTTGAAAACAAATGTGTAAAATGTCAAATATTAATTTAATTGGCACTAATTTCAATACGTCACCGAAGAAGCATCTTTCATTTGCAATGAAAAAGTCTTAAAGTATCTTTTGAAATTATATTACATTGAATTACTTGAATTCACAATAAAACTTAATTAAACTCTAACGCTTGTCTCTATTCAATCAGTAAAAAAGAAATCGAAAATAAGTCAAGATTAAAATTAATCTCCGAAATGATTTTCTCGCTACGGCCTTTACTCATTGACAAAATCCAGATGTCTTCGAGTTAGTCAGCTCTGCAAACGAAACAGATAATGAAAAAAATATATCTGTTTCGTTTGCAAAGCATTCGATCGTTGGCAAAAGTATTGAATGGGAAGAATAAAATATTTAGACTAATTTTTTTTAATTCACATTGGCCGAATTAATGAAGTTTTGATTATGTTTTGCTAAGCACGTCTGCACGGGCCGAAATTTCCAGGCCCGCACCCGGCCCGTCTCATAGAAAAAAAATCGGTCCGGCACGGCCGGATATAAAAATTAAAAGTTCGGCCCCGGTAAAAAACTTAAATGTTCGACCCGAAACGGGCCCGGCCCGAGTGAATGTCTACAAAGCATTGATTTTTACGTCGATTTGTTTATCTTAACATATATCTTAATTATAAACGAGTAGGTCTGGCCAAAAATATTTATCTTAACTTTTTTTTAATGTTTATAATCTTCATGTTTATAGAAATGCATCAGGCTGCGATATATACTTTTTAACGAATCTCTATTTCTTGTATGTAAATAAATGTTTCAGTTATCCTTAATATTATTGTTAAACCATATTCCATGTATTGAAGTGCTAAAAATCCGAAAAATGCTATACAGTAAAATCTTCTAAGACGAAATTGAATAGGAAAAAAAATGCGTTATAGACAAGTTCCCTTGTTAGCAAGTATAAATGTATGATATATTCTTTTCTTACGTATTAGTGGATTATTTTTGCATGGATCAACACGTTTATCAGTTTAAAACAGGGTTCCGCGATAGGCAGGTTCCTTTTCACACGTTTTCTATATTTTAATTTAGCTATTTTTTATAAGCGCAAAATTCTACTGTTCTTTAAAAAGAATAAATTTTAATGTTTAAGTATAGGATGATGGCGATTAAAAAATGTATGCATTGTTTGCAAAAAGTTTTGGTCCAGGCCTAATTTAACTGACTTTTAAAAGGACCAGGTCACGCTGAGACAATGATTTTCATACAGGCTGGGTCAAAACTAAGAGTAAAAATTTTGAGCCGTGAAGACTAGGAATGAAGTCAGTCCTGCCGCTGTACAGAAATAAACGAGTTAGGCCCGGTCCGGCCCGAGCCTTCCAAAAAAAGAATGGCCCGGGTCCGGTCCGAAAGGAGTGGAGACCAGGACCGGACCGAACCGGACCGAGTGCCGTGAATGAAAATCAGGCCGCGGGCCGGTTCGTGCAGATTTCTAATTTCAAACCGCTACCTGAAGAAGTATAAGACAATCACTTGTCTAGGAAATCAATTTTCTAGGAATAGAAATCAGGATAACACACCTCGATCAATGTTTTTCTACACTACATACAACTATTTAGCTCATAATCAGACATATCTACACGAATAAATGGTTAAAATTAAATAAGACTTACCTTATGTGTTAATGATATCCTAATCTGTTAATCCTAAGATGGCGGGCAAAAAGTGATAATTTTTCTTATCTTACAAGGACGTTGTCGCGTTGCTGCTCTGATTGGTTAATAAGCAATGCATACGTAAGTCACTCTTTCAGGAGTGACTACTTCACTCTCGATAACGGAGTGAGAGATTTCCCTCCTTTCTAGAGAGTGGAAAATTCCACTCTTTAAGGAGTGTATTTTTACAAAATGCACTCTAAAAAGAGTGAAGATGTCTGTCCCTCTTTCAAAGAGTGAACTTTTCACTCCTCCCAATTTTAGAGTGTTGTGTCCCTGTAAATGGACGACAAATGCTATTGATGCCCTACTCTATAGCAATCATCTTGTAATGAAATTTAGTGATTTATATCAATTTTAATACATTTGAAATAGCATAATGTCATTAAAATACTCTGCAAACGATTTTTCCCCATTGACCAGAATGCAATGGATTATGTTGAGTGCCCCTGTAAATGAACTATTAGTACACACTTCATATTCAATACCGAACATACCATGGTAAACACCATTAACATACACATGTATATCACATTTCAAATACCGTAAAATACTCTGCAAACGATTTTTTCCTTTTAACCATAATGTTACGGAATTCTTTTGAGTGTCCCTGTAAATAAACTATTAATGCTACACAGTTCATATTCAATAGCGAACATACCAGGATAAACATCATTAACATATATCAATTGCATGAAAATACGAGTATATTTAAGTGGGTTAGAACTTTGACAGACAGATAAACTGAATTCATAAACAGTTTTCAACTTTGTAAGAATGTGTTAAAAATGATTTTTTCTAAATAAGAAAAAAATACCTCAAATGAAATGATGAAAATTTAAATAAAATAGTGAAAAGACAATCTTAAAAAATTACTCAACTTAAAGAAATAAGCGCAGTCTGTACACCACTAGTTTGTGAAGTATATCCCTAGAAAAAATTATTAAATTCCTATGTAAAGTTTTTGTTCCTATAAAACTTTTTAAATCAAAAAACGATTTTGATCAACTTTAATATTAAATAGCTCTTAAAACAATTCTTCGATTTGAAAAATGTCTGCTTCAGCGTGTTTATCAAACATTTTTCAATACTACCAATTTTCATACTTTTGTATGGAGTAGTTTTCTCAATACTAGCGAAGAAAGACCTCCGGTCACAAAAAAATTATTTACGGTGGCAATGACAGCATTAGTTTTTTTTTTTTTTTTTTTTTTTTTTTTTTTTTTTTTTTTTTTTTTTTTAGAATAGCGAGATTATATTTTGTGAATTATATATGTTCTTTATTCCTCTAACATAAGTTTAATATAAAGTTTCAAAAAAGAGACTGTGACTTTCCCTTGGAAATTGTTAAAATAAGTTTTACTTTTTGGTTCATGAAAGTTCTAAAAGGATAAATGAAGCTTTCAGCAACTTCCTACAACATATATAGTATACACTATATGGCCATTAATGACCGGCAACTTTCAATTTTAGACATTTTGTCTAATATTTAAAATTATACTTGTCAGATTCTTCTGGAATTTTAGGATTGAAAAGAACAGGTTTGACTCCATATTTATCAATGTCGATTTGATAAGGAGGACAATTAGGGGGCCGACAAAAAATTAAAGAAAAAATAATACTTAGGATCACCCTGTAAAATAAAATGCATGAAATGATCTATCGCTACGGGATATACATAAGCAGACATTGTACAATATATGTATTCATTTTTGTAAGAATAGCATGTATATTAATAGAAATATAACGATTTTTTTTAAAAAAAATTAAAAATTCTTGCATATTTTTTACTTATAACATACAGGGCTTTTAACCAAATTTAACGCCAGTTTCAGGAAAATTGACAAAATGTAGTAGAAATAAAATAGTGCAATTGGAATATAAATATATTAAATATTTAAGGAAATATGGGCAGTTGTATAAAAAAAAATTATCTGCGCATGCGCGAAAGGTAACAACTTTTTGAATAATTTAATAGTCAGCTCTATGGAGCAACTTATTAAAAAAATCAGTCAAATATCGTAAAAGTTCAGAGAGATATCAGCGTTAGAGTGAGCTTTTTTTTAGTTTCTCGCTAAAATTCGCTGAATGATAAAGGATTGTCCATAAATTGTTATTTTAATGTATTGGCGTTGTTCGACCAAGTCTTTCACTTTTTTAGTGAAATTAGCAAAGTTTTTGAGATAAGGGGCTCAAAGTTATCATCGTTAATGACAGGTCTGATGTCATGGCGAATGTCATCAATGGTGTGGTGTTCGTGACCAAACTGTAGAAAGCCAGCAGTTTCTCCTGTCGTGTCACATTTGGCAGTATTCATGGCAAACCTGATTGTGGGAATTTTTCTGCCAATGAGGAATGTACTTTTTCGACGAGAATAGCTTAACGAGGTTTGAGATCACGGTTTTCCGTTCAGCCCGATTTGCTTGTGGGTGATACTCTGGCGTTAGGGTGTGTTTCACTTCAAGGAGATAACACAGTTGCTGCATTACTGCACTGACAAACTGAGAACTGTTGTCCCTAATTATTCTTCAAAGGACGATCGTACCTCCTAAAAACTTCTTCTAGAAGAGTTGTAACGTATTCTTTGGCTTTATCAAAATCCATAGTTCTTCCTACTTTGTAGAGCAATATTCCACCATGAAAATCCATTTCTTACCGTATGTTGAATAAGGGTGCAAATAAGTCAATGGCAGGGGTTTCAAAGCGTTGATAGTAAATAAGTAAAAGCCCAGCAGGTTTTGTGTTATTAACTTTGTATCGAAGGCAATCTACACAATTCTTGACATAATTGGTTAGGGAAGTTCTCATACCAGTTCAATAGAATTTCTTGGAAATTCTCTGATACATTCCTTCAGCTCCATAACTTCCGGAAGTTAGCGCATTGTAATAACTTTTTAACATTTCATCTCGTTCAAGTGCCGGAGCGGCTATTTGTGCTTCTTCAGAATCGGAGTCTGGAGCATAGCGATACAAGACTCCTTGATTTAACCTTTCACTGCGCGATTTTTTCTATTTTTATGATTTTTTAAAAATCTATGTATCGATCTAATAATGGGAAAAATAGTAAAAATAAATTAAATTTCAAAATTTCAGCTAAAATTTGATATTTTATGGTGTGTGCCATATGAACACATTTAGGGTTTTAAAATATTTTATTGCTATATATTTTGCCACTAAATGAGCTTAAATTAATTAATTTCATCGGCTTAACGGCTTAACACTCTGAAACTTTTATTACATTAATATTTTTAAGTATTCAGTAAAAATAATGAAAGTAAATCTTACCCTAATAGCTTCATCGATTTTTTTTTTTTTTTTGTTACCGAAGAACAAATTCTAATTTTTTGTATAATGCAACCATCTGACATGGACAAAATAAGTGTTATTCCATTCTTCGGATTGTTCTTGATCAGTTACAGAGATCAAATTAGCCAAATTCTTGACACATAAGGAAAATTAGAATGTGTTTAGATATGTGCCAGATATGGAACGTGGTGCAGTGAAGGGCTAAAAGATATCCTCACTCAATCCAATTTGTCTGTGTGTTTTTCATGGTAATCGAAAGCTTCAACGATTTTCTATAAATAATCACCTTTTAACTGTTCTTCTCGAATAAATATTCATCCTAAATCATAAATATTTTGAGCATCTAAATGGAGACTGTGCAGATTTCATTGGGGGGGCTCCTCATTACTGCAGTTTGGGCGTGACAATATGTCAGCAACAGCATTCGTTTTACCGGTAATGTATTCAATCTTGAGGTTTTAAGATTGGGTTTAATCTGAAATTTAATCTAAACTCTATTCATAAATTTGGTTTTAATAACTTAATAAATCTCCCTGTACAATTAACTTAATAAATCTCTCTGTACAATTAACTTAATAAATCTCCATGTAATCTAAATGTAATTAACGGTTAAATTATTTCTGACAAATAATTAACTTTATTCATACTCTATTTTATAAATAAATTTATATTTATATTCAAATACAGGAAATATCTAATTATTTATCTATTTTTTAGAACGAATTCTGCGAGACCTTAAGACTTGTTCTTAATTTTATGAACGTAGCTGAAAAATATGACACAAACACAATCATAATAGGAAAACCTGGAGATATGTTTCATAAGAGTTTGTACTCGATTTTGCATTCTTTTTCAAACAGGTATGTATGAATAAATGTATTTAAACAGTTCTATGTATTTTACTTAGAAACTAGTATACTATAAATGTGATTTTTTAACTATTCTTTAAACATATATGCATGAATGAATATATTTAAATATTTATATATTTTACTTAAAAAAATTTTTACTATAAATTCATTTTTTTAATTATTTTTCACACAAATATGTATGAGTTATATTTAACTAGTTTTATATATTTTAGAAAGTCGTACCGGGTGGCCACAATTAAAACACCCCTACTCTAACCTCCCTGTATGTCGAATTACTCAGTGTAAAGACTTCAAATTTTGTATACATACTATTCAAGACATGGGGGAATAAATTACGCAAAAAAGTACTTCCAGGTCAACGATAGATGGCTCTTAACCCAGAAAATATGAAGAAAAGACAAAAATAATAAAAATAAATCAAGCACATTGGAAATAAACTTTTTCCGTTTTAATTTCTATTGCCATAATGGGGGGAAATGTAAGAAAGCTTAAACTGCCATTGTAACTACAATTTCACTTTGTAAGAACAAACCTTTCCATAAATCCATGGGTTTGCAGTCATGTTCTGGGTATAAAAGATAATAAAAACTGGGGAGAATGTTATTTCTTCTGCAACATTTCAATAATGATGAAGCAACAAGTCATGCGCTTCTGACAACCTGACCATTTTGTTCTCCGGATCTTAATAAATGTGATTTTTTGGTACGGGGACGCTTAAAAAATCTTGTTTCTTAAGGACTTCTCGAGGACTTCTATTAACCTTGGCATACCTGAAAGAAGGTAATACTCTACTTGTGAGAAACATCTCAGTCGACTAGTTGAGATCTGCAGTTGAACTAGCTGTCCACAGACTGCAGATTTTACATCTTCATGAAGTAAACTATGTTGAGCAGCATTCCGTGCGTAGATAAAGCGCTTGTCACGTGAACATTTGGTACGCTCAAATAAAGTTTATAGAGATGCTTCTTTCAGCATATGACCAGTTGTACGGTGCTATCTATTGGTACTTTCTGAAACTTTTTTTTTTTTTTTTTTTTTTTTTTTTGCGTAATTCATTTCCCATGTCTTGAATGACAAGTTTACAAAATTTGAAGGTCTTACACTAAGTAGTTCAATATATAGAGAGGTTGAAGTAGGGATGTTTTAATTATGACCACACTGTATGTTATAAATTTAAAGTTTAAATTCTTTTTTGAACAATCATGTATGCGTAAATACATTTAAATAATTCTATATACATTTATTTATAAAATAGCATTTTAAGGGGGTCCGGGGTACATTTTCAAAAAATTTTTATTTATTGAGTTAAAATTTTGAATTTTTTTGTGATGGTTAACCATATTATTTGTAAACAAAATCAAATGATAAAACTTCTCATAGCTTTCTTAAAAAAATTTTAATTTAAAATTTATAAAAAAAGTGGTATAACTTAAAATCGTTATAACTCGAAATATTATTTGTAGAATTTAAATTGTTTTTCATTTAAATAAACAGAAATATATATTTTTTGATTCAGAGACAGCATTTTAAAAAATATTAGTTTTTTAAAAAATTAAAAATATTTAACGAAAAAATTACAAAAAAGGGGTGCAACTTTTAAAAAAAATATCATATTTTCAAAAGTAAATATTTTTTTCAAATATGCTGGCTCAAAAGTAAAGTAAAATAATTGAAAAAGATATGTTCGGCGTTTCAACCCTGTATCTTTAATGGTTCTCGAGTTTTAAGAATTTAAATATGAGAAATGGTGAAAAAACCTATCATGGAGAAAAACGCAATTTCACAAGAACTCGTTTCCTTGACAACCATAGCTTGAAAGGCAGATTTTGAAAACAAACCAAAACTAAAAAATTAATATTTCCTGTTCTAATTAAGATATAAACATGATTTAAACACCATTTTAAGCAGAAAACGGAAGAGAAATTTTTAATCCAATAAAAAAAAAAAAAAAAAAAAAAAATTAAAATTTGAAGATTTTTGTGTCCCGGACCCCCTTAAATAATTATGTGTATTATTAATTTAAAGTTTTCATTTTTTTTTTTCAAACATGTTTGCATTAGTAAATATATTGTGTTCGCATTTATTTGCAGAGATTTTCAAATATGTTTGACCACATTAATATAGGAAAACGCTCTTGAATTTTAATAGGGATAACTAGAACTCACTAGCAAAGGGAACTAAAATTTATAACTATAACACGGAACTATTTTTTCTAGAGACACAATTTATTTTCTAGATGCCAGTAGCAGAATTTTTTTTCAGTGCAGAACTGCACAATATTATTACAAGAGTGTAAAAGGTCCCTTCATACACTGATGTGCAAAACTTTAGCAACAAACATAAAATGCTAATCTTCGTACATGTGAGTACTCAAAAGAAAATTATATAAACACCAGGTGTAGAAAATAGGCATCCCTACAGCACAGCTAATGGATGTGACACCACCTTTCTGTAACATATCGTTACGCAAGGCTTAATTTCCGCCGGAGCCCGGCTCCGGTACTTCTCTGTTTTTAGTAAATATTTAAATATTGTTCGGAATTCACCGAAGCTTATAAATACAGGCTCCGGAGCCCAGTGCAATAGCGCTTACGAAAAACCGAACCCTAAATTACCTTTTTCTTTCCTTTCCATCTCCAGGCTTTTGCATTCTTTTTTTGCCAAAACACTTATATGTAACATGTGTCGAACACGTAGGAGAGGGAGATAAAACGGACTCATTTTTATGTCAGTTTATGGGCTTGGACTGACTCGAGCTCAATCTGTATTACAGTTAAAATTTTATTTATTCATGTATAGAAAAAAAAACTTTTTCTCCACTAAAATTACGTATTATATTCTATTTCAAATCATTTTAATGATATTTTTATCAGGATGAAGGGGGGGGGGGGGGAAATCGTGTTTTTCTATTTCAAATTTGTGTCGGTGACGACATGTTGATACAGTGCCACTCAAGAGACTGAACAATGAATTTGCTTTCAGATCGATTTTCTTTTGTGACAGTAGGATAATTTTTTATTGACTTTTTTTTTAAATTTATTTAGATATCTAACCTGAAAAGACTATTTTCTGTTTTAGCCAACAAGCATCAGCTTGGGGTTTTTAGTCTTCTATTGCGTACGTGTATAAAAATCACGTAAGTGATATTTTCTATTTATTTTGTATCATGAACGGTACACATGCCAAGGCTTTGCTCTGCACATTTACGAAGTCACTTTCATTTGTAAGTAGATAATTGCCATATATTGTTATTCTGATAGAAAGCAATCGAGCAGCGTTTCCCTTTTTTCTATAAAAACGTGGAATCTTTCCGATAACGATGTCAAATTTTTAATTTAATCTGATTTTCAGAGATTCACTACAAAAGATTGTTGTACGGAAGGAATCGACTATAGTTTAAGATAAACTTATTTTGTTAAAATTTGACATGCATATTTTATAAACAATAATTTGTTCAAAGAAAGAAAAAATGGAAACTTTAATAATTATGCTAATTTGATAATTATTTGCTGCTAAAATTCTAACATAAAAATATGTTTAATGTAAGTTTAGGAAATATTATTAAAGAATTATAATAAATGTTCATTTTAATAACAAAAAAATAGCTTATATAAATTTAAAAGTTTGATTATTGAAATTTATTTTAAATGAAGTTTTATTTCATTTAGCTTAGATATAATTGCAATTTGCTTTTATTTAACTTAATAACACTTAAAAAATTATAAAGGAACTCATAATAATGGTCAAATATTCTTTACTAACTGACTTTAAAAAGATCGAGATTTACATGTGAAAGTAAGCATCGATGAGTATAGAACTCGCGATCTTAGGATCACTAGACGACTGACTGTCTTTAATCGCTCAGCCAGATCGGTTAAGAATTTTTATCCACAAAAGTGAAGAAAAGAAATCATGTGTATGAATACGGTAAAGACTTGCATTGCATTTTCGGTGAAATTTCCATAGAATGGCGAAAAAATATAGTCCGATTTCCCATGCTGATTATATAACGAACAAGAGTCTTCCCGGAAACAAGTGAAGTGTTATTCGCTTCATCTAAAACAGATTCATATTACATATTAATTTTAAAAAAATCGCTCAGGTCATTTTCGAGAAAAAATTGCGGATTATATAACAAACAAGAGTTTTCCTGGGAAACAAGTGAGATCTTATTCGCTTCATCTGAAACAGATTGATATTATATATTAATTTTTAAAAAATCGCCCAGGTCATTTTCGAGAAACAAAAATTACGAATTGCATCATCTAATTTTCTTTAAAAATGGTTATTGAGATCTCGAAATATACTGCACGTAGCAATGTAAAAATTTCAGAATAGGATTAGACTGCAGATATAAGACTGTTTTTAAAAAATCAGAAAAATATGAGCTATTTTGCTGAGTTATGAAGTGGCGGCTTCTCGTGTTACCTTTGATCTCGAGTTAGGTGTATGTATGAGTTCCGCCATTCTACGACCATTCTTCAAAACGATTTTAGGCTTAAGGCTGCGTCACTCGGATTACTATCGTCTTCCATGATTTCCTTTTGAGTACTTACATGTTGAGAGATTAGCATTTTGTATTTGTTGTTTAAGTTTTCCACACTAGTGTAAAAAAAAAGTGTCTGAATTCACAATTGACTATATAAATATATTTTTTATTAATACTTTTGCTTTTTTGCTATACAATCTTGTTTATTATAACATCCGCGGTTTCTTTCGAAAAATGAAATTACTTCCAGTCTCTTTCAAACACAGACAATCTTTTAAATAAATTATGTTTATAAAACTAAAATTTTATTTTTGAACAATCTGAAGTATATTGACTTCGAAAAACATAATCTTAGATATGAAATTTGTAGACTTTCTTAATAACAATAATTTCACAATCACATAATTTTATTTTGCTATAGAACCTATTATTTCATTTTAAATTCTTTCTATTTGAATTGAACCCTTTATGCTTAAAATTATGGATTAAGAAATCGCTCATTTCACTAATTATATTCCTTAATGTCTGAAGCTACATTACAACATTTATATAATAATATGAAACTTAGAATTTTCATATTGATAATAATTTAATGATTTAATATAAAATTTCGATCTTTCATTAAAACTGGTTTAATAAATCGGTAGTTATAGCTCTTTTTGTAAATGTTTACAAGAATAATTATATGAATTAAGAAAGAATACTATTATAAGAAATATCACAAATAAAAATAATGTAAATAAGAATAAAAAACGGTGTAGGAAGGTAGTCCAGAATGAGGGTTAATAACTGAACATATAAAGCACAAATATACTTTGTAAAATAGTTTTGTAAGAACCGTGAAAGTCGTCTAAAAAATGTGCGAATGCCCTCTGTATCTGTAAATGAAAAGGTTCGTTTAGTTGGAATTTTTTCATATAATATTTTTTAATAAGACAAAAGTAAATGTTTCAGAAAATAACCAATTTACAAATATTTAGCTTCAAATATTTCGTTATGCTTTGTAAATATGATCGAGCAAAATATTTTATTTGAATACTTTTTTAAATAGAACAATTAGATAAATTTTATTTCGAATTTTCTTTAATGGATACTTAAAAGTGCCGTCGGAGCGTAAAGGGTTAAAGCAATTATCTTCATATTCCTTGCTTTGTAAAAAAATATCTTCGTTAACAAATTTACAGCCAAATTCATAAATAATGCACGTTTTCAAGCAACGTGCATGACATTTTGTCCTTATGTTAATTCCAGCCTAAAAAAAAAAAAGTATTTTAATCCTTTCGGCCTAGCGTCCTTTTAATAGGACATGTGTTACATTGAGTATTATTTTATCTTAACAAATATTTTTGTTAATATCATCATCTAATAATGATAGTATATGTCTATACATTTATTATTATGACTTCATTTATGTTTCAGAATTTAGTAATAATAATAATAATAATAATAATAATAATAATAATAATAATAATAATGATGATGATGATGATGATGATGATGATGATGATGATAATAATAATAATAATAATAATAGTTTCCTTAATACTATACAGGCCACTGGCACATTTATGTGTCATTTATAAAACTATCATTAAGAGCCGGTGACGCACTTATGCGTCATGTATGATTACAGTGTTATTGGCCGTTTAAAACGCATTACCGTGATATAATATTATGTCAAGAAAGTTGATATCGAAAATTCGATCGAGATTCCGATAATTGGTTTTCATTTAAATAAAATGAAAAGTGCCCAGTTAAACTGATGGCATTGATCTCACAGGCTATTCACACTAATTGTATGTTAAACTCTTATTTCAAAGAATAATGCCCCTCGAAAAATAGATTAAGGGGGGGGGGGGGGGTTACCCCCTCCCATTTTCTCCTTTATACTTAACCAATGAACTTCCAAATCCAATCAGGGTAGCGCCTTATCAGAATAAACCTGCATACGAAATCTGAAGCAAATCGGATAATTCTGAATGAAAAACCCATTTAGCTAAATTAACTTATTGGAAAAATACCTAATGAACCTGCAAATCTAATCTGGGAAGCGCCTTATCAGAAGAAACCGGCATACCAAATATGTAGCAAATCGGATAATTCTGCATGAAAACCCCATTTTGTCAAAATTAAGGAGGGGATTAGTCTCCTGTTCCCCTCTTTATATTTAACCAATGAACTCCCAAAACTAATCGGGGAAGTGCCTTATCAGAATGAACCTAGAAAAACAATTCAAAACCCATCAGATAATTCTGCTGAAAAACCCCAGTTATCTAAATTAAGGGGAGATTAGCCCCCATCACCCCCCTATATACTTAACCAATGAACCCCCAAAACTAATCAAGTAAGCGCTTTTTCAAAATGAACCTAGGGAAAAAAATTTAAGCAAATCGGATAACTCTACAGGAAAAACCCATTTATCTAAATTAAGGGTGGTAGATTGGCCCCTCCGTTTTAACCAATGAACCCCAAAACTAATCAAGTAAGCGCCTTGTCAGAACGAATCTAGAAAAAATATTTGAAGCAAATCGGATAATTCTATCAAGAGTTATAGCGTTACGTACGTACATACATACGTACATACATACATACGTACGTACATACGCACATACAGAACCTGCGGTCACATTAGCTCTCGGGCTTTGTTAGCCTGTGAGCTGAGAAATTACCAATTCAGTCCAAAAGTTACAGCTATTTTAAAAAAGGGTTTAAAAATTACGATATTTACATGTAAAATACCGGTTACTTGCGCATGACTTACAGTGAACTCTCGTTACAACAAATCATTGGGAAGCACTGATTAATTTCGCTATACTGAAAAGTTCGTTCAAGTGAATATTTTTATAATGAAATAGCATAATACAATTTTTAACAGTCTAAATAATATTCGTTAAACTGCAAAATTCGTTAAAGTGCCTTTTGTTGTAACGAGATTCTACTGTATTAACCGCATGTGCGGCCTGTTACAGTGTTTAATCGTAAAAAAAAAAAAAAAAAAAAAAAAAAAAAAACATACAGAACCTGCGGTCACATTAGCTCTCGGGCTTTGATAGCCTGTGAGCTGAGAAATTACCAATTCAGTCCAAAAGTTACAGCTATTTTAAAAAAGGGTTTAAAAATTACGATATTTGCATGTAAAATACCGGTTACTTGCGCATGACTTACAGTGAACTCTCGTTACAACAAATCATTGGGAAGCACTGATTAATTTCGCTATACTGAAAAGTTCGTTAAAGTGAATATTTTTATAATGAAATAGCATAATACAATTTTTAACAGTCTAAATAATATTCGTTAAACTGCAAAATTCGTTAAAGTGCCTTTTGTTGTAACGAGATTCTACTGTATTAACCGCATGTGCGGCCTGTTACAGTGTTTAATCGTAAAAAAAAAAAAAAAAAAAAAAAAAAAAAAAAAAAAAAAAACATACAGAACCTGCGGTCACATTAGCTCTCGGGCTTTGATAGCCTGTGAGCTGAGAAATTACCAATTCAGTCCAAAAGTTACAGCTATTTTAAAAAAGGGTTTAAAAATTACGATATTTGCATGTAAAATACCGGTTACTTGCGCATGACTTACAGTGAACTCTCGTTACAACAAATCATTGGGAAGCACTGATTAATTTCGCTATACTGAAAAGTTCGTTAAAGTGAATACTGTTATAATGAAATAGCATAATACAATTTTTAACAGTCTAAATAATATTCGTTAAACTGCAAATTTCGTTAAAGTGCCTTTTGTTGTAACGAGATTCTACTGTATTAACCGCATGTGCGGCCTGTTACAGTGTTTAATCGTAAAAAAAAAAAAAAAAAAAAAAAAAAAACAGAAGGTTTATAGGCAGATGGGATTTATAGCCGTTATAGGCAGAGGGTATAAGCTAAAGTCATGAACATCATGCCTAGAGTATTACACGCTATAGCTATATTTGAGAAATTGAGGGTATACAGAGATTTTTTTTAAAAATCCAGAAGGTATACGCATATACCTCCGTATACCCTCCACTACACCACTGGTCCTGTATAATGTTAATTATCGTTAAACCATTGATGTTTATTTTATTTCAAACATGTGTTTCACTCATTAAATTTAAATTAGGGACTACGTTTCCGAACTAATAACTTGTGATAAAATAAAAATAAAAATACTAGGAAGTTTTTATATCGCTAAAGTCATGAACGCCATGCCTAGAGCACACGCTATAGTTTTGTTTGAGAAATAGAGGGTATACGGAACTTCTTTTTAAAAAATCCAGAAGGTATGTGGCATATATCTCCGTATACCCTCCGCTACGCCACTGTGAATGTATAGTGATAATTATCATTTAACCGTTGGCGTTTCTTTTATTTCAAACATATGTTTCACCCATTAAATGTAAACTAGGGACTACGTTTCCGAACATTTAACTTGTGATAAAATAAAAAAATACTATGATTTTTTTTTTTTTTATATCTGTTTAATCCTGTTGCAATGCGTCATTTTCCAAACGTCTTCAAAAATTCTTCTTTAGATTATTTTTTGCGAAAAGTAATCAAAGTAACTACATTCGTTAGGTTTCAGTAAATAGCACATTCGTCAAATTTCAGTAAACCTTAACTTCTGTGATTTGGATAGGTACTTTTAATTTTATTAGCGTAAAAGTAATTTTTTCCCAAAACTGAAAGAAATTTCAGGGCCGAAAGGCTTAAAAAGAATATTTATAAATTTTAGAAATGGTGTAAATATAATATAGGATGCCCCAAAAAGATCTGTACAACTTCAAAAATTTATTTAAAAAAAGGAATAGGCCTACAGCAAAACTAATTACAACAATAAATAGAATAACCCAAAAAGTTTTTTTCTACTGCCTTAGTAAACTTCAGCATGAGATCTTTTGGTAGCACGAAGAGTATTAAGACGATATTCAAACTAAATCCACGAACATTTTATACCGTGCTAACATCAACCGTTCGACTTCGATCGACATCAACCGTTTGATTTCAATCGACATAAATCGTTCGATAACTTCTTTGTGTTTGAGTATCGGATTTTGTTTCGATAAATCACTCGACACTTTGAGCTTTCTTCAGGGGATCCAAAACTTTTTGTGATATTCTATCTATTGTTGTAACTAGTTTTGCCGTAGGTCTATTCACTTTTTTTTAATAAAATCTTGAAGTTGTACAGATATTTTTGGGACACCCTGTACATAAAATTAACTTTAATATAATGGGATTTTTCGTTTTTTTTTTATAGATCTTTAGCCAATTTCGTTGCTTTGAGTTTTCTTAAGGGATATCAAGGAGAAATGAATTTTTATTTTCGATTGTCAAAACTTAAGCACAAGAATGTTATTGGTCTTATGGAGGAAAAAAGCTATGAGGTAGACCGATGGAAATATTGTGTTCGATGGATAGCTGACAAGATGATATTACCTTTGGGAAATGAATTTTTCCACCAGTATCTTACAAATTCAGTCACTGAAGAGGTATGTTTATAGCAATCTACCATCTTAAAACAAATTTAATTCATGATAAAGAGTGTTTGAAAAGTCCGAAGTTAAAGTAAAACGGGGTAAAATAAATAGGGAAGGACGGGTAAAGTGGCCCATCTTTCAATCCTTCTAAGATTTAATAAATGATTATATAAATCTTTTAATGCAGTTTAAACAATTCGGGAAAAATGCTTTAGAAGATCAAATTTTCATGAATTCATAATCCAAAGGGTTAATTAATGTGAAATAACCCTTTAAATGATGCGTTTTAGATTTTAGGCAAGTGGCACAATTCCTTGATTATAACTAAATAATGTGTAGAATTTTAATTATTTGCCCTTATGCTGTTTGATCAATGTGAAATGAATCTACGGCATTATGATCTACTGCAATTTTTTTCATGTAATATTTTTTTCAGTTACTACAATGAAAATTAAAGGATAAACATAAAAAAAAATACTCACCCGTGAGAAATTTAATTATTTAGAGGTAGTTAACTAAAGTGGTACTTTAAAGTACCGTCAGTACACTATGACTAAATTCTCGTAACAGAAAACCCAGAAGTTATTTCAATGGCACCAGAAAATATTTTCGATTTAATAAGTATATGAAATATAGGCTTTCTCCTACTTACAAATAAATCGTTTGGCAAATTCCGGTGCCAATCATTTATTTCAACACTTTAGAATTGAAAATGCTTTGCTCCTGAAAGGGTTTTAAAAAACTATTTTTTTTCTTTAGGTTTCGATCTTGTTAGCAGTCCTTTAGTTTTGCGACGTCAATATTCCAGGGACAACATGCTCTCTCGCATCTCCGCATATGCAATATATGAATTTACATATGCCATTTCTAGCATTGCAAAACCAGCCGGTGCAACAACTTTTTCGATTTCCTATAAAAAATAACAATGAAACAGAAAAGAAATACCAGGGAAATCACTACTGCACTACATTTTAGTAATTGCATTTTAAATCCGATGAAAACGATGGATAACTACACAGACGAAAAGTAAACAAGAAGTTTTTCTCCAGCACCGATTGTACTGACGGTACTTATAAGTACCACCGAGTAATTCAACTGTTAAATCAAATACATACACCGTCCAACTAAAATAGCTAGTCAAATTGGATGCTAAGACCATAATAAACACATAAAAAAATCCAACACTTATCTTATATCCTTTACTGTGTTTGCAGCAATGAAAAGACGAGCGTGGCAATCTGTACAAAAAGTCGGCACAAAACACATAGACTGCTTGAAAGATAGCCTCATTCCTCTCTAAAATAACAAACCTAGAACTACCGCTGCCATGTATTCGATAAAGTGGAGTTAAAAGAGCGATTTTTGAAAAGTACCATTATAATATTAGTAATATTCACTATGGTATAAAAGTTTAAAGTGAGTGGTACTTATAAGTACCGTCAGTAGATAAAGGGTTAAATGATGCGTTTTTGAAAAAGCTAAGTAGTGTAGATTAGATGCTAAATTTTTGTACTGGCGTCATTCCGGGCAAAGTGGTCACAAAGAGATCGGGCAAAATGGCCAGATGGGTATTTTGCCCTGAAACGATTTTTTATTCATTGTTCATAACAAAATACTACTCAAAATTATTTTCTTTGAAAGAAAGAAGACAGGACGGCGCAATAACTTCTGCAGGTAATACTCTCGACATTTGCAGTCTGCATGTCTGCTAGGGACACTTCTATTCCTCCTTTCGTCGTATTTATACTCATTACTATTTACTTTAACTTGTAACGATTTAATACTTAAAATATTACAAAACATAATACTTATTCTTAATGTATTACTTTAACTCGTGTTGATTAAATATACATCCTGAATCATTGCGATTTGTTCATTTACCTCTCCTGGCCACTTCAACCTAGCCTAGGCGGGCAAGGTGACTATTTTGGAACCTTTCTTTTAAAGTGACGTGTACATTTTAAAATAAATATTCTTGAAAAAGTAAAATAGCAATTGAAACTAAATTTATTAAAGTTACTATTGACATTTCTTTCTAGAACATTACTGACTAAAAAGGTATCATAAAAATTCCCCAGACTTTAGAGTGGTCACTTTATTCTTCTTTCCCCTTCCTATGGGCCTGAGAGGTCTGCTGTTTTTGTATTATTATGGGAGATTAGGGAGGGATGGGACACTGTGAGAGATGGGACATTTGCAATAATGCTTAAAGTGAGCTTTATTTTTAATTTATGACTTTTCCACCAGATCGAATAGTCATTGCATCATACTTGTTGCTAAAAATCTTTTTAGTTACAAGCACCTATTAGTTTGTGAAATAAAAAGACTATTTTACAATATCAAAAGTAAGTAACTATTCAGATTTTTTAATGTAAATCTTCATTCTAATTCTTTGGGAAAACTTAATTGCTTTTAATGTTGTGTAAACTCAACAATATGTCTTTTATGAATGAACAGTTAAGTTAAGCCTAAAAGCCACATGCTTGTTATAAAAACCTATTTTTTTTTTATGTTGCTCTCAGGGAGGTATGAGACATGTCCCATACCTCACAAATAATTATGTTTAATTACATGCAATTTTTTGGTATTTTACATTTATAAGACTATCTTGTGCTGAAATTGAATAGTGTAACAAATAAATCTTATTATTTTGCAAGCTAAAAATGAATTTTAACTACTTTCATGATTTTTTAAAAACAAATATGCATTGAAAAATTAGTGTATTTTTTTCCTCATGCATTATTTATCAATATCTAACATTAGTATTAAATATTTATTTCTATAATATCGATTTCCTTAGTTTTTTTTTTTAATAAAATATTAATGTTTTGAAATAATTATTGAACTCCAACTGCAAATTTTTATTTTTACATGGCAATGAGGATTACATGGGATTTTACATGGCAATTTTTGAGGAGAAATGAAAAAGGAAATTTCATCTTCTCGCAAGAAACTGACTGCCCCATCATTGATGGACAAGACATAATTGCAAAGCTACATCCACCAAAATTAACTGGAAGCACTAGTTGGGCACAAACATATTTTTCATTTTATTTGGATTTTTACAAAGTATAATATAAAATTAAAAAAAAATGTTATGAATTACAATAAACCTGAGATAGGTGAATGTCAGACTGTAGTTCAAACTTTTTCACAACATTTTTGAAAATTAAATATGAATGTTCATTTTAAAATTATGTCCCATACCTCCCTCACATAAGGGAGACATGGGACATTTTTTTGTTAATTTAATCGGTTTATTAACCTAAAATTTTAATTACTATCATCAACTTTATATAAACATGTTAAAATGTTTCAAGATATTATTCTGAATATTTCCATTTTGTACTAGCGAAACGGAATTTGTAAAAAATTTTTTTTTGTTAAAATTGTTCCATCCTCCCCTAACCTCGCCTATTTACTCTGATAGGGGATTTTGTATAAATGAAAAAAGAAAGAAAATTAAAAATCTCGAAAGTAGGTTGCACTGTTACAAAGAAAACAATAACAATTGATAATTGTGAAATATTGGATATTTTCTCAGGGCGATTTTTATCTTCTTAGGCCCGCTTCTACATTCCAGTACTAAAAAGAAAGGTCTTCATAAACGCATACCCTCAAAAAATATGAAAAAAATATATATGAACGCCTTTCTTATGTTGATATACTTGTTTATAAAAACAATTTATGCGGAATCTCAATGGAGAATATTCCATCTACATTTTTATCACGTGGTCAATGTAAAAACTTCTAGCGTAAAGAAGGGAAGGCTCCGTATACGTAATGAGAAACCCTCGCCAGCCAGTGAAACAGTTAATACGGAGAGCAGTAGTAGCCTACCTTCTTATCAGTTATAGTAGGAGAGCTGTTGAGCATTTTTGAGTAGGTATTTGAGGCACCCTGAAAATTTGTGCAACACTTCTTTTGTAATGCCTGAATACAAAATCGGATGTCTGGCACAGTTTTTGTGCCGACTAAAGTGTCTGTCATTTTCAAAATATTTTTTTCTAAGCATAAATATTATCCGGTCTCAATCTCAGCGTGCCTCAAATACCTTTTTGGGGTAGTCAAAAAATGGCACTTGACACGTGTCTGGCACAGTTTTTGTGCCGACTAAAGTGTCTGTCGTTTTCAAAATATTTTTTTCTAAGTATAAATGTTATTCTGTCTCAATCTCAGCGTGCCTCAAATATCTTTTTTGGGGGGTAGTCAAAAAATGGCATTTGACACATGTCTGGCACAGTTTTTGGGCCACGATCCTTCAGCCAGAAATTCGATTTTGTATTCAGCCATTACAAAAGAAGTGTTGCACAAATTTTCAGGGTGCCTCAAATACCTTTCCTAAAATGTTTAACAGCTCTTGAACTATTAGAAGTTCTTTGGGTAAATTACCGGTATCACGTGACTTTTTTCAACCTCGAACCCAGATTTGGAATATCCTCCATTATACGAAAAGAAAAAGAAAATCGTCTTTTGGCTAGTTATTGCTGAGTGCGAAGCTAACAAAAAAGACAGGCTACCGCGGTGCGTCCTGAGTGTCTTTTTTTTACAGACCGCTTGAGGGACGTGATGCTTTTTTCGCACACCTTCATTGGTGCATTCGAGCATGACGTGACTCCAGCGGTCTGTAAAAAAAGATGCGTGGTAGCCTGTCGTTCTCGTTAGCCTGGTGCTGAGTGTGAATGACGGCACAATCTTCCTTTTCACGAGTTCGATAATCTTTTCGGTATCATTTCTTGGATACACTATATCCAAGAAATATTTCTACTCAACCTTCAAACATTTTAAATAAGTTTAACTGAAATAAAAGCTTTTTTTAAATTTTACTTGATTTATTGAAGTTTGACTGTATTGGTATGCAATTTAAGCTGTTTAAAATGTTTTGGGTCTCAAAATTGTAATTTTAAAAAAATTGTTGTTGAATGACTAGTCATACATCCCTGTGTGATAATATTTTCAGAAGGGCGTGAGATTTTACTTAAGAGTTTTTGAGAAACAAATAAAAATTGTCTTCAGTTCTATAATCAATTTTGATACGCTTTAGCTGAAATAATTGAATGAATAACTGGTTTATTATAAATATCCATATTCATATAAAATAATGTACCGTCAACCGGGGCTACTTTGGTTCATCCCATAAAAAAAAGTGTTTATTATTTGTATTGAACAAACAATGCAAGATAATTTGGAATTTCTGCCTGTGAAAAATATTTCATACCCTACTATAAGATATTTGAATAGTTTGGGGGTAATTTAAATTTTTTTTTAGTGGCAACACTGGATGTGTTTGTAAACAGCTGTTTTTGTATGTAGATTTTAACTCTCCAAACGATCTGGATAAGAGCTACAAATAAGGTAAGTGTCAAAATATTACCTTTAGTAATCTGTAAACCATGTGTGATCATAGTTTTTCCTTTAAATTTTTATTTTCACAGGAAATGTTTACGTTTTCCTAAAGCTAACATGAAAACAGGATTTTCGGAAATATTTTGTGCCAGGCCTGGTTTGGTCCGAAGTAGCCTCCGTTACTTAGAAATTGCTTTTATACAACCAAATCTCTGAAAATTTGTTTTAAGTAACATTTTTTTTCAAATGTTTCTGAAGCAAAATGTTACATTAATTTTGTGTTCCAGTTGCTGAGGATAACAGGACGAAAACTGTGTTTCTCGTGCCTTTAATATTTACAACTGGTTTATTATGTTTAAATGTTAAAAAAAGGAAGATTTGTTTATCGAGTTTGTAGTGTTAATTCATTAGCAGACCATATTGCAAGAGGGTTTCAATAGTCCAACATATGAAATGTATTCAACTTATATGAAACTAAGTGAATGGACCAAAGAAGCTACTTTGTTCCAAAAATTTAAAGATAGTTTTAAAAAAAAAATGCCTCTTTAAAACCATACACTTTGCTTCTATTATATTCATTGTTTCATGTTAATTGTTTAGAACTCATTTTCGACGTTAAAAAATCATATATAATATTTTTTAATAATTGAAATGTTAGTGGAACCAGGAAAAAGTGGTCCAAAGGTTGATGGTATATACAGTGGTGGTCAAAAGTTTCCGGCCAGCATAAAATTTTTGGTTAATTTGTAAGTATACCCATACGAAGAGGAATCTCAAAGTAATACTGATACACTTTATTGACATTTATTATGGAACATTATTATTAACATTATTTATGGAATAAAAATTAAATATTAATAAATTTAATTGACAAAGTTAATTGCAAAAGAAAACGCATGTTCTCAAAAGTTTCCGGCCACCTTGGCAAGTTTGGAAAAAAATGGTGTTATAACAGAAAATAACAGTGATCAACAACATTTACAATTAGTATTTTGTATTCATACATTTAGCAATAAGTACTGCGGCGCAGCAACGTGGAATCGATTCAATGAACGGTTGTAGATCCCCAATGTTAAGTTATGCCCATGGTTCTTACAATTTTTGTGAAAATGCTGCTAAATTGGAATATTTATAATTACACACACGTTTTCAAGTTAATTTCAAAGATTTTCTATTGTATTCAGATCGGATGATTGGGCTGTCTATTTCAAAAGCGGAATTTTTTTGTGCGAAAGCCTCTGCTTGAAGAGCTTGCATGTATGCTTTTGGTCGTTATCATGATGAAATAAATAGTTGCGACCACAATTTTTCCTCCAATAAGGCAGCAAATGATCTTGCAAGATATCTTTATGCATTGCACTATTCATCTTGCCGCGGATTTCAAATAACGGAAGTGCGCATTTTCCAGAAAATGCTCCCCACAGCATAACGTGCCCTCCGCCGTGCTTCATTGTAAGAATATATCTCGCATCTTATCTTTTGTTTTTAGGTCGTCGGTTGTAATGTTTTTTATCACTCCCAAAAAGACTGAACGTCGATTCATCGAAAAATAGTACTTTTTTCCAGTTTTCACTAGACCTAGTCTTTGTATTCCTTGGCAAACGCCAGTCGGGCCCTCTGAATTTTTTTACTTATGAAAGGTTTTTTAACACCGACTGTTCCATAAAGATCTACGTCACATAAGCGTCTTGACACTGTAGACAGACTTGTTTAAACAATATTTTAACACCATAAATCGCGTGGAATTGCAGCGGCATTTTTACGCGCGTCATCAACTGCTTTTCTTCTGATAATTCTGTCCTCAAGAATAGTCATTTTCCGGGGTCCCCCGGACCGTGGCAAGTTCCGAAGTCCATGACCATTTTTATATATTTTTTAAAATATCGTTTACAGCAAATGTTCCAATCGACAACTTTGCAGCAATCTCACGAGAGGATTGTCCCTTTAGCGGCAAACAAATCACTCGTTTAGGAACAATAAATTGTTAAACTTTTCATTTTTGAATTTCAGATACATTATTCACGTTGATTAATTAAAAAACGTGGCCAAAAAAAATACTTTAGCGATAGCAAAAACTAAAGGATGACGAATGGCCGGAAACTTTTGCACACGCGAATTTCGAATTCCTCCACTTTACATCAAGTATCTTAAGTATCAAATCAAAATGATTACGTGGTCAGAGGTAATTTGCTTATTCCTAACTTTTGGAGCAATTGTGCTTCTTCTTCGCTAAAACGTTCTGCCAAACAAATCAAAGAAACTAACTGGCCGGAAACTTTTGACCGCCACTGTATGAGGACGTGAGTTTCAAAACTCGCCTTATCCAAAAATCAAATTTTGGGAAATCGCGAAAAACCTGTAACTGCGACCCCGTGCATCAAATACCTCCAATTTTTTGTATACTTATAGCTAGTTGCTCTGTGATATCATTGTGTTAAGTTGGAAAATCTACTTTAATTCATTTAATTAATAAATTGGAAAAAGTTTCTGAAAAGAAGAGTTTTGTTGCCAAACTATGGATAAGACGAGTTTTGATACCAATTTCTTTTAAAATTACATCGTTAACAAGTCAACTGAAAGAAATCAATAGTTTCTATTTTTGGTCATCGAGTGATAATATTTTAGATTTAAAATGATCTTTACGACAGCCAATAAGTATGATTGAAATTCAATAGTACGTTTTTTTATGAAAAAGTAAACTTACAAACAATAAAATAAAATTTATCATAAATATTCTATGATTAAGATAACTTAGTTATCTTAAAAAAATAATCGATAAATAAAATAAAATTTATCATAAATATTTTATGATTAAGATAAATTAGTCATCTTAAAAAAAAAGAATGGATAAATAAATTAAAATTTATCATAAATATTTTATGATTAAGATAATTTAGATACTTAGAACTTTAAGATAATGCAATATAATATAATCTATTTAACATATAATGCTATACGCATATCTCTATATAATATAATAATAATCTATATAACATTTAATATTATATATATATCTATATAATATAATATAATTTTCTTACAAAAGACGTTTAAAAAATTATACAGTTAACTCATCGAGTTCTTCTTCTGGCATATCGTCATTGTCCTCCTGGAATATTTCCTCCTGATCTTGCTTTTTAAATATAATATTTTTATAAAATGTAAGGTCCTCCATTTCACACCAGTTTTCACTAAAATGTTTCTTTAATAATTTGTCGACATCCTTAAGTTTATCTTGCTTCACTGGGACAGAACATGGCAGTTGCTCGAGATTCATGAATCTTAAACTTTTTCCCCTCTTGGTCAATGGTTTGAAAAAGCTTACATCTGTTTTGTAATGGGGCTCACCTTTAATGAGGACAACTCCTCTCTCCTTCAAGAGACTGATACGCTTTGCAGAAGCAAACTGGAAATGCAACTGGCCGGGAAGTTTCACGGTAGAACCCACCGCTGATTTGAAATCATAAATGTGAACTTTCTGGCTTACATTCCGTACCCTGCCAAACTGGGAAAAAATTTCCAGATAATCTTCAGGATGGATTATACACTCCCGTTTTTTTAGATTTCTCTCAATCCTGCCAAACACTCTGTCCGGTGGCAAATAAGAATAGCCCACAATGGGAAAAATAAAGTCAATCTGTTGAATATTCGAAGGGGCTAATTCCACGAGCCACTTTGCTAGCATCCCTATCATTGTGATATTTTTATTTTGTCCAGGACAGCCATCAGAAAACATCTGAATTTTTTCGAATCCTTCCAGATTTAAGGATTTAAGATTAAAAAAAAAATTATGGATGATATCTCATTTGATCCCTTCTTGCGTTCGTGCTCACCTCAAGTAAAGATATTTACTGTTTTCCTGTTTTGAGTGTTTCTTGATGTTCCCTCACATATAGTAAAGTTATATTGGTACATTTGTCTGGAGTAATAAGCAGCCTGGTCCGGAACCTCGGGCAAAACAAGGTTTTTCTGGCAGTCGAATGAAAATTTGTATACTCCTTCCTTCGTTTCTCTCAACATTTTATGGAAATTTTTTGCCTTTAATTTGTGAACCCTATATTTGGCCATAGTCTCTACCTTTTCCTTTCCGACTTGAGTTTTAATTAGTAGCTTTAATCTTAAACATTCTGGACAAGCATCGGTTGCGGGAGATTTAAAACTTAGTTTAAAATCGTGATTGAAAATATCTCTGAAAAGATGGTATTTCACCATGAATAAAGGACCGTCTGCTTCCTTGTTGTACTTTTTCCATAAGCTTTTCATGCTCCAGTCACTTGGAAAATATTGCATTTTGCTCTTATCTCGTCCGTAATGTGAATCGACGCACTTTAATCTTTGGATGTAACATCGTACTGCGGCTTTTATTTTTGCCAGTTTTTGTGATCTTCTATCTCCTCCCCCCCCCCCCCGTCTTTTCTGAAGGAGAATGTCCAGTTATTAGATGTTTCTTGCACAAATTTTGCACTCTGAATCTTGATATTGCAAGAATCTTTAAAAATGCGCTTCCACAAATTTGAAGATGGCCATGGTTCTTAGTGTTAATATAGTACCTTATAGTTATGCTTTTGGAAGCGCCCTGAACTGCACCTACAAAAATACATAAATAAATAAATAAAAATTAGAAAAATGCATGGTATAATTTTTTTTCAGGATGCTTTATATAAATAAATTACACCTGGACGGCTTCTTGAAGGAGGTGTTTGAGATGTAAATTTCAAAATAAAATTATCTTTTGCAGTTTTGTCTTTACTTGAATAAAAAGCTTGGTGGAAAAATCGGACATGCTGCATTGACAGAATTGAACACTTCAGGTTCTTTTTCTGGTGAATGCAATTTGGAAGAACCGGCAGTGCCTTAGATTTATGCCTAAGAATACACATTAAATCTTTTAACACCTTGTGACAGTAAGAAATGTATGAAACATGACTCCATTTTAAACTTACCTTTCAATTTTCTTTTGCGTACTTGCCCACGAGTTCGTATTTCTTTTTCTCTTCTTTCCCCTTCCCTCACAAAATACAGGAGTTGATTCACTGTCCATTATACATCAGACACACGGTAAATCTTATTTCATTAGTTCGTTCGAACAGAACTGATTAAAACGTCAAACGAAAATAGCAACAGGTCGCAGAGAAATGAAGGGAAATTACTGTGATAGCAGCTGATAAGCTTGCCGTGCGCTGGTCTACGCATGCGTCGGGATAAAGCTAGTTTTGTTTCAAACTCTCTAGTGGATAAGGCGAGTTTTGAAAGCAGACCAATATTTTACAAAGCCATAAATACAGGATAAAAGTAATTTTTTTCGTAAACTGTAATGTTTTTTCGGTGAAGGTTTGCCAATAGAATAGACTGATAGAGAAAACTCGATTTTTTTTAATTTTGGATCAGGCGAGTTTTGAAATTCACGTCCTCATATGAAAAAAAAATTTTTTTGCACTTATGATGGAGCTTTAGAAGATGCAAAAGAGCTGTATTCACCTTTCATATTACTGATTTGTGCTTTTTAAACGTTGTTTCATTCTTTCTTAATGTATATTACTGCTTATTTTTCTTCTTGGTCTAGATCGTTAACCTTTATCATGCTTATTTATCCGATCTAATCGAAATTGTAACACTTCAAGAATGGATTCCTACTGAAGCGAAATCTTATTTAGTAGAACAAGTAAGTTAATTATTTTTCAATACTTACATAATACCAATACATACCAATCCTGACATTATAATGAAATAGTTTTTTAGCATTCTACTTTCAGTTTTCTAAGGTCTAACTTTCTGAATTCTGTCTTCCAAAATCTGTTTATTTTCATTAAAATAGAATTACTCTAACTTCAATAGCCTTTCTAATTCAAGAGGGGGGCAAAAAATAACCTGGTTAAAGTTCAAAGTGAAATTAAAAAATACTAAACTCCACTGCTGAGGTTTTATTATCTCTGCATGTGAAATAAACCCCAGACTCATTGAAGCAGATAGCTTCGTGATAATTTTCTCTTCGAAAAATACAATTCTCACAGTACATCCTGAAGGCATGAGGTAATGAGAGTTCTTTCGGGTACTGTAAGTTCCAAGAAATGCCGTGAAACTGTTCCAAAACCTTGGTCATGTAAAAGACAGACCAGCTGAAGATAAAAATCAAACAGTCATCTTTTCCAGGATACGCAAATCGACCTTAAAAGAGGATTGGACGTCTTCTAAACGTTTCAATGAAAAAAGTCGCAAGAACGATGAATGTCAAGCGGTTGGCGGTTAAACAAAAGTTCCGTGGATAACAGTATAAAAAATGAAACAGTGAGAGAATATTGAGAACGTTCACAGTATAAACACCAAATTTTTTAGAAATATTCCAAATAGTTTACCTTTCAGAGCCTTTGAAACACGTGCACGCACTTTAGTTATGGTCATCCTGTATATGTTTTTGATTATGGCTAGCAGCTCCCAGTCATGAAGCTATAAAAGGAAAGAAGTTGACATTTCAATCTTCCCCTGTGAAAAGTTGCGAAGACGAAAAAAGAGATCTTTTCCCTTCTGCCATATTTGACTTTGACCGATAACAATCCAATCAGGCAGTTTCCAGTGCAAGACGTGGCCAAATACGGCGGACGCAGTAGAGGGGATAGGAACAGCTTCAAGTGACGTCATTTATGACTGCTCCATCTATTGGATTCTTCTTGGTCCCAGTTGAAACTCGGGATATTCCGCCGGAACGAGGCGCTGTGGTAGTGATTTTGTGCCATTTTCCTTAATGTGTCATCTGAAAGTGTATGAAGTAATGGATAGAACTGAACCAAACTTCATATATACGTTTTTGAGTATAGACGTCAGATCCCAGTTGAAAGTTGGGATATTCCCCATGAAGATTGCCCCCCGCTGTGATAGCGATTTTCTGGATTTTTTGCAATTTAAGTGAAGAAATTATGAACATTTTTCGACAAAATTTTATATTTAGATCTAATGTAATATGTTGAGTTTTGTAGAAAATTTTGTAGAAAATCAGCCCGAAAGTGGTCCTGTAATAGCGAATTTATGTGCGATTTTTCTTTTGCATCATCAAAAAGTGCTTGAAGTTCTAGATAGAATTAAACCAAACTTCAGATAAACGTGCTGCCGTGCTTTGACTATGAACATGCTGTCGCAGTTGAAAATGGGGATATTCCACCAGAAGAAGGAGTTGTGATAGAGATTTTTGAGTGATTTTCTCGATTTTTTGCCATTTACGAGAAGAATTTATTAATATTTTTATGAAGAAATTTTATATTTAAATGTAATGTAATAAGCGAAGTTTGTATAAAATTTTGGTTACAATCGCTTTGAAGAACTTTTGTCCATTTAGTAAGTTAAGTAACCCAAAGTGACGGAAAAAACATAATCTGGCAAACCTAGCCTGGCAAATCTAGCGTTACTTCGCCGTCGACTTTCAAGATGAATTAAAGATTTAGGAAAAGCATTTTAACGGTACGTGATAGAATGAGCGACTCGGCATAACTTGGTACAATACAAGAATTCTTCGTTTTGGCGGTACTATCACGTCATCGAGTTACGGCCTGAAGTATTAGCATACTAAATGACCCGATTAGAACACTACGAATATTTCAGTCTGCCTCGCAATATCTTGATACGAGATGAGCAGAGCGGTTCGCCATTTTTTCATTTTAGCAGTACTGTCACTTCATCGAGCATCGAGTACCAATATTTCAGTCTTCCTCCTGATATCTTAAAACGACATGAACAGAGAGGAGCGCCAATTAATCTTACGTTGCTACTTCGCGGAAAAAGACTGCCTCGTGCCCGTCGAAGATCCCTTTACATTAATTGATTTAATATGATTTTATTTCAGTAGCTACCTCGCCAGTCCCGAAAACCGAACAATGTTCGCCAAAAAGCGATTTGTGGACAAAATTTTGAACATTTGTAACTTGCAAACTGCCTTATGATGACATAATATAAACTTTGCACAAAAATTTTTCTAAAGTAAGTTTTTAAATATTAGAAAACTATGATGTATTTTCTGTATTTTTATATTATACACTTATTTAAATTACGGTATTAACAAAATATTAAAGGTTATGCCTGCATTGTACTACACCAATTTTAAGACATGGCATTTAAAAAATTTTATTTGTATATTTTTGCTCAGAAAATATCTTACATGTTGATGTCAGTTTTTTTCTTACTCATTTCAGCTAAAGAATACTACACTCAATATAGAAATTCTGAGACGAATTCTTCCTAATGATACTTATGTAAACAAAGTCTATGAAGAGGTAATAGAGCTTCATTTTTTTTTTTTTTTTTAACCATTTTGTTTTGAAACCTTTTGCTTTTTATTTCGATAAAAGTTATTTCACAGTTAGTAAAAGTTACTTGAAATTTAACTGAGCAAATGAAATATGAAATTTAATTAACAAAATGGGGAATGAATCCTATTTTAAAACACCTACCTCATTCTCCCTTGCTTTATTTTTCTATTTTAAGACATCCCGATACAATTGAGACCAATTTTTAAATAACGCAAAAACAGGTTTAATACTAACTCTTTCAAAAAGATTTAATATTAAAAAGACAATTTAATTTGTTAAATAAATTCTTTTGATGCAATTTCTTAAAATTTTTTAGAGTGTTAGAAAAAATAATACAATATTTGATACTGCCAAAAGTATCCTAAAGGCAGAAATAATGATTGTTTACTAATTTCTTCCAAATAACTATATTATTTGAGATACCATGGATGTAACAAACTACAGTATAAACCATGCCCAAGTAGAACAAAGTGATTGGGCTAATTGTTGTCTCACATAGGACCACAGTAAGAAATGTCCACCTTGCAGTACCACTACTGGCCAACTAATCATTTGCCTACAAAGAAGGACCTGACAGTGATTCAGTTATTTTCTGCTCAGATATTCTCCAAATGTAGTGGTCCAACCATTTGGTGCCTACCATTTCCTAAAAAAGGCCCAACAATGGTTCAACCATTATCTGATCAAATACTCTCTAAATTTTGTGGTCTTACCATTTGATGTTTTACCATTTCCCAACAAAGTCCCAACAGTGGTCCAACCATTATCTGCTGAGTTACTCTCCAAATTTAGTGGTCCTATCATTTGGTGCCTACTATTTCCCACCAATAGTCCAACAGGGGTTGAACCATTATCTGTCTAGATACTCTCTAATTTTAGTGGTCCTACCATTTGATGCCTACCATTTTCCAACAAATGCCCAACAGTAGTTCAATCATTATCTGCTCCAGATATTCTTCAAATTTAGTGGTCCTACCATTTGGTATCTACCATTTCCCAACAGTTTCCACAAACTACCAACAATGTGCACTAATTGGATAACTTAAACAATTCCATAGATATAAACTTCAAATTATTAATTTGATGATTTTTTTTACTTATTTTTTGCTTGTTAGTTTATAAAAAATCGCTGTAAAATTTCACTAAATTCTTAGATATTGCAACTGATAGTTAATTACACTCATAACATTACGTAATTTGTAAAAGGAATAAATCTAATCATAATTGGTGACGATAGAGCTTTATTCGTATTTGGTTGTTGATAAAAATTATGTTTTTGAGAAAATGCGTTTAAAGATCTTTTTTCTGAAAATCTATTTATATGAGATAAAATACTCAACTCAATTTTTTAACACTTTTCAGATTTTTATGTTGTAACTTCCGTAATCTCAATATAAAAAGTTCCTTTCTTTCTAAAAGCAGTTAAACAGTAACTTATGGTTACTTAGGGCTATGCATATATAACGTTATCAACTTTTTGGAAATTTTGGACCCCCCCCCCCCCCCCAAAAAAAAAAAAAGAATTAAAAAAAAATAAATAAATAATGATATTGTTAATCAGAGTCTAAAGATTTATTTTTTATTTTTACAATTTTTTCTTTCTTTTTTCTTTTAATACGTTTGCAGTGACATACATTTATTATTCGCATATTTTACTGACATAAATGAAAATAATAAAATATTACTATTATATATGAAGTAACTTTATAGCAAATAATATTTTAAGGAAATACCATTTAAAAATATAGCTTTTTGTTACACAATGCATTCAACAATAATGTTGTATTCTTGTACTTGTCCCCTTGATGGGAAGGTGTAAACAAAACCTCTTATCCACAAAACTGGTGACCAATATTCTTCTCATTTTTTACTTAGCAAACATAGCAAGTATCACTTTGTCTCTAGTTTCTCTAACAATGCATTATATCCACATATCGCAGAAGAATAGGAATGCCGAATGTTGGGATAATCCATATTTTGGAATAAAATAATTTTATATTTTTAACCGTTTTAATAATACCTTTGTATTTTCATAAAAATCGATAACAGACTTAAGAAAAATTTCATAGACAATTTTGATGTAAAAAAAAAAGTTAGCAAAGAATGAAAATTTTGGTTGGATCAAAAATTATAACGATATGAAAAAACGCCCCTCCTTTCCCTAGAGATATCATACGATATCAACTGCCAGACTCCCCTCTCCCCCCTAAAGAGATAACGGTATAATATGTACAGCTCCTTACAGACAAATTTACGGTTTGAGTGCTGAAACATTAACAGCCGCAAATACACATCCAATGATTGTAAAAAGAAAACAAAAACTGTTTTCGACATCTGACTGCACTGTTTTGCCAATGAAATATTAAGAAAAGTTGATTTTCTTCCGAAATTGCTATTCAAGCATAGATGCCTATCTTAAATTAAAGAGACTAAAAGTTGATAAAAAAGCAAGCAAATAATATTTAAAAAATATTAAAAAAATAACAATAATAAAGATGATTTTGTTCTTGAATTCAGTTAATTGCAGCCAATGAATCACTCATTTCATTGTCTTTTAAAGATTTATGTGCGGGAATGTACAGAGCTTCTTATTGTGGTCGCCATATTATTACATTTTCATTTATTTTACCTGCAAAGTCCTAATGGTTAACATGGGCAAAGTCAGGTAGTTCTCCCAAAAGTAATAAAGGAGTAAAAATAAAATATGACCATAAATTATAAAAGATACCAGTTACTAATATTAAAAAAGTCCTTCCGGCCAGTGCCGGGAGGAAGAGGTAGCTTTCATAATCCTTATTTTAAAAAAGCCAACTTATATCATGCAAACACACGAAGCTCAATTTAGTGGAAACCGAATATAAGAGATTCAATACTAATTTTTATCAATATAATGAATGAGAATTTCACGAAATTAGCCAGCTTTATCCAAGCTGCTTTTCTTTAAAGTAACTTATATGTGGCTGCCAAATTCGGCAATTTCTTAAAGTGCCTGTCATTTTAAGACAACATGGTGAATGAGGCTAAGCAGTGAACTTGGTCGAGACCTTAGTAATTTTTGTGCACATGCTCACTCACATCGGAATCGGTTTATATATAGGAGTGCTGTCGCATGCAAAAAATCAGATTTTTCAAAATGTCACCCACAATAGAAATTGAAACTGCTATATCTGAGCCATTTTTTAAGGTAAAGACAAACAAAAAATGCTCCTGAATCCTTATATCAAGATCGAATACTTAAGAAAGAAACCTTTTTCAATTTCTAATTTTTTTGCACCTCACTTTAAATATATATATATTTTTTAATTTAATGGCCGCCATTTTGAAACAAGATGGCTGATGAATCTGGCCAGCGAACTTGGTCGAGGTGTTGATGTATACTATCCACATGCCTTCTTACATCGAAATAGGCGAATACGTGTGTTATCGCGTGACAAATACAAGATCGTTTCAAAATGTTAGCCATGCTAGAAATTCAAAGTGCTATAAATCAACCATTTTTTAAGATATCAACAAAAGAACAATTTTTCAGAAACAAAAACTGCTCCGGAATCTTTGTATCAAGGCCAAACACATAAAAAAAATCTTTTTCATTTTCCAATTTTTTAATACCTCATTTTGAATTTTAAATTTAATTTTTAGGTAGCTTTCTTTACAAAAAAGCTACCTATTGCAGCCGTTCGGAGGAAAGCGATTTCAAAAAATTTTGGTATATTTTCATCGATCATGACCCCTAGACCCCGAAACCACCCTCCGTTCAAAATTGATATATATATATATATATATATATATATATATATATCTGACCTATGTCACACTGTAACTCCCGTAATTATGAACCGATTTCGATGAAATTCGGTGTGTACATAGTACATACCAATGTCTCGACCGAGTTCGTTGGCCAGCTTCATCCGCCGTTTTGTTTCAAAATGGCGGACATTTAAAATTTTTAAAAAATTTTAAAACTTGAAATTTGGTACCAAAAAATTAAAAATGGAAAAATATTTTTTTCTTATGTATTGTACCTTTATACAAAGATTCCGGAGCAGTTTTTGTTTCGTCTATATCTTAAAAAATGGCTGAGTTATAGCATTTTGAATTTCTAGCGTGGCTGACATTTTGAAACGTCCGGAATTTTGTCACGCGATAAAAGGCGTATTTATGAACCGATTTGGATGTAATTCAGTGTGTATATAGTACATACCAATCTCTCGACCGAGTTCGTTGGCCAGCTTCATCCGCCGTTTTGTTTCAAAATGGCGGCCATTAAAAATTTTTTAAAATTTTTAAAACTTGAAATGTGGTACCAAAAAATTAAAAATGGAAAAATATTTTTTTCTTATGTATTTGACCTTTATACAAAGATTCCGGAGCAGTTTTTGTTTCCTCTATATCTTAAAAAATGGCTGAGTTATAGCATTTTGAATTTCTAGCGTGGCTGGCATTTTGAAACGTCCTGAATTTTGTCACGCGATAAAAGGCGTATTTATGAACCGATTTCGATGTAATTCAGTGTGTACATAGTACATACCAATCTCTCGACCGAGTTCGTTGGCCAGCTTCATCCGCCATTTTGTTTCAAAATGGCGGCCATTTAAAATTTTTTTAAAAATTTAAAATTTGAAATGTGGTACCAAAAAATTGAAAATGGAAAAATATTTTTTCTTATGTATTTGACCTTTATACAAAGATTTCGGAGCAGTTTTTGTTTCGTCTATATCTTAAAAAATGGCTGAGTTATAGCATTTTGAATTTCTAGCGTGGCTGACATTTTGAAACGTCCTTAATTTTGTCACGCGATAAAAGGCGTATTTATGAACCGATTTGGATGTAATTCAGTGTGTGCATAGTACATACCAATCTCTCGACCGAGTTCGTTGGCCAGCTTCATCCGCCATTTTGTTTCAAAATGGCGGCCATTTAAACTTTTTTTTAAAATTTAAAATTTGAAGTGTGGTACCAAAAAATTGAAAATGGAAAAATATTTTTTCTTATGTATTTGACCTTTAGACAAAGATTTCGGAGCAGTTTTTGTTTCGTCTATATCTTAAAAAATGGCTGAGTTATAGCATTTTGAATTTCTAGCGTGGCTGACATTTTGAAACGTCCTTAATTTTGTCACGCGATAAAAGGCGTATTTATGAACCGATTTGGATGTAATTCAGTGTGTGCATAGTACATACCAATCTCTCGACCGAGTTCGTTGGCCAGCTTCATCCGCCATTTTGTTTCAAAATGGCGGCCATTTAAAAAATTTTTAAAAATTTAAAATTTGAAGTGTGGTACCAAAAAATTGAAAATGGAAAAATATTTTTTCTTATGTATTTGACCTTTATACAAAGATTTCGGAGCACTTTTTGTTTCGTCTATATCTTAAAAAATGGCTGAGTTATAGCATTTTGAATTTCTAGAGTGGCTGACATTTTGAAAAGTCCTGATGTTTCTAACGTAATAACAGGCGTATTTATGAACCGACTTGGATGTACCTTGGTGTACATAGTACATACAAATATCTCGACCGAGTTCGTTGGCCGGCTTCATCCGCCATCTTGTTTCAAAATGGCGGCCATTTAAAAAAATTAAAAAATAAAAAAATTTAAATGAGATACCAAAAAATTGGAAAGTGAAAAAGATTTTTTTTGTATGTGTTTGACCTTAATACAAAGATTCCGGAACAGTTTTTCTTTCGTCTATATCTAAAAAAAAATGGCTGAGTAATAGCATTTTGAATTTCTCTTGTGGCTGACATTTTAAAACGACCTGATTTTTGTCACGCGATAACAGGCGTAATTATGAACCTATTTGGATGTAACTTGGTCTGTACATAGTACATACCAATGTCTCGACCGAGTTCGTTGGCCAGCTTCATTCGCCATCTTGTTTCAAAAGGGTTGCCATTTAAAAAAAGTCCTTCCGGCCAGTGCCGGGAGGAAGAGGTAGCTTTCATAATCTTTATTTAAAAAAAGCCAAATTATATCATTCAAACACACGAAGCTCAATTTAATGGAAACCGAATATAGGAGATTCAATACTAATTTTTATCAATATAATGAATGAGAATTTCGCGAAATTAGTCAGCTTTATCCAAGCTGCTTTTCTTTAAAGTAACATATATTTGGCTGCCAAATTCGGCAATTTCTTAAAGTGCCTGTCATTTTAAGACAACATGGTGGATGAGGCTAAGCAGTGAACTTGGTCGAGACCTTAGTAATTGCTGTGCACATGCTCACTCACATCGGAATCGGTTAATATATAGGAGTGCTGTCGCATGCAAAAAATCAGATTTTTCAAAATGTCACCCACAATAGAAATTGAAACTGCTATATCTGAGCCATTTTTTAAGGTAAAGACAAACAAAAAATGCTCCTGAATCCTTATATCAAGATCAAATACTTAAGAAAGAAACCTTTTTCAATTTCTAATTTTTTTGCACCTCACTTTAAATATATATATATTTTTTAATTTAATGGCCGCCATTTTGAAACAAGATGGCTGATGAATCTGGCCAGCGAACTTGGTCGAGGTGTTGATGTATACTATCCACATGCCTTCTTACATCGAAATAGGCGAATACGTGTGTTATCGCGTGACAAATACAAGATCGTTTCAAAATGTTAGCCATGCTAGAAATTCAAAGTGCTATAAATCAACCATTTTTTAAGATATCAACAAAAGAACAATTTTTCAGAAACAAAAACTGCTCCGGAATCTTTGTATCAAGGCCAAACACATAAAAAAAATCTTTTTCATTTTCCAATTTTTTAATACCTCATTTTGAATTTTAAATTTAATTTTTAGGTAGCTTTCTTTACAAAAAAGCTACCTATTGCAGCCGTTCGGAGGAAAGCGATTTCAAAAAATTTTGGTATATTTTCATCGATCATGACCCCTAGACCCCGAAACCACCCTCCGTTCAAAATTGATATATATATATATATATATATATATATATATATATATCTGACCTATGTCACACTGTAACTCCCGTAATTATGAACCGATTTCGATGAAATTCGGTGTGTACATAGTACATACCAATGTCTCGACCGAGTTCGTTGGCCAGCTTCATCCGCCGTTTTGTTTCAAAATGGCGGACATTTAAAATTTTTAAAAAATTTTAAAACTTGAAATTTGGTACCAAAAAATTAAAAATGGAAAAATATTTTTTTCTTATGTATTGCACCTTTATACAAAGATTCCGGAGCAGTTTTTGTTTCGTCTATATCTTAAAAAATGGCTGAGTTATAGCATTTTGAATTTCTAGCGTGGCTGACATTTTGAAACGTCCGGAATTTTGTCACGCGATAAAAGGCGTATTTATGAACCGATTTGGATGTAATTCAGTGTGTATATAGTACATACCAATCTCTCGACCGAGTTCGTTGGCCAGCTTCATCCGCCGTTTTGTTTCAAAATGGCGGCCATTAAAAATTTTTTAAAATTTTTAAAACTTGAAATGTGGTACCAAAAAATTAAAAATGGAAAAATATTTTTTTCTTATGTATTTGACCTTTATACAAAGATTCCGGAGCAGTTTTTGTTTCCTCTATATCTTAAAAAATGGCTGAGTTATAGCATTTTGAATTTCTAGCGTGGCTGGCATTTTGAAACGTCCTGAATTTTGTCACGCGATAAAAGGCGTATTTATGAACCGATTTCGATGTAATTCAGTGTGTACATAGTACATACCAATCTCTCGACCGAGTTCGTTGGCCAGCTTCATCCGCCATTTTGTTTCAAAATGGCGGCCATTTAAAATTTTTTTAAAAATTTAAAATTTGAAATGTGGTACCAAAAAATTGAAAATGGAAAAATATTTTTTCTTATGTATTTGACCTTTATACAAAGATTTCGGAGCAGTTTTTGTTTCGTCTATATCTTAAAATATGGCTGAGTTATAGCATTTTGAATTTCTAGCGTGGCTGACATTTTGAAACGTCCTTAATTTTGTCACGCGATAAAAGGCGTATTTATGAACCGATTTGGATGTAATTCAGTGTGTGCATAGTACATACCAATCTCTCGACCGAGTTCGTTGGCCAGCTTCATCCGCCATTTTGTTTCAAAATGGCGGCCATTTAAACTTTTTTTTAAAATTTAAAATTTGAAGTGTGGTACCAAAAAATTGAAAATGGAAAAATATTTTTTCTTATGTATTTGACCTTTAGACAAAGATTTCGGAGCAGTTTTTGTTTCGTCTATATCTTAAAAAATGGCTGAGTTATAGCATTTTGAATTTCTAGCGTGGCTGACATTTTGAAACGTCCTTAATTTTGTCACGCGATAAAAGGCGTATTTATGAACCGATTTGGATGTAATTCAGTGTGTGCATAGTACATACCAATCTCTCGACCGAGTTCGTTGGCCAGCTTCATCCGCCATTTTGTTTCAAAATGGCGGCCATTTAAAAAATTTTTAAAAATTTAAAATTTGAAGTGTGGTACCAAAAAATTGAAAATGGAAAAATATTTTTTCTTATGTATTTGACCTTTATACAAAGATTTCGGAGCAGTTTTTGTTTCGTCTATATCTTAAAAAATGGCTGAGTTATAGCATTTTGAATTTCTAGAGTGGCTGACATTTTGAAAAGTCCTGATGTTTCTAACGTAATAACAGGCGTATTTATGAACCGACTTGGATGTACCTTGGTGTACATAGTACATACAAATATCTCGACCGAGTTCGTTGGCCGGCTTCATCCGCCATCTTGTTTCAAAATGGCGGCCATTTAAAAAAATTAAAAAATAAAAAAAGTTAAATGAGATACCAAAAAATTGGAAAGTGAAAAAGATTTTTTTTGTATGTGTTTGACCTTAATACAAAGATTCCGGAACAGTTTTTCTTTCGTCTATATCTAAAAAAAAATGGCTGAGTAATAGCATTTTGAATTTCTCTTGTGGCTGACATTTTAAAACGACCTGATTTTTGTCACGCGATAACAGGCGTAATTATGAACCTATTTGGATGTAACTTGGTCTGTACATAGTACATACCAATGTCTCGACCGAGTTCGATGGCCAGCTTCATTCGCCATCTTGTTTCAAAAGGGTTGCCATTAAAAAAAAATTTAATTTAAAATTCAAAATGAGGTATTAAACAATTGGAAAATGAAAAAGATTTTTTTATGTATTTGGCCTTAATACAAAGATTCCGGAGCAGTTTTTGTTTCTGAAAATTTGTTCTTTTGTTTATATCTTAAAAATTGGTTGATTTATAGCACTTTGAATGTCTAGCATGGCTAACATTTTGAAACGATCTTGTATTTGTCACGCGATAACACACGTATTCGCCTATTTCGATGTAAGAAGGCATGTGGATAGTATATGTCAACACCTCGACCAAGTTCGCTGGCCAGATTCATCAGCCATCTTGTTTCAAAATGGTGACCATTAAATTAAAAAATATATATATATTTAAAGTGAGGTGCAAAAAAATTAGAAATTGAAAAAGGTTTCTTTCTTAAGTATTTGACCTTGATATGAGGATTCAGGAGCATTTTTTGTTTGTCTTTACCTTAAAAAATGGCTCAGATATAGCATTTTCAATTTCTATTGTGGGTGACATTTTGAAAAATCTGATTTTTTGCATGCGACAGCACTCCTATATATTAACCGATTCCGATGTGAGTGAGCATGTGCACAGCAATTACTAAGGTCTCGACCAAGTTCACTGCTTAGCCTCATCCACCATGTTGTCTTAAAATGACAGGCACTTTAAGAAATTGCCGAATTTGGCAGCCAAATATATGTTACTTTAAAGAAAAGCAGCTTGGATAAAGCTGACTAATTTCGCGAAATTCTCATTCATTATATTGATAAAAATTAGTATTGAATCTCCTATATTCGGTTTCCATTAAATTGAGCTTCGTGTGTTTGAATGATATAATTTGGCTTTTTTTAAATAAAGATTATGAAAGCTACCTCTTCCTACCGGCACTGGCCGGAAGGACTTTTTTTAAATGGCAACCCTTTTGAAACAAGATGGCGAATGAAGCTGGCCAACGAACTCGGTCGAGACATTGGTATGTACTATGTACAGACCAAGTTACATCCAAATAGGTTCATAAATACGCCTGTTATCGCATGACAAAAATCAGGTCGTTTTAAAATGTCAGCCACAAGAGAAATTCAAAATGCTATTACTCAGCCATTTTTTTTTAGATATAGACGAAAGAAAAACTGTTCCGGAATCTTTGTATTAAGGTCAAACACATACAAAAAAAATCTTTTTCATTTTCCAATTTTTTGGTATCTCATTTAAATTTTTTTATTTTTTAATTTTTTTGAATGGCCGCCATTTTGAAACAAGATGGCGGATGAAGCTGGCCAACGAACTCGGTGAAGATATTTGTATGTACTATGTACACACCAAGGTACATCCAAGTCGGTTCATAAATACGCCTGTTATTACATGAGAAAAATCAGGACGTTTCAAAATGTCAGCCACGCTAGAAATTCAAAATGCTATAACTCAGCCATTTCTTAAGATATAGACGAAACAAAGACTGCTCCCGAATCTTTTTATCAAGGTCAAACACATAAGAAGAAAATATTTTTTCAATTTTCAATTTTTGGTACCACATTTCAAATTTAAATTTTTCTTAAAAATTTAAATGGCCGCCATTTTTAAACAAGATGGCGGGTGAAGCTGGCCAACGAACCCGGTCGAGACATTGGTATGTTCTATGTACAAACGAAGTTATATCCAAATCGGTTCATAAATACGCCTTTTATCGCGTGACAAAATTCAGGACGTTTCAAAATGTCAGCCACGCTAGAAATTCAAAATGCTATAACTCAGCCATTTTTTAAGATATAGACGAAACAAAAACTGCTCCGAAATCTTTGTATAAAGGTCAAATACATAAGAAAAAAATATTTTTCCATTTTCAATTTTTTGGTACCACATTTCAAATTTTAAATTTTTAAAAAAATTTTAAATGGCCGCCATTTTGAAACAAAATGGCGGATGAAGCTGGCCAACGAACTCGGTAGAGAGGTTGGTATGTACTATATACACACCGAATTACATCCAAATCGGTTCATAAATACGCCTTTTATCGCGTGACAAAATTCAGGACGTTTCAAAATGTCAGCCACGCTAGAAATTCAAAATGCTATAACTCAGCCATTTTTTAAGATATAGACGAAACGAAAACTGCTCCGGAATCTTTGTATAAAGGTCAAATACATAAGAAAAAAATATTTTTCCATTTTTAATTTTTTGGTACCACATTTCAAGTTTTAAGTTTTTTTAAAAATTTTAAATGGCCGCCATTTTGAAACAAAACGGCGGATGAAGCTGGCCAACGAACTCGGTCGAGACATTGGTATGTACTATGTACACTCCGAATTACATCGAAATCGGTTCATAATTACGGGAGTTACAGTGTGACATAGGTCAGATATATATATATATATATATATATATATATAGATATATATATATATATATATATATATATCAATTTTGAACGGAGGGTGGTTTCGGGGTCTGGGGGTCATGATCGATGAAAATATACCAAAATTTTTTGAAATCGCTTTCCTCCGAACGGCTGCAATAGGTAGCTTTTTTGTAAAGAAAGCTACCTAAAAATGAAATGGTTCTCTCATCTATTGCTTCAGTTCATAAGCATTAGTTGACTTCGTTTAATAAGTAATATAAGTTTAATAAGTAATAAAGGAGTAAAAATAAAACATGAGCAGTAATTTTAAAGTATTCAAAAATGTACTAGTTGATAGTATTCAAAAAAGGAAATGGTTCTGCCATCTATTGCTGAAGTTCATAAGCATTATTGAACTCTTGTGAGGTTAATAAATATTAAAGGAGTAAAAATAAAATCTGCACAGGGCAGCTAAGGGCTGTTTTACAATACAACTATGAATATGACAATATTTTGTGTAGCCCTGTATATGGTCTATAGAATATATACACATCACGTAGTGGGCAAAAAATTAGTTAAATTTAAAACGTATACCATAACTGAAAACTCACTTTCAGCATTTATCCCCAATAGACAATACTTTGGATACAGTATTGTATCCGAAAAGTTTTCTGTGTCCCTGAAAATAAAAGATAAATGCGCTGCACATCATATTTTACTGCAAGCATCGACTAAAGCTTGTACTAAACCTCCGTAATGTACATCGATTTCATCATATTAGTAGTGAAATAGTGCATGAAATAGTGCATCTTTAACCCCTTGCCTGTGACACCCGAACTCAGTTCGGGCAACGCAAATGCACCGATTTTGAATGCCCGACCTGAGTTCGGGCAAGGGAAAAATCTGTGTTTTAATTCCGTTAAGCCGGAACTCAGTTCGCTCAATGCATAATATGTAATTTACCATTTCACCAATAGATGGCGATACTTTCCCGCGAAAAGTTCGACAGTTTTGCGCCATTTGTCGGATTTTTTTGTAATTTTGCAGTTCTTCCCAAATTTTATTCAAACCATTCAGAGAAAAAAAAAAAACTTGTTTTATGGCACGTTTTTCTCAAATATATGCCACAGGCAAGGTGTTAAAATACACTGCGAACACTGTTTCGCCGTAGACCATTATATAACTGAACTCTTTTGTGCAACCATGTAAATGAATGATACATGTTTGTACCCATTTGTTTCAGAAAACATGTTTTAGTGCACCTAAAAAATTTATATCAATTTCATTATGTTTGTAACGGAGTAACATCATTAAAATTCTCGCAAACGATCTTTCTTTATGTACCGTAATATAATGGAATACTTTTGAGTTCCCCTGTACGCGTAATGTCATTGCTACATTAACATATCCTATATTAACCATCTTCTAGTGCACCTCAGTAATATAAATAAATTTCATTTTGTTTAAAATTGTGTAACACTATTAAATAACACAACAAATGATTTTCCCCCATAGATCATAATGTAACAGAATACTTTTGAGTGCCTCTGTAAATGAACTATAAATGCTACACCCTTCCTTTTGAACAACGAACATGCTATGACAAACCTAAATAACGTATATTACATGTCAATTCGCGTATATTTACGCGAGTTAGAGCACGGACAGACGGTAGACAGACAAACCGAAGTCATAAATGTGGTAACAGGAAGTGAATTCTGTACCGCAAAGCTAGGCAGATTCTTCAGTGAGGCTCTGGTAGAGAAACCACGACCATCGAACAATAGATTTTGATGAACTATGTAATTTTTACTGTGAGAACGAGAGCAGAAGCGGGCCAGACTCAAGACTTAGACGGACTAAGAGAGGCTGGAAAAATCTACGGCCGGCTAAACGAGCTGCGCTTTAGTAATATTTTATAGGCAGACGGCCTACCGTAATATGTTCATTTGTAACTTAAATGTAATCATTAGTGCTGTAAAAGTAACGACTAAATGATTACCCGTATGATGTCGTTACTTTCAAACTCGCTACCCGTTAGAAAGTATTCGTTACTCGTTACTTTCGTTACTGTTCAAAAACCGGGTATGTACTACAAACCTGCAGCAAATCTAATTATATACTGCACATGAGTCTTTTGAAGAATTCGTTACTGTTTTAACGTAAAATATGTGCTGCCATCTGTACATAAAATTTACATTTAATTTTCTACGTTTTAATGAAAAAAAGGCAAACAAAATTAAAATACGTGCATAATTGAACATAACATGTCTGAATTGTAGAATTTCTTACTTATGAAATAACTAGCAAACCCCGCGGCTTTGCTCGCGTAATATTTGAAATATGCCAAGTGATATTTATATGTCTAATTTTTATTAAAAGGTACTAACTAAATTTTTATTTTATTAAAAGGTAATATTTTATTTTATTAAAAGGTCTTTTTATTAAAAGGTAGTTATTACTTTTAGAAATAATTCAAAAATTACTATTTAAAACACAGTTTGATTAAACATCATTACTACACTGCATTAGGCAGAAATGAGACTTAAATTAATAAAGTGAAATAAAACTAAATAAATGATAATTTAGAAAATACTTTGAAACTTTTATGCTCAATTAATATGCTCATTTCAGTATTCATTTGAAGTTTTGAAAGTTTTTAGAAACCATCTTCTTACATCTTAAAATTAACCATCATGTCAAATTCCAAGTCCTACCACCTCTCTCAACATAAAGGGCTGTGTTGAAACAGGAACTGTCACCATTAATTTGCCAACATTAATTTTGAAATCGGTTTGTTATTTCCTAATATTCCACAGAAACGTAATTTAAAAAGCTTTTATAAGGCCTTTTTTAGAGCGTTTGTTGTTCCTGTGAACCCCAGGTGGTAGAATCACCGGCCTAAAATATAGCCTGTGTAGGATCAGAGACTTACCATTGATTCGCAACTATTACTTTTATAATCGGTTTACATTCCCTGAAATTGCATAGAATCGTAATTTAGAACTTTTTTGAATGCTTTTCGCACCTCCCCTTCGCTTCACCCCTTTTTTATTCGAATTTATTTTCGACGTTCCTTCGAGGACATTTATATTTTATAAGTAACTACCATGTCATATTTAAAGTTTCTAGCCTTTTCAGTATCACAGAAATCGCAATTTAGAAAGTTTTTAGCTCCTGCAACACTCTGGTGGTAGTGGAACAGACATAAAATATAGCTTATGTTTGAGCAAGTTCTATCACCAATAATTTGTCATCATTATTTCTCTAATCGGTTTGGTAATTTATAAGTTTGCATAAAAATTGTAATTTATAACCCTTTTTGCTCACTTCATCTTTTTAAATTTGAAATTTTCTTTCGACTGTTCTTAGAAAGCAGTTGCATCTTGTAAGTAAATACCATTCCATACTTCAAAGTGTTAGACCCATCAGTTGTGCAAAAAACGCAAATTAGAACATGTTTTGCTTTTGCAACCCTCCGATGGTAGTAAAAGCAACATAAAATATAACCTATGTTATAGCAGGGACTGTCACCATTGATTTGCAACCATTACTTTTGAAATAGCTTTGGTATTTCCTTAGATTGTGTAGAAATCGCAATTTAGAACGTTTTTAGGACGCTTTTCGTCCATTTTCACCCCTTTTTTTAAATTTCCAATTTTTTCGAAACTGTTTTTAAAGATCATTTATATCTAATAAATATGTACCTTGCCTAATTTTAAGTTGATAGCCCCTACCGATCACTAAAATCGAAATTTAGAACGCTTTTTTGCTCCTGCAACGTTTTGGTGATAGTGATACCGACATAAAATAGCATCTATGTTAGGTCAGAGGCTGTCAGCATCAATTTCCTACCATTACGTTTGAAATCAGGTTTATTCTTCCTAAGATATTGCCGACAAATCGACATTTAGAACGTTTTTAGAACGCTTTTCGCGCATTTTGCTCCTGCATTTCCTCTGGGGTAGTGGAAACAGATATAAAATATAGCCTATCTTGGAGCAAGATCTGTCACCATCATTTTTACAACATTATATTTTAAATCGGTTCAGTACTTCCTAAGATTGCATAGAAATCGCAATTTAGAACGTTTTTTACAACGCTTTTTGCGCATTTTGACCCCCTTTTAAATTTAGATTTTATTAGGAAATGTCCTTAGAGATCATTGATATCTTATAACTAACTACCATGCCAAATTTCACGATTCTAGGCCCTTCCGTAACACAAAAGCAGCAATTTAGAACGTTTTTCTCCTGCAGCCCCTTTGGGGTAGTGGCACCGACATAAAACATCGCCTATGTTGGAGCAAGGGTTGTCACCATCATTTTGACGCCATTATTTTTTAGATCGGTTTGGTATTTCCTGAGATTGTGTAGAAACCACCATTAGAACGTTTTTTAGAACGCTTTTTGTGCATTTTCACCCCTTTTAAATTTCGAATTGTTTAGGAACTGTTAATAGAAATTCTTTATGTCTAATAAGTAGCTAATATTTCAAATTTCATATTTCTAGGCCCTTCGGTAACGCAAAAATCGCATTTTTAGAACGTTTTTTGCTCCTGCACCCCCTATCGGGTAGTGGCACCGACATAAAACATAGCCTATGTTGGAGCAAGGGTTGTCACCGTTATTTTGACACCCTTTTGACACCATTATTTTTTAAATCGGTTTGGTACTTCCTGAGATTTTGTAGAAACCACCATTTAGAACATTTTTAGAACGATTTTCGCGCATTTTCACCCCTTTCAAATTTCGAATTGTTTAAGAACTGTTATTAGAAATCCTTTATATCTAATAAGTAGCTAATATTTCAAGTTTCATATTTCTAGGCCCTTCAGTAACGCTAAAATCGCATTTTTAGAACGTTTTTTTGCTCCTACACCCCCTTTGGGGTTGTGGCACCGACATAAAACATAGCCTATCTTGGAGCAAGCGTTGTCACCATCATTTTGACACCAATATTTTTTAAATCGGCCTGGTATTTCCTGAGATTGTGTAGAAACCGCCATTTAGAACGTTTCTTAGAACGCTTTTTGTGCATTTTCACACCTTTCAAATTTCGAATTGTTTAAGAACTGTTCTTAGACATCATTTATATCTTATAAGTAACTAATATTAAAATTTTCATATTTCTAGGCCCTTCAGTAACGCTAAAATCGCATTTTTAGAACGTTTTTCGCTCCTACACCCCCTTTGGGGTAGTGACACCGACATAAGATATAGCCTATGTTCTAAGTTGGACTAACACCATCATTTTGGTACCATTACTTTTGGAATCGGTTCGGTAGTTCCAGAGCTTACCTCCTACAAATAAACAATTTTTTCCTCTTTATAATAGGAGTATAGATGAATAATTGAAGAAAGCAATTAGGAAGAGTAAAAGTTTATCAAATTTATACTAAAACTATGAAATATAATTACACAAAGAAAATATTTTTACAAACAAATTTACTTACTAATTTTACACTAAAAGTAATTATGTATTATGAAAATTTAACTTCTGAAATAATTTGAAAATATTTAAATATATGTATATTTAATTTCTTACGTGGTCATCCTATCAAATGACATTGTACTTCAGTCATATTATTACTTCTGAAATTATTGATTTATATTTAAAAAAACCTTTTTTTCAAATATGAAATTTAAAAACATACCAACAAAAATATTTGGCACAGATGTCATATACGCACCACATTGGCGTGATTTTTTTTTACGCCAATTTGGCGAAAACCTCGTTTTCGAATACCAGTTACATATATATATTTAAAAAAGGGAATAACAATAAATAAAAAAAGTTTAATTAATAACTATAGAACTAAACAATATATTAACAAATAAGGAACATCCGGGTTACCATATTAAGCAAAATAACGGTACTTTGGCGCCAGTTAAGTACCCCGGTACTTATATGACATTGGCGTCAGAAAAAAATTGCGCCAATGTGGTGCGTATATGATATCTGTGACAAATATTTTTACAAGCGAAAAAAAAGAAAAAAAAAAGAAAAAAGAAAAAGATATTAGAAAATAGGAATTCTGCTTTTTCAGAATTTAGTGTCACGCCCGATGAAAAAAAAAATATATGTATATAAATGTAGATAGTTCAGTTATAAGACTTAAAACACACGCTTTTATTTTATATAAAATGACGTTATCCGAATCCGCTGAAGAATTCCTTTCGTTATTTAAGAACTTCGACAAAAAAAAAAAAAAAAAAATGGCTATTTTATGATTCATATGCTTTCATTTCTTTGTAATATTAATGTCGATACTTAAAATTGTTCAGTTTATAAAAGTTCCATGTTTTATTAGAAGTCATTAGCTTATATTTTTTCGAAACAGCACGTATTTTAATTACATTTTTTTTTCAGTTTTTATGAGAAAATGGCTACAAAAAGTTATAATTGGTACTTTCCAACTATTTTCCCTTACTTTTACTTTCTACAGAAATGGAGTACTTGAGTTACAAAAATTAAACAAATAGCATTAAAAACTACAAAAAAATTAATATCTCAAAAATAAATCGAGATGCAGTTTTCAAACAAATTGCGTTTAAAAGTACTTTTTTTTTCCCAATACGACGGTATAAAAATTGAAAATGTGCGATGCTTAGAAGTAAAAAAAAATTGCGGCAGAGATTATTCCGTACAATGATACTTTTGCTTTGTTTTATACACTGGCTGATACAACGGAGCGTGTTTTTTTTTTTTTTTTTTTTTTTGGAGACGACACTTTATTAGCTTAGCTGGGAGAAAGAAATAGCATACCGGGGGCTAAAGAAATTAAACGTTATCATAAAAACATTTTTGCAAACAATCTAAAAACTCGTCTTTATCATAAAAATATTTTTTTTTTCAAATTTAAAACATAAATACACGTACAAAGATATTTTTATAAGATAAAGAATGCACTGAAAGCAAACCTGTAAATTTTAGAACAGAATTTCTTGAAAATTTTCAGAACATTTAAAAGAAATGCGTTTCATTTCAGTCTTTATCATCTTATCAACCAACAGTTTATGCCACTCGCATTACTATTTTAGAAATCTTTGATTTATGTTTAAAAATAATATTTTTTCCATTCTTTTTTATTTTAATGAAGCACGCCTTTGAGATAATATATAATCTGATTTTCAAAAAATTCTTTCAGATGGTACTAATGTAGACATCGCTGATAAATACTTTTTTGCTAAATCCGCAAGCTCGGAGTATAAAATAGCTATACTTCTTTTTCTTTCCATAATAAAGGAATCAACAAGCCCCTACGAAATCAAAATCATTTGAGATTTGAGAATAACTGATACTAACAGAATGATACGCATACACTGATACTGAAACAACTGACGCCGAAATATCCGAGTCCGAATACAAATTCGCATCTTTTACCGCACCCATCTATCTGCTCCATTCATGAATTACACAAACGTAAAGCAGCGTTTGAAGTTAGTTTCATTTTGTTCGGCTGCGTATTGACACAGTAACGACTAACGAATCGTATTTCGGAGTACCGATTCGGTATTTCGTATCTTAGAGAATACCCGTTACTTAGTAACGAATATGTGCGGTTTGCTACAGCTCTAGTAATCATCCATATTGTACATATAATCACCCATGTGTAACCAAGAAATCAATAAAATTTTCTTATTAAGCTAAAAAGAAGACTCCTAGACGTTACCTGCCATTTACATACATTTTAAACCCGTCATCTCAGATCAGGAACATCATGTTTCCCTACATAAATAGTTTTCAACTACGTTGGAAAGTGTTAAAAATAGGGTTTAAAAATCTTATTTAAGAGTCATTTTGAGGCCTCTCTTAAATTTTAGAGGGGAAGCTAGTGCTTCAGATGAATTTTGGATAATCAGGTCCTGTCTTTATTTTCTTCTTTCACATCATAGTCGGCAGTCGCTGACAGTTTCTACTCCGACAAGACATATTAAATTGTCCGGTCTCTCTCACTTACAAGGAGAGGACAAGGTTGGGAACACAGAATCCGGCAACCCTTTGTGCATTGATAGAATACAGTTAGTAGATAAACATATCACAAAGATAAAGCGTAATATGCAAGGGGTCTTAAAAAACAAGCCCAAAGTCACCCAATTGACGCTTTAGTACATAATCGAATAAATTACACACATTTCTGAGCGACTGAATAGTACAGTTGGCAGAGCATCATACTTGTAAATTTTTACTTTCGGAACTTTGTGGGTTATATACCCCGACAAGACTTTTTTTTTCGCTATGAATTGAGTGTTCTGAAATACATTCTTCAATATTTGTAAATTTAAAAACTTCTTCACTTGTCATGTTTTTTTCTTTTTAATTATTACGCTACACTAAAGAAATACGTCGAATCTCTGCAAAACTTTAACTAGAAAATGCCATACTCACTCGGTCTGCAACAGATGACTCTTAAAGCTGCTTTTACACAAACAAGAGTAAACATTCTAAACCCACCTTGTTTATTTTCAATAGCGTACATGTTTTGCTAAAAACCACCTGCAAATCTACATAATTAATAAATATTAATGCCCAAGAAAATATTTTTTATTGTCGAAAACAGTTGTTCTAATACCAAATATAAGATTCCGAGATTTAAAAAAAAAAAAATCGAAAATTTATCAAACTGTTAAATTGTTAAGTATTTTTTAAAACTGAAGTTAAAATACCATATTTTAAGTTTATGCAGCACATTTTAATTAATTTCGCTGGGAGAATAGAGGTTTAACCGCGTAAAAAACTATGAATAAATGTGAATGAAATAAAAATTTTGCCGTTTGAAGAATTCAAATTACGTAATACTTTTACTTTTAATTAGATCCATAAAACTGCCATAAAATTGGAATTTCTCAGTAAATAAATAAGCATACATATGTACGCGCAGAAAGAGGCTTTTATTTATATTTAACTAAAATTTAAATAATTTTATATATGTATATACTTTTATGGTAGTTCGAAAATAATTAATCATTATTTTGTCTGCAGGAAAGAAAAAATTAGTCTCGTGGGAGCATGGAACCCACAAAGTTCCGAAAGTGAAATTTTACAAGTCTGGCGCTCTGCCAACTGTACCATTCGGCCGCTCAGGAAAGTGTGCAATTAATCCGATTATGTACTAAAGCATCAAAATTGGGTAACTTTGGGGCTTGTTTTTAAGACCCCCTTGCATATTATCTCCCCCCCCCCCCCCATACGAGATTGCACTTATACTCTAAAGCGAAAACTGGATTCCCGGGGCAGTCAGCATATTTCAGGCATGTATATCGCAGAGACGATTACAAATTCTAAGCCAATCAGCGGTTATTACCGATGTCAACACGCTCATCGAGTTACTCTGTCCACTGTCAAATAGAAGCGTCTTCCTTCAGGTTCACAACAAAAAAATTCTGTCAAATCTGCTGTCTGTTTATTTTTGTTAGGTTATTTTTAAATTAAAAAGATGCAAAATGGATTTTCATATGATAAAGGACAGCAGTTATTGGAACTGCCCCTCTAAAACTAACGGTTTAGGAATTTAGGAATTAGCTATTGATTAACAGTAATAAAGGACGCTTTGTGTATCAGCATGCATCCTTTCGAAACACTAAATTAAACATTTTTTGCTTAAAAAAAAAAAAAAGTAGACCAACAAAACAAAATGAAATGGCTATTTTCACATTTTTATTTCAGAAAAAAAAATAAAAGATGGGAAAATCCCATTAAAAAATAAATAAATAAAAGACATTTATTAAAATTGCAATAAATATAAGCCAACTGCTCATTTTACTTTTGTAAAATTTACTATACACCTCGAGCTAACGCAACAGGCAAAAATACAAGTGTTCACTTAATTTTCAACCAATATGAAAAACATATTTCAAGTACCAAATTTAAAAAGGAATATTTTATCTTTTTTTATATATTTTGTGTATATTATATTTCCCTTGCCTTCCTCCTTGTTATTTTAAAATTGAAAATTGCATTAAACAAAAGGAAATGTTAATCTGATCATTGAAATAATAATCTGCTCATTTATCGGTAGATGGCAGCACAAAACAATTAAGGTAGGATAGTAGCAGCTTAAATGCTGACTGTCTATACCTTATATCCAGAGTTTTTTCCCTACTAGCTTTAATCACACGTCATATAATAGGACTATACATCGACTTAAAGAAAATTTAAATACAAAGCCCAACATAAGTATAATTTCTAATTGAAGTAAATAAAATTCAAAGTCATTCTGAAATTTAAAAAAAAAAAGAAAATCTTTCGCTTTCATGGTGACCTTGTAAATAATAAACACAAACCATGGATCATCCGCGTGTTCACCGTCAATCAAACTGTGTGGGTGTATATGTAACCGTGATCATGCCGCTCGCTGATTGGCTTAGAAGCTGTAATCGTCCGCATATACATATCTGAAATATGCGGGCGGTCAACCCTGCATATTGCACTTTATCCTTGTGATATGATAATCTAGTAGCTATACTGTATCACTGCACAAAAGATCGCCGGATTCTGTGCCTCCAACCTCGTGTCCTTTCCTTTTTAGTTGCAAGGCAAATAAAAATTATTCCAGTTTTAAGATAATTCTTTTTCAGAGAACGTACGATGCACTGTAATGACCTTTTCAACCTAAAGAAAAAATGAAAAACCTGTCTTCCGAGACAGCACATGATGTTTTATTGGTAGGTACGTATGAATACAGAGACAGTGCGGATCTAATCCCCAGCCAATCAACTAACCCAAACCCATTATGGAACTACGTATGGAAATGAAGATGTAATTAATTAAAAGAAACTACACGAAACATCATAGAACACGCTTCGAAAAATAAAAAACTTGTCTTATGAAAGAAAAATGGTATTCGAATTGAAGGATTTTAATACGCGAAAGTTAAGACATTAGATATAAGATAAGCGAATTTTGAGATGGGAAAATATTAGTTAACTAGCTTCCCTTGGCGACCAGTTTGGGTCTGCCCTAAATGTAAAGCATTGTATCATGTTACTTTTATTCATAATTTAATTTACTTGCTCAATCCTTCGCCAAATTGGAAGAACAGTTACAGAAATTATGAACACGGTATTTTTAGGTGCGTTCGTAATTATATAAATACGTAACACCTATAGTCGTCGTTCGGTCCGTCTGTCTGTCTGTCCGCCCGCATATAACACAGCAAAAACTACCCAACCGAATTGTCTGAAATTTTAAATATATAATTCATTGTTGCAAAATTTTGTCGAGTAATTTCAAATTTTATGAAAATCGGATGTATAATAGTTTAATTACAGGGACAGTCAAAAGTTTTCCGTAACATTACGGCCAATGGGAAAAAAATATTGCAAGTGCATTTTAATAATGTTACAGCCTTTCGAACAGAATGAAATTGATATGCATTTATGAAGTGCACTAAATTATACATTCAGTACAATATGCGGTGCAAAAAATATTTATAAAACTAGTTATAGTACGAACGCACTTCATTTGCCACGTTTGACGTGCAATTTCCAACTTGTTATGTTAGCCGGACGCAGGTAATAAATCGCCAAACATTGTTCCCGGCGGATTTTTTCGTATTTCATTAATTTCATTTAAAATATACTTTCTCTTATTTTGTATAGCTATAATTTAAAACTGAAATATTTAAAATTTATTACTCTCAATTATTTCTTAAAAGAAAAAGAAAAGAACGAAGAAAGTAATAAATAATACCATATACCATTACATTTAATTTCAACATCAAAGCTTATTTTTAATTTATCATGCCAAAAATTGTTGATGACTGTCGCATGAAATGGACTATTATAATACTGTTGACATGATAGCGATGGAACAAAACTTGGCGATTTATCACCTCCTAACATTTAAATTACCAAATTGGCTTCCTGGCATATAAAAAGCGAAGCGGTGAACCCATGACTTAAGCTATTATCATAATAAATAAGTATTTTATGGTAGAAATGAGTAAATTAAATGGGGAAAAATATAGAAATTTAATATACATTATATATATATATATATATATATATATATATATATATATATATATATATATATATTATTTATATACCACATATAATGTCGTATGAAGTTTCAAAATGCTTCTGAAATACAGGTATAGATAGCGGAGCCATTTTGCTTTTCAAATATTTAAAAGGGATACTCACCTTTGACATTTTTTTTCAGTTCTGACGAGAGATTTTTAGAAAAAAAATTCTGTCCTTGTATCTGTCAGGTCATAATACGCCGACAGATGGCGACTCAATACAAATGAAAACAAACTACGCATGTCGCATCGCAAGTAGTAAATTTTGAAATAATATTTATAATTGCACATAAAATATTTCTTTGCTAATATAATAATTTAAAATAAATTTCTCCATCTTAAAATGTATTTTTAATCTTCAGAATAGTTTTTGTAAATTAATTTGTATTTTAACATTTCATTTATTTAATCTTATGAATATTGTATATTTTTCACTGTAACTGTATCTTCAGTGCAGATAGCGTGGTTGATTTCAATAAAGCTAGCGTGTTCAGTATGTTCTCGCTGGAGTACCTGTTACAAATGGTGTTATTATTTTAATATTGTAGTAAATTATTTATTTACAATATCGGATATAGATCCAAAATGATGTTTTAAGACGATCGCAGCTTAAATGCTATCGTGAACATGTTAGCTGCATATGTATACAGCAGCAACAATTGGTGACCCGTTTTTTAACCATATTTTCTTTCAATCTAAAATAATTTGAGTAAAAATGACTCCTTCTCCTCAAGATACTGGATTAGCGGAAGCTAGTAAAGTTAGCGTCAAAATTCCGCCATTCTGGACAGAAAAACCCGAGATGTGGTTTGTCACGATTGAAGCGCAATTCAAGATTGCCGGAATTTCATCTGATGATACTAAATTCAACTACCTCATTGCACAATTAGATCCGAAATTCCTAGAAAATATCTGGGATATCATACAAAATGACTCTACGAATAAATATGCTGCCGCAAAAGACAGACTTTTGAACACTTTCAAAGAAAGTGAAAACCTTCGTATAAAACGACTGTTAACTGGACTAGAACTTGGTGACTTGAAACCCAGTCAACTGTTACGTAAAATGCAAACATTGGGCGATACAAAAGATATTTCAGATAAAGTGCTAAGAACTCTTTGGTTGGGAAAATTGCCAGATTCTGTAAAGAACATTATTGTTGTTAGTGATGAAAATCTTGAAAAATTAGCTCAAATGGCTGACAAAATCGTAGAGATGAATCCCCACATGGAATTCGCCAAAATCAACAAAGACCCTAGCTATGCAGCTCTCTTGGATAAAATTTCCAGTTTGGAAAAACAAATAGCGAGCCTGCATGTCCAACAGCGACCTCGGAGTCGTACGCCAAATCGCCATGCTGGCAGACACAGAAGTCAGTCAAGGAAACGGTATGATCCCAATGGGAGATTTTGTTATTTTCACTTCAAGTTTGGGAAGAAGTGTCTTCCAGAAAAGTGTAAACAACCCTGTAGTTGGTAACATTCGGAAAACTCCTCTCAGCAGTAGAGTCGGCGGCAAGTCCTGCTGCAACAAAAACAGATTGCCGCAAGTACAGACTATTTGTTAAAGACAAACAAACTGGTGTTCGATTTTTAGTGGACAATGGTGCTGATGTCTCGTTAATTCCGGCAAATATTAAAGCAGAGCAACCATGCTCATATGTGTTATATGCCGCTAACGGTACGCAAATCCCAACTTATGGAATTAAAACTCTTACACTAGATTTGGGATTAAGACGTGCTTTTCAATGGCCTTTTATAGTGGCCAAGGTGAGTAAAGGCATCATTGGTGCTGATTTCTTACATCAATTTAATTTACTAATTGATATTCATAAACAAAAATTAATTGATGGTATAACTCAGTTGTCCGTTAAAAGTGAAATCCTAACCATTTCTGATGAATATCGTATTAGCACATTTGATCGTGCATCCCAATTTAGTGATTTATTAAATTTGTATCCAGATATAACAAAACCAAATATTTTAAATAAATCAGTTAAACATGATGTTAGGCATTATATCCAAACTAAAGGTCAACCAGTGCATTCTAGAGATCGACAATTGAATCCTGAAAAGCTTGCATTAGCCAAACAGGAATTTCAATTTATGCTTGCTAATGACATAATTCGACCTTCTAAATCTCAGTGGGCCAGTCCTCTGCACTTAGTAAACAAAAAGGATGGTACCTTAAGACCTTGTGGTGATTATAGACAATTAAATGAGCAAACAGTACCAGACAGATATCCCATACCCAGAATTGAAGATTTCCACTTCATCTTAAAAGATAAAGTTATTTTTTTCAAAATTGATCTCATTAAAGCCTACTATCAGATCCCTATTGCTGAGGAAGACAAACCCAAAACTGCCATAATTACCCCATTTGGGTTGTACGAGTTTAATGTTATGAGTTTTGGTTTGCGAAATGCTCCAGCTACATTTCAGAGGTTCATTAATGAGGTTTTTTATGGCTTGGATTTTCTATTTTTATACCTAGATGATGTATTAGTTGCTTCATGCTCAGAAGCTGAACATAAGGAGCATCTAAAAATTGTCTTTGAGAGATTAAACAACTATGGCCTTCGCATTAATGTCTCTAAATCCATAATGGGTGTTGACCAAGTTGAATTTTTGGGATACCTCATCACTGCGAAAGGTTCCTCACCTCTTCCTGCCAAAATTCAAGTAATTCTGGATTATAAGTTGCCTGAAACCCTTCATGACTTACGTACTTTCCTGGGAATGGTGAACTTTTATCGTAGATATCTGAAAAACGCTGCAAAAACTCAAGCACTACTCCATGAAATGCTGAAAGGTGCAAAGAAAAAGGATCGAAGAAAAGTCCCTTGGACTGATGAAAGTATTCAACAATTTGAAAAATGCAAAACTGACCTAGCTAATGCTGCACTTTTATGTTTTCCAAAGCCTGGACTCCCATCATCTTTGTACACAGATGCTTCAGATTGGGCGATAGGCTCAATATTAGAACAGTTTGAAGATGACATGTGGAAGCCAATTGCATTCTACTCAAAAAAGCTCAATGAAACTCAAAAAGGGTACAGTACATATGACCGTGAATTATTGGGAATCTACCTTTCCATCAAACACTTCAAATATCTGTTAGAGGGTAGAGAATTTACAGTTTGGACAGACCACAAGCCATTAATATTTGCATTCAAGCAGAAAAATGAGAAAGCTTCTCCAAGACAGTTGCGCCAGCTCCAGTACATTTCTGAGTTTACTACTGACATCCAATACCTTAGTGGTAAATATAATGTGGTTGCATACACCTTGTCAAGAATTGAAACAGTTTCTGTTGTCGACTATGATCAAATTGCTCATGAACAGAGTAATGATACAGAATTCCAGAAGTTATGTTCCAGCGACACATCTTTAGATTTTAAACCTTATACCCTTGCATCTGGAAAAACTCTATGGTGTGATATATCCCACAACAAGATTCGTCCATATATTCCTCCTAAGTTCAGGAAAGACGTTTTTAATCAAGTCCATGGCTTGTCGCATCCAGGCATAAAATCTACTGTCAAAGAGATGGCTGCCAGGTTCATTTGGCCAGGAATTAATAAGCAAGTGAAAGAATGGGCTCAAACTTGTGTAAATTGTCAAAAGACCAAGGTAAACAGACATACCAAATCCCAATTTTCTAATTACCAAGAACCAGATGAAAGATTTAATGTGGTTCATATCGATTTAATTGGACCTTTGCCTCCATCTAATGGACATATCTACTGTTTAACATGCATTGACAGGTTTACTTGTTGGACAGAAGTTGTCCCTTTGCCAGAAATCAGTGCAGAAACAGTGAGCAAAGCATTCTATGAACACTGGATCTGTAGATTTGGTTCACCAGGAACCTTAATAACAGATCAAGGAAGACAATTCAAGTCCCAACTGCTCACAAACTTGGCAAACATTTGTGATGCAAAGCTGCGAACATCAACACCATACCATCCACAATGCCAGGGCAAAGTCGAAAGGTTCCACAGAACTCTGAAAACAGCCATTAAAGCACACAATAATGCAAGATGGACGGAGATTTTGCCAACAGTGCTTCTTGGACTCAGATCGGTGATCAAAAGTGGTACAAATCATTCAGTAGCCCAGATGGTCTATGGAACAAATATTAGACTGCCAGCTGAATTTTTCGATGAACCCACTGTTCATGTAGATCCCGACACCTTTGTAGTTAACCTGCAAAGTTTTATGAACAAATTAAAAACAATGCCATCAAAACAGGCAACACAAAATACCATATTTATTCATAAAAATCTCAATTCCTGCTCACATGTGTTTCTTCGAATAGACAGAATAAAAAAACCTCTGGAGCCAGCCTATCAAGGACCATTCCTTGTAGTAAAAAGATTCGACAAATATTTTACTTTGTCCATTAAAGATAAAAATGTAAATATTTCAGTTGACCGGCTGAAATCAGCGTATATGTTGTCCTGTGACAATAATCAAAGTGTGAACTCTCATACCCCACAGGTCAACTCTGATAACAATAATGAAAGTGTGAACTCTCATATCCCACAGGTCAACTCTGATGACAAAACATCTACAACTACACGTTGTGGTAGAAAAATTAATATGCCAGTTCGCTTTAAGGACTGAGTTTCAATTTTTATTACTGTTTATTTTATTTTCTTATTGATTTCTTTGTAATGTGTAAAATTTTTGTCGAATTTATTTACTTCATATTATCATTTAACTCATTAATATTTATAATCTCATATATTTCAGAAAGTTTTCTTTTAGATGAGATTATTTTAAATTTACTATCAGAAATTACTCTAATTACAATGTTATTAATAATCATCATTTTCATTGCTGAATTTTATTATTTATATATTATTACTATTATTGTTTCAAAAAGATAAGTCTGTATTGCGTCATGTATATGATTATTTTCTACGTAAAATTTTAAATCAACTTATTTAAGGCATTATTTTAATATTTAACTCTATATGTTCTGCCATGATTTCTAGTATCGTAACTTAGTTACTGGTAGGGGAGTAATGTCAGGTCATAATACACCGACAGATGGCGACTCAATACAAATGAAAACAAGCTACGCATGTCGCATCGCAAGTAGTAAATTTTGAAATAATATTTATAATTGCACATAAAATATTTCTTTGCTAATATAATAATTTAAAATAAATTTCTCTATCTTAAAATGTATTTTTAATCTTCAGAATAGTTTTTGTAAATTAATTTGTATTTTAACATTTCATTTATTTAACCTTATGAATATTGTATATTTTTCACTGTAACTGTATCTTCAGTGCAGATAGCGTGGTTGATTTCAATAAAGCTAGCGTGCTCAGTATGTCCTCGCTGGAGTACCTGTTTCAAATGGTGTTATTATTTTAATATTGTATTAAATTATTTATTTACAATATCGGATATAGATCCGAAATGATGTTTTAAGACGATTGCAGCTTAAATGCTATCGCGAACATGTTAGCTGCATATGTATACAGCAGCAACATATCTAAGCAAAAATATGTTTTTTGTTTTACTTTCCACTTTGTGTCAATGCATCTAAAGTTTAAATTCTGATAAAAAATAAATATTTAATTTTTAATAAATTTAAAATAAGACTAAAAAAGAGCTGCATTAAAAAAAATTGAAAATAAATGATTTTTTTTTAAAGCCATGTTTTCGTTAACATTCACAAAAATGTAGAAAATACATATTGTATTTAAATGTACTAAAAAGTAGAAAATAATTTTGGGGTCAAAAAAGAAATTGTTTTATTTTCTGATGTCCAAGAAAAAAATGAAAGCATGGGAGCCAACTTTACATATATTTTATATATATACTAGAAGTATATAATATAACACTATAAAAAAATGTTAAATCGCATTTGCGCAATTGAAATGAATGAGTAATGAATGAAATGAATTGATATGATTAGAATTTCCAGTTATACTGTCATTTGCAATGAGATTGAACAAGTCACAAGGACAAACATTTTCTACAGTTGGACTGTACTTAAAAGAACGGTTTTTTCTCATGGACAATTATATGTAAGTATTTCAAGATGTAAAGGGGAAGAGCAGTTAAAAATTTATGTCGAAGATACTGAAGAGCGTGGTCATCATTTAAATAATGAAAGAGTTTTTACAAAAAAACATCGCATATCCTGAAGGTCAAATTTTAATTTATCCTTAAATTGTATTTTTAATGTATTCATTACATATATAGTTTTCAAAATTGTGTTTCTTTGTTAAATGTGTTATTGTCATCTATCACTGCAAAATAAGCGAGAAAAACATATTGTTCATGTTGTATATATCTTTATATTTCATTTTCTGTCATTTTTGACGGGCTATTTTTCTAGTTTTTTAATAAAATTCAGCATTATTTGTTCTTAATAATGGATTTAAAATGTATTTCAAGTTTTAAAAAATATATTTTATTTCATTTAAAAACATTTCATGCATGAAACAGTTAACTGTTCATGAAATAAAGATTATGGATTATTTAAATTATGGTTTAAATGATATTTTGATACTGTATAACTGCATATAAATATAGTTCAATAGACATTTTCTTTTCTATTTTCAGTTTCATCCAACAAAAGAAAGTTTTTTCAATAATGCTATTGGACTAAAAAAGACTCTGATGGATATAATTTCACCAATCGATTTTTCTAATAAGGAAAAATATGCTCTTGATATGTAAGCAATACAGTTATTAATCACTTCATAATGCAGTATTAGTCACTGCACTCTTTTTTTATCACTTCTGTTTACTATCATCAGTGTCGAAATTTGCGCTGCTGACCTAAATTAGCCTGTATTAGGCCTAGTTTGATTATATTAGCCTATATTAGGCCTAGTTTGGCTATATTAGCCTATATTAGGCCTAATTAGCATACTTGCGATCTATCTAGCATATTTATTTCTGATCTATATATTGGGCAATCAGACAATTTTCCCTGGGAGAGATCCTCTCCGAAATGGGGGAGAGGGATATCCTTCCTCAGTTCATTTATCACTGACTACTGGGGCTAGATTATTTATCACAATATCGTCAAATATTGATGTTTTTTAACTATCGCATTAACGATATCTAAGCTCTCAATCTTATATCTCAATAATTTTTTTTTTTTTTTTTTCGCACCGCAACTTCGAAACCCCGGAAAAAGCGCCGAATATTCCGTACCAACATTTTCTTCAATTCTTTCTTTCTTCGAATCTGTGCATTTGTTCACCACTCTGCTTATCCTAACCAGAATCTTCTGTTGATTATGTCTCTTTCGTTAAGATCCCCGAGTAAGGCATATCCCAATATATTATCTTGTTATGTCTACATTCGTTGCTGTTCCTGCAAGCCGCAAATTCCACTGTCCATTCATTATTGTATAATCATCAGTGTTTTAATCCCACTGCAGCTGTTGGTCTTGATATATTGCAATTGATCAAGAGGTTGATATATTATGGCCAATAACACGAGCTGGTTATTGTCTCTTATTGATATCAGTTTCTCGGAATGAATCTGCATTTGAACTTAGTGTCTGGAATAGGGTAGATTAGGTATTGTTTGGTTGCCCGGTAATAAAATGGCACTTTAAATACATTGAAATTTTTTATGATGAACTTTGATGGATTAGGAAAATTAATTTGTTGCTTATTCTAGTGAATTTTATCACGAACTTAAATTTCAGCACAGCGAAATAGTACAGGCAATAGGGGATTTTACTGACAAAATTAATGGTAGTTCTGGAAATCGGCTTACTTTATGTTTTTTGGGTCGCTGAATCCGAATTTGTAACTTTCCACCAAAATTTCCCCCGGCAACCCCCCAAAAAGGTTTTTATTAAAAAAATCCTTTTTTTTATTGTTTTAGGGAAAAAGTATCTAGAAATTCAGAAAGTAGACAAAATTTGCTACAAATAAGATATGCTATTATGACGTAGGATGAATGGGGAGGGGGGATCTGCCTCGGAACATGCGCAGCGGTGCTGCGTGGACTAAGTTGCGCAATTCCACTTAACCACTCACATCATTTACATTTGCCTCCGGTCCCCCCTCCGAACTTTCCCTATAAGATTTACTTTAAATTTTTTGGGTCGCTGAATCCGAATTTTTAACTTCCCCCAAAATTCCCCCACCCCAAAAAATAGTTATTTTTAAATTAAATTTTTTATTGTTTTAGGGGAAAAGTATGTAGAAATTCAGAAAGTAGACAAAATTTGCAACAAATAGGATATATGGAATTATGACGTAGGATAAACGGGGAGAGGGGGGTCTGCCTCGGAACATTCCCCGCGCGCTGTTCTCAAAAACCAAATTTTTTCAAAAAATCAACATTTTTTGGGAGGGGGGGGGGGGTGTTGTCGTGTGAAATTTTGGTGGGAAGTAACTAATTCTTATTCAGCGACCCCAAAAACATAAAGTGAGTCTAAATCCATAACTAGCATTAATTTTGCCAATAAATAAGATATGATATTATGACGTAGGATGAATGGGGAGGGGGGATCTGCCTCGGAACATGCGCAGCGGTGCTGCGTGGACTAAGTTGCGCAATTCCATTTAACCACTCACATCGTTTACATTCGCCTCCGGTCTCCCTTTCCGAACTTTCCCTATAAGATTTACTTTAAATTTTTTGGGTCGCTGAATCCGAATTTTTAACTTTCCCCCCCAGATCCCCCCCCCCCAAAAAAAAACAGTTGTTTTTAAATTACATTTTTTATTGTTTTAGGGGAAAAGTATGTAGAAATTCAGAAAGTAGACAAAATTTGCAACAAATAGGATATATGGAATTATGACGTAGGATAAACGGGGAGAGGGGGGTCTGCCTCGGAACATTCCCCGCGCGCTGTTCTCAAAAACCAAATTTTTTCAAAAAATCAACATTTTTTGGGAGGGGGGGGGTGTTGTCGTGTGAAATTTTGGTGGGAAGTAACTAATTCTTATTCAGCGACCCCAAAAACATAAAGTGAGTCTAAATCCATAACTAGCATTAATTTTGCCAATAAATAAGATATGATATTATGACGTAGGATGAATGGGGAGGGGGGATCTGCCTCGGAACATGCGCAGCGGTGCTGCGTGGACTAAGTTGCGCAATTCCATTTAACCACTCACATCGTTTACATTCGCCTCCGGTCTCCCTTTCCGAACTTTCCCTATAAGATTTACTTTAAATTTTTTGGGTCGCTGAATCCGAATTTTTAACTCTCCCCCCCAGATCCCCCCCCCCAAAAAAAACAGTTGTTTTTAAATTACATTTTTTATTGTTTTAGGGGAAAAGTATGTAGAAATTCAGAAAGTAGACAAAATTTGCAACAAATAGGATATATGGCATTATCACGTAGGATAAACGGGGAGAGGGGGGGGGGGGCTGCGTCGGAACATTCCACGCGCGCTGTTCTCAAAAACCAAAATTTTTCAAAAAATCAATTTTTTTTTTTTTTTGGGGGGGGGGGGGCGGTTGCCGGGTGAAATTTTGGTGGGAAGTTACAAATTCTTATTCAGCGACCCCAAAAACATAAAGTGAGTCTAAATCCATAACTAGCATTAATTTTGCCAGGTATAATTCCCTATTGCTTGGACTTGCATCACATAGTGCACGTAGCGCCGCAGTGCATGTTCAGAGGCAGCCCTCCCCCTCCCCGTTCACCCTACGCCATAATGTCATATATCCTATTTGTTGCAAATTTTGTCTATTTTCTGAATTTCTACATACTTTTCCCCTAAAACAATAAAAAATTTAATTTAAAAGCAACTATTTTGAGGAGGTTGAGGGAAAATGTAAACGATGTGAGTGGTTAAGTGGAATTGCACAACTTAGTCCACGCAGCACCGCCGCGTATGTTCTGAGGCAGATCCCCCCCCCCCCCCTCCCCATTCATCCTATGTCATAATATCATATATCTTATTTGTTGCAAATTTTAACTACTTTCTAAATTTCTTGATACTTTTCCCCTAAAACAAAAACAAACAAAAAAAAAAGTGGCACTCCGGGAGTGCCAATAGAAGTGAAAACTTCAACAATTACGTGTGTGTTTTTTTAATGGTCAGGAAATGTTTTATGCGTTGAATTGTGTAGCAGCACTAATGAAAGCATCTGGGGACACGGCAGTGCCCCTGCCAAGTCTTGAAAGTACAGCCGTAAGCATCTTTTTCTGGAAGCAACTCAGGGTACTTTTGACCCCCAGCTTCTTTGTGTTGGTGATTCCCAGAAACTTGAAACTTCGTAAATCTAAAGTAATGTGGAAATGGAACTAAATGCTGAAATTTCACGTTTCCATCTTTTTTATTTCAGAAGATATATGAACTTAAACTTTCGCCTTTTCGACACTGATTCACCGATCATCAAAACTCAGAGGTACGTCCTGTATCCCTAGAATCTTGAAATTTGGTATGAAGGTAGTGTTTGGGATACAATGAAAGGGAAAATTTAAAAAATCCGGAAAATTTGGATAAAAAGTCGAAAAATCAAAAAACCGAGAATTTGGCAGAGATGTGATATACGAACCAGGTTTGGCGCGATTTTTTAACGTCAATTTGGCGAAAGCCCGTTTTCCAATACCAGTTACAATATATATTTTTAAATTATTTTCTATTGTTTTAAAAAGTAAACAACAATAAATAAACGGTAATTTCATTAATAACTATAGAACAAAACAATTGTACAATTTAAAAAAATAAAATAAAAGTAAATGAACAATTTATTAATAAATAAGCAACAGTAGCCGGGTTACCTTGTAAAATAAAGTAACGCCATTTTGCTGTCAATTAGGTACCCAAGTGCGTATCTGACATCTGTGCCCCGTATTTTATCTTCCGTAATCGAAATTCCCGCCAATACTGTTGGTTATTGACCAGACCATCAACACGATAAAACAACAGCGTTATCGGTTTTTAGTTACACGAAATAGGTAGGTCACGAATACGGTATAATTCATTTTAACTGACGAAAAACAAAATAATAATTTGTTTTAGCAATACGCCGGGAGAAAAAGTGAGTTTTAGCTTCCTTCTTCTTTTGCGGATTGAGCTGAAGAGGGAAAAGTTCCTGTCATTCACCGCTTGGCGCGCTAGTGCCTATGTGTCAAAATGCTAGCATGTCGTTACGTTACAGTGTCTCGAAATCAGTGGTTTTTCCCCATCTCAAAAAAAGCTCAACGCGCCTAAAGAAGTTTTCACTTCAAAAAATGATTTTTGTAATAAAAACCTTTTTGGGGGCATTTTACCAAAATTTGGGGGGTTGCCGGTGGAAATTTTGGTGGGAAGTTAAAAATTCGGATTCAGCGACCCAAAAAACATATAGTAAGCCTTTTTCCTGAACTACCATGAATTTTGCTAGGTAGAGCCCCTAAACGGTCTCTATTGTATGGACTAAAATGTTTATCAGTTATTCAGTAAACAAGAGTCTTTTTTTAATAAGAGATGTTGTTAAAGAATTTAAACAATACTAAATAATAATTGAGTCAAAGAATTGAAGAAAAATTTAAATTGCACACTGTTAAAAAAATTCCGCTAAAATACGGAAATTGTACTGGCAATCGAGACGCCAGTACTATTTCCGTATTTTAACGGAAAAATTTTGCCGTAAATTCCAGAAAATTTTCCGTTTTTCTAGAATTTACCGGGAAAATTTTCCGTTAAAATAAGGAAATAGTACTGGCGTCTCGAATGCCAGTACAATTTCCGTATTTTCACGGAATTTTTTTTACTGTGCACGGTTGTTGCGATAAGTTTTTAAAGTAAATCATAACTTCCTCAAAATATGCGGTATTTTTTAATTTACTAAAATTAATTTCTTTAGCTATCCAAGACATAAAATCCTTTGCTTAGTTATATATAAGAAACAATGATGTTTATTAATGAAATGAAGTTTTCCTGGATTCATTGATTTGTTTATGCAAAGCTTAAAGGAAGGCCTTTTCCCAAACGAGTCGAGATGCACCGTTTCCCCCTCTTCCGGAAAATAAGAAATTTTATAATTACTAATGATAAATAAAATACAAAATCCCTCGGGAACTCTAAAATCACCCCTCTCCCCTCCCCCAGCTATATTATGATTACAAGAGTATGATTTATAGAAAATATTTTGCGTATAGAGGCAAAAAAAATAATAATAATGTATTACCTATAAATAAACGTATAAACCAACATTAACATACAATTAAAAGGAAATGAAAAGAATATATTACACATTTTTATGTAGGCAATTTTCAAGTCTATTTTATCTGATTATTTTTGTAAAGATAATCATGTATTTAGTAATACTCATAAAAATTAAATGGTTGTGAAAAGATTTAAAAATAAAAAACCCTAGAAAACAGGAATTCTGCTTTTTCAGAATTTAGTGTCGTCCCCGATGAAAAAAAATATATATATATGTACATAAATGTAGATAGTACAAAATATATTTCAGTTTTAAACACACGCATTTATTTTATATAAATTGACGTCATTCGCATCCGCTGAAGAATTCCACATTTACGATCCACTCTTAAACAACATCCACAGTAAAGAATGCATATGACGTCACTATCGCTGAATAATACACAAATCCCGCAGAAAGCGGTGTCGTCATTCAAGAAACTCGACAAAAAAAATCAGCTACCTAATTATCCATATGCCTTCATTTGCTTGTAACATTAATATAGATACTTAAAATTAAATGTTGTTTATAATAGATACATGTTTTATCAGAAATCATTCATTTATATTTTTTCAAAATAGTACGTATTTTAATTACATTTTTTTCCCGTTGTTATGAGGAAATGGCAACAAAAATATATAATTACTATTTTCCAACTATTTTTTCTTTACTTTCTACAGAAATGGAGTACTTCAGTTGCCAACATTAAACAAATGGCGCTAAAAACTACAAAAAAATTAATATCCCAAAAATAAATTAAGATGCAGTTTTCAAAAACATTGCATTTTAAAGTACCTTTTTTTACACTATACGATGATATAAAAATAGAAAATGTGCGACGTTTAGAAGTTTAAAAAATTGCACTAGGGATTATCCCGTACAATGATACATCTGCTCTGTTTTACGGCCGGCTTATACAAAGAAACGTTATTTTTTAGAGACGACACTTTAATTGCTGGTCGAAAGAAATGGCATATCGGGGGTCTAAAAAAAGAATAATACAATAAGATAAAAAGAACAGACACAGTACTACCTTTAAAGTAAAGTTTTATGAAAGTAAATAGGGTAAATTCAAATAGGTATTGAGCACTGGATTCAAATTTTCTATATTTTTTGTTTCAAAGAAAATAAAAGAAAACAAATTGTGTTGGATGAGAAAATAATTTTAAAAACTTTGAATCACTGCTTTCTACTCAGTTTTGTGTTTAAATTTTTACCACTATTTATCATTTATCTCGAAAATAGCAAATGTTTCTATTCTCCTCTACTTCACTTTAAATAAATATCGCGATATATTACCAATATCAATGTTATCTTGTTGATATATTGCGATATCAAATTTCAGATATCGTCAAGCCCTACTACCTATAGACGGTAATATAAAAATTAGAGATCGACCGAAAAATGGGTTTCGTTTTCGACCCAAAATCTGAGTTTCTCCGAAAATTTGTTTTTGTGGCGAAAATACGTCTGAAAATTTGGCAGGACTGAAACTCGACCGAAAACTATCAGTATTCCAAAAATCTCGTTTCTCCCTTCGGAAATATTCAACATTACTCATCGATTTGAGCTTTATCGGCTCAAATGAGACTATTTATTGCTACGAACTTCGTTGCTTATAGTTATTAGTCATGGCTGATTCAAGACATGATTGCAAATTATAAAGCAAGCAATGCATCTATAACTACACTTTTTCACGTGTTCATTAAAAGCTGCAGACATAACAGTAATAGGAAATTTTCAGTTTGAAACCGCAGAAGTGTTTCGAATACTCTTTGAAAAAGTTCTAGTGTAACAGATGATCATTTACAGAAATCATTATAAAAGATAAGCCGAATCCGGCTCTTTGCAAACAGCCTAGGCTCTTTGCAAAGAGCCGGGCTAATTGGAGAATCCATCTCCCTTTTTCCAATTAGCCTGATATTTTTCAGGCTTATTGCAACGAGCCTAGAAAGCGTTAGGCTAATTGAAAAATGACCACTTATTATCCGATCAGGATGATATTTTGTGCAAGCCGATTCTGTATGTACGTGTGTACGTACGTACGTAACGTGATAACTCTTGATAGAAATATCCAATTTGCTTCAAATTTTTTTTTCTAGGTTCATTCTGATAAGGTGCTTCCCTGATTTGTTTTTGGGGTTCATTGGTTAAGGATAAAGGAGGAAAAGGGGTCTAGTCCCCCCCCCCATAATTTATATAAATGGGTTTTTCATGCAGAAATATTCGATTTGCTCCAAATTTGGTATACCGGTTTATTGTGTTAAGGAGCTTATTTAAGTATAAAGGGGGGAAAGGGGGGCTACCGCCCTTAATTTAGATAAATCGGTTTTTCATGATGAATTATTCGATTTGCTCCAAATTTGGTATACCGGTTTATTAAGTTAAGGAGCAGCCTTTATTAGATTTGGAGGTTCATTAGTTACATATAAAGGGAGGAAAGGGGTGGGCTACCCCCCCCCCTTAATTTAGGTTAATGGGTTTTTCATGCAGAGTTATTCGATTTGCTTCAAATTTCGTATACCGGTTTATTATGTTAAGGAGCTTCCTTGATTAGATTTGGAGGTTCATTAGTTAAGTATAAAGGGAGGAAAGGGGGGCTACCCCCCCTTAATTTAGATAAATGGGTTTTTCATGCAGAGTTATTCGATTTGCTTCAAATTTCGTATACCGGTTTATTATGTTAAGGAGCTTCCCTGATTAGATTTGGAGGTTCATTAGTTAAGTATAAAGGGAGGAAAGGGGGGCTACCCCCCTTAATTTAGATAAATGGGTTTTTCATGCAGAGTTATTCGATTTGCTTCAAATTTCGTATACCGGTTTATTATGTTAAGGAGCTTCCCTGATTAGATTTGGAGGTTCATTAGTTAAGTATAAAGGGAGGAAAAGGGGGCTACCCCCCTTAATTTAGATAAATTGGTTTTTCATGCAGAGTTATTCGATTTGCTCCAAATTTCGTATACCGGTTTATTATGTTAAGGAGCTGCTTTGATTAGATTTGGAGATTTATTGGTTAAGTATAAAGGAGGTACAGGGGCTAGTGTCCCCTTAATTTAGATAAATGGGTTTTTCGTACAGAATTATTCGATTTGCTTCGAATTTGATATACCAGTTTATTACGATATGGCTTCCTTCATTTGATTTGGAGGTTCATTGATTAAGTATAAAAGGGTTGAAAGGGGGTCAATTGCCCCTCCCCGTAATTTAGATAAATGGGTTTTTATGCAGAATTATCCAATTTAGTTTAAAATTTTCTAGGTTCATTCTAATAAGGAGCTTTTCTGATTAGATTTGAAAGTTCATTGGTTCAGCATAAAGGGAGAAATGGAGGAGCTAATACCCCCCTTAATTTAGTGAAATGGTTTTTTCATGCAGAATTATCTGATTTGCTTCAAATTTGGTAAACCAGTTTATTATGTTAAGTAGCTTCCCTGATTAGATTTGGAGGTTCTTTGGTTATTTAGATAGGGGGGCAACGGGGACTAATCCCTTCATTTATTTTTCGAGTGGCATTATTCTTTGAAATAAGAGTATAATATACAATTAGTGTGAATAGCCTGTGAGCTCAATGCCATCAGTTTAACTGGGCAATTTTCTTTTTATTAGGTTTATTAACGCACAACCCTACCCAAAACCGAAAAATAAATTACAACAGACCGTACTCCGATCCGAGCAAGACAAAGTAATTTCAGTCTACATGCAACCCGACCCGAACCTGAGAGTGCCATTTGAAGAAACCCGAAATCCCGACCAAATGTGATAACCTACAAAAATATTCCAAAGATCCATAACCGGATCCAAACAAGACAAATTAGTTTCCGTGAACACGCAACGCTACCAGAACCTAAAAATGCCATTCGAAGTCAACCTGAAACCCGTCCCGAACCAAATCTTAACCGACAAAAATATTCCAAAGAACTATAACCCGATGCAAGCCAGACAAAATAATCTCCGTCCACCGGCAACCCGATCCGAACCTGAAAGTTCTAATTGAACTCAATCCGAAAACTGGTTGTGGTCGGTTTTCGGGTTGACTTCAAATGGAACCTTCAAGTTCGGATCCGGTTGAAAAAAAATTAAACTAAATTAGATAATTCTGCATAAAAACCCATTTATCTAAATTAAGGGGAGGGCAATTGCCCCCCTTCCCCCTTTTATACTTAACCAATGAACTTCCAAATCAAATGAAGGAAGCCATATCGTAATAAACTGGTATATCAAATTTGAAGCAAATCGAATAATTATGTATGAAAAACCCATTTACCTAAATTAAGGGGGGGGGGCTGGCCCCCCATTTCCTCCCTTTATACTTAACTAATGAACCTCCAAATCTAATCAAGCCATCTCCTTAACATAATAAACCAGTATACCAAATTTGAGCTAATCGAATAATTCTACATGAAAAACGCATTTATCTAAATTAAGGGGAGAGACAATTGCCCCCTTTTCCCCCTTTATACATAATAATGATCTTCCAAATGTAATCAGGGAAGCTGCTTAACATAATTAACCGGAATACCAAATTTATTGCAAATCGTATATTTCTGCATGAAAAACTTATTTATCTAAATTGCGGGGGGGGGGGGGGATAGCGCTCCCTTTCCTCCCTTTATATGTAACTAATGAACCCCCAAATCTAACCAAGGCAGCTCCTTAACTTAATAAACCGGTATACCAAATTTTGAGCAAATCGAATAATTCATCATGAAAAACCGATTTATCTAAATTAAGGGGTTTAGCCCCCCTTTCCCCCCTTTATACTTAAATAATGAGCTTCCAAATCTAATCAGGGAAGCTCCTTAACACAATAAACCGGTATACCAAATTTGGAACAAATCGAATATTTCTGCATGAAAAACCCATTTATATAAATTAAGGGGGGGGGGACAAGCCCCCTTTTCCCCCTTTATCCTTAACCAATGAACACCAAAAACTAATCAGGGAAGCACTTCATCAGAATGAACCTAGAAAAAAAAAATTTGAAGCAAATCGGATATTTCTATCAAGAGTTATCGCGTTACGTACATACGTACGTACGTACACACGTACGTACAGAATCGGCGGGATCATAAGCTCTCAGGCTTTGATAGCCTGTGAGCTAAAAATATCACCCTGATTGGATAATAAGTGGTCATTTTTCAATTAGCCTAACGCTTTCTAGGCTCTTTGCAATAAGCCTGAAAAATATCAGGCTAATTGGAAAAAGAGAGATGGATTCTCCAATTAGCCCGGCTCTTTGCAAAGAGCCTAGGCTGTTTGGAAAGAGCCGGATTTCTCAATTAGCCTACGACATATACATAAAACTAAAACATTTTTTAATTAAATGAAAATCATATAATTAGAAAGACTCTCTGTGTCGTTGATGAATTAATTACGTTTTATTTTAAATGAAAATAAAAAGTTTTGGGTCTAAGACACAGAAAGCCAATTTGGACCACATGTATAATTAACTAATAATTATGTATATTTAATAAAAACGCATAATTAATTAATAATTATGCATATTTGATAAATACGTATAATTAATTAATAATTATGTATATTTATGGATGTATTAATTACTTTAATACATACAATTTAATTACTTTTACGAAAAATTTTGGACATTTTCGTTTTCGGCCGAAAATAGGAAGATCACCGAAATTCGGTTTCGGTTTCGACCTTAAAAGCCTGTTTCGGTCGATTCTTAATAAAAACATTTTTTTTTTTTTTTTTGCATCTCTGTAAGTTACCGATATGCCTACTCAGAGGATTTTCTATATGAAGCATTTTATGGTGCCTATCGAAATACACATAAAATTCGTCTTTGATGAAATGAAACATCATTAAAATGTATTTCAAACAATTATCCGCCATAAAATCGTAGTATATACGAATATTGTAAGCGTCTCTGTAAACGACGTAAGTTTACAAATTCCATTTTCAAAAAGTAATATGCCATAATAATTTTTAATAATACTTATTAATTTCACAACAATCTAAAAATAGTTATGAATTTAGTGTGTGAGAAGACAGACTGACGAACCGAAATCATAAACACTTTTAAACTACATTAAAAAAAAATAAGAATGTGTAAAATATACAATGTGAACTTTAAAAAATTCACTGTCTTACTTAAACGGCGACTAAAATAATGAAAAAGATGTTGCAAGTTAAAAATATGCATTTTATTTAAAACTTCTTATTATTTTCGAGCTTTTCTAAGCTCATCATCAGAGAATATTTTAATAATTAAATTTTGTTTATTTATACAAATACGTCACTTTGTTTTGAAAATGAGAGAGCCAATAATTATTATAGTTGGAAGTAGAACTAGCAGTTTCTTGGGATTAAATTTAATCAACTAAATTTTCCTACAAGAAACTGCTACTTCTACTTTCAACTCTAATAATTATTAGCGCTCTCATTTTCAAACAAAAAGTGATGTATTTGTATGAACAAACAACCTTTAGTTATTAAAATATTATCTGATGATGAGTTTGGAAAAGCTTGAAAGTACTAAGAAATTTTCAATACAGTGTATATTTTTAACTTGTAAGATCTTTTTCATTATTTTAGTCGCCGTTTAAGTAAGACAGTGAACTTTTTAAAATTCATATTATATATTTTATGTCTGAATCAAGGTGAAAAATTGCGTTTCTTCTTATGATTTTATTTATTTAAGAATGTATTTGACCTTTTATTCAAGTGTTTTAATTTGTTTGATTATGCTTAAATATGAAAGTAGTTTAATGTGATTTTCAGGACTGGTTTCGATGTACAAGCCTCTGTTAGTACCTTACTTGGTAAATTCAATATGTTTATCTTTTTTTGATGATTTGAATCTAACCAAGAAATTTAAAGCTATTTATTAAACAGTCCTTCCAACTCTTTTTATGTTTGAATCTCTCCCTCTCTCTATATATAAATAAATATACAGCATGATCCTGAATTCATGGAAAAAACTTTAAGGGTTGTCAGATATAAATTTCCAACCGGGCGAAAAATGTCCGAACTAGGATTCGAACCAGGGATATCTTGACTGAAGCCGCCAATGCTCTACTATCTGAGCTATCCCGGTCGGATCTGGAGGAACTCTTTCACCCAGCTAACCAGAAATAATTTCTGGGGTTCCATTACCTGCGATTTGTTTTGTTAAGCTGAACCAGATTTCAGACCATATGCTATAATCAATAAGGTTAGCTGTGTGAAAAAGTTCCACCAGATTCGACCGGGATATCTCAGTTGGTAGAGCATTGGCGGCTTCAGCCAAGATATCCCTGGTTCGAATCCTGGTCCGGACATTTTCCCCCTAGTTGGAAATTTATATCTGATATGATTTATTTACCAATTAGAATAATTGTGTTAAAATTAATCTAGTTTAAGGGTTGGTACAGGACACTGTAACAATCATTTATTGGATCGGAATATGCGCAAATGACACGCAAACAGAGGAAATAAGACATAAAAAGAAAGACAAAGTGTTTATTGGCAGCGTCGTTGACAAGTGCAATGTTTATAACTTCTCCAAATTGCGTCCACCAACAGTGATGCATGCTTGGCATCGTCGGTGGAGCAATTGACGTACACTTCCAAAGATGTCAAGGTATATCACGCACACGTGCAGCAGTTATGGATATTCGAGCAACGAGATCATCCTGGAATCACATAAATGTGCAACGACAATCCATCGCGCTCTAAAAATGTCATTCAGGTGTAATTTCACACAACAGTGCTGAAATGCGCTGGCACCCCATCATGCTAAAACCACAGTCGCTTACGAATGGCTATCGGAACATCTTGAAGTAGTTCCAGAAAAAACTCTTCCAGAAAAATACCATAACAAGTGCCTGCCTTGGTGTGCTGGCCTAGACCCTTGGCCACTCTGATCTCCCGATTTATTGATCCTCGATTAATTCTTATGGGTATATCTGAAGAGTCTTGATTATGCGACTCCAGCTGACTCTATAGACGATCTCGTCGCTTGAATATCCGTTGCTGCTGCACGTGTTCATAAAATACCTGGAATCTTTGAATCTGTATACCAGTTGCTTCATTGATTCTTCCAGATATGTATTATTACTGGTTGACACAATTTTGAATATTTATTGGAAGCATAGCACTTGTCAATGACACTCTCATTAAACATTCCTTTCATGTCTCTTTCCTGAGTTTGTGCCTCAACACGTCACTTGCGTCCATACATTTCTGTACAAAAAATAATTCTTACAGTGTCCTGTACCAACCCTTAAAGTTTGTACCATGAATTCGGGATCAGCCTGTATATACATTGGTGTGCAAAAATTAAGGACTAAGCAGATAAATTAAAATCGAAACAAGGCAACAGAATGGACTGTTTAAATAATTTTGATCACTTGTCCCATATTTTCACATCTTAAAGATCTTATGGTAATTGTATGATTTCGGTCGATGTGGAAAACTTCTGCACGACGTAACATTCAAAAAAACATCTTGTCTTTAATTTTTGCACACCAGTGTGTGTGTATATATATATATGTTGTTGTAAATTGGATAAGATGCTCTATAACTTTTATTCTATCTTTTTCTGAGACTATTCAATTAATATATTTTTACCTTAGTCACTCAATCAGTTTCTATATCTGCCCCAAGTAACACTTCAAATAGTTAGAACCCCATAAGAGTTATAAGTCACAAAGCATAAGTGGCCATTACCAAATATAACCTGTTTTCTATGCATCTGGATTCAGTTGAGAATCTTCAGTGCAGACTCGAGTTCGATGCTTCAGCACTCCTGAAACGCCATAAATTCTCATCTACTTCGAATCTAAATTAAAACCTAAAGTAGCGTGCAGCACATTGCCATAATTATAACGTTTAGGTCTGAGAGAGCATGGACACTTAACATGTACTGAAGTTGAAGCCAGTTATATATTTGATAGAAGCGTAAAAAATACAACATTAAAAGCACCAAAAATTTTTAATTTTAAGCATACCGGTTTTGGTAGCATATAGCATACCTTCCTCAGTGCTAAGGATGGCGGAAATTTGCTCACATATATAGGACAGATGGGGATTCAAGTTAAAGGTTTATTGACCAATAGGAAAACAGAGGATTGCAGGTAACAGCCAATAGGAAAATAGATGGGAAATGGAAGCGAAGTAGTGAGGGGGGAAATTAAGAGACAGAAGTTTTTATGTAATATTTCCAACAATCTGATAATGGGAGGATAGCGAATTCACAATAACAATATTTTTAAAATTTTTATAAATATGAAATGCTTCAAGGAAGTTAAGTTTGTGTATAGAAGTAGGTTTAGAGATTATTTTAACAGAATTGAAGTCAAAAGTATGATTCATCTCCCAGCAATGTTTTGCAATAGAGGATTTATTGATTTCTTGTTTTTTAATGTATTGTTGATGTTCTTTAATACGAAATTTTAAGCAGTGTTTGGTTTGTCCAATATAGGAAAGGCCACACTGGCAATTAATACGGTAGATACCCCATGAATTGGATAATTCAATAGGGTCTTTGAGTTTGGAGAGGGTGAGTTTATTGGTAGGGGCAAAAATTATTTTGAAGTCATATTGTCTAAGAATTTTAGCAATGGAAAAGCTTGATTTAGGAAAGAAGGGTAACACAATGCTAATATTGGAAAGAGTAGAAAACTGAGGAGAGTTTGAGGAACGAGGATGCTGAAGTTTAAATAGAGCAGTATCAATTATAGAAGGGTTGTAACTTCTTCTTTCCTAAATTAAGCTTTCCCATTGCTAAATTCTTAGACAATATGACTTCAAAATAATTCTTGCTCCTACCAATAAACTCACTCTCTCCAAACTCAAAGACCCTATTGAATTGTCCAATTCATGGGGTATCTACCGTATTAATTGCCAGTGTGACCTTTCCTATATTGGACAAACCAAACACTGCTTAAAATTTCGTATTAAAGAACATCAACAATACATTAAAAAACAAGAAATCAATAAATCCTCTATTACAAAACATTGCTGGGAGATGAATCATACTTTTGACTTTAATTCGGTTAAAATAATCTCTAAACCTACTTCTATACACGAACTTAACTTCCTTGTAGCATTTCATATTTATAAAAATTTTAAAAATATTGTTAATTGTAAATTCGCTATCCCCCCCATTATCAGATTGTTGGAAATATTACATAAAAACTTCTGTCCCTTAATTTTTTTTTCCCTCCTCGCTATTTCGGTTCCATTTCTCATCTATTTTCCTATTGGCTGTTGCCTGCAATCCTCTGCTTTCCTATTGGTCAATAAACCTTTAACTTGAATCCCCATCTGTCCTATAATATGTGAGCAAATTTCCACCATCCTTAGCACTGAGGAAGGTATGCTATATGCTACCGGAACCGGCATGCTTAAAATTTAAAATTTTTGGCGTTTTTAACGCTGTATTTTTTACGCTTCTATTATATTGCACCAAGCTCCTTCTTTATAATCAGTTATATATTTATTCTAGAGCATCTGTCTAACATAAAAAGTCTATAAGTATATAAATTGTAATAAAGTACTATCTTTAAGAGAGTGCTTCTTGTAACAACTATAAAACTTACAGTCAGTTTCCTGCTAGCTACCTTTGGGAACAGTCTAGGTGTCAGGACTGCTGGGAAAGGAACCCGGAGTACCAAGTAGGATTACTGCAGTCTCCGCTCTACGATGTTTCTGAGTTAAATAAAGTAATATACTCACGTATCATGTATTTTTTAATTAATACTATTCGCATCAACCACGACTCTAAAACCTACTTTATAAATAGTGCCGAATTCGACCGACAAACTCAAAGGGGTGATAGTAGGCATTAAGAAAATGAAAAATTACCATAGAACATGGGGTCTCAAACCACTTGTTAGGCCACAAATACATGGTGTTTCACCCTAACGGAACTCGGGTTGGCAGTAATAATTTTAAGAATGATAAAAATACGGTAATGAAAATATAACGATATGTACCTTTTTTTGAATGAAATGTGATAACATCGCGAAATTTTTTTAAAAAACAGGATTTTCATGCAATCGATGATACAGTATGAACTGGTAATCGCAGTTCCAAAATGTGATGCGTCAAGTACATACAAGCACTACTGAGTGAAAATTTTAATTTATTGGGTTTAGAATCTTTTGATTGACATCTTCGTCTCTGACCGCGAGCAAGGGCTGGCGACCGAACCCTCGCTGCAGCAAAAGTCGTAGACTCTTACAAATAGAGCTTTTACTTTTAATCTTAAAAAGGGATAGAATAAATGTCTGTCAGCAATATTTTTTAAACCAAGAAAATAATTTTCGAGATACAAATTCAGAATTAGACATTAAAAGTTACAAAATATTTTAGAAAGAAAAAAATACATTTAAAACAGCTAACATTGATGGAACTTTTTCTTGAGAACTACTCAAACGATTTCGATACGTTTTTAATAGTTTTGACACTAGCTTAACTATAAGCTGACATCTGGCTAGAAATAAAAATGAAAAATACAATAGTTACGCATTCTTGAAAGTAAAAGAAATCTATTTTTTTTTTTTTTTTTAATTAACATAACTATTGCATTTTTCATTTTTATTTTTTGCTGAACGATCAATATATTTTTTAGCTACTGCCAAAACTATAACACAAATTCATGAAATAGCTTCAGCAGTTGCCAAGACAAAAGTTACAGTCACGGGTAAAAAACGCAGCACCTCCTGCCATATCTGCCACAAATCATCATATAATAAGTGGGAAAATGTGATCGAAGATTGCACAAAGGGTTTCGTTTAATATTCTTTTCAAAACACTTTATCCTTTTCTTAATAAATCCAAATCCTTAATTTATAATTATTACATCTTCACAGAGGTGGCAGCACCATTAAATGTAACTTTTAATGAATTACAAAAAGAAGCTATATTTTTAATGAAATTAAAAATATTCAAGTCAAATTATTTAAATAAAATTCAAAATTCCGGAATTTCAAAAGTTTAGCGGAGGTTTAAATAAAATTTTAAATTTCTAAAAACAAAATTTGTTTAAACAAAATTTTAAATGATGAAATTTCTCAAGAATTTTGTGGATGTTCAAGCAAAATTTCAAATTTGAAGTTTTCTCAGAGCAAAACAAATTGTTTGAATTGAATTAAAAATTCCGAAATTTGAAAAACTTTGTGGAAGTTTAAACAAAATTTAAATTTTCGCAATCTTTCATAAAAGGTATTTTTGAATGAAACAAAATTATTGTCGAAATGTTTTTCAACAACTTCTGGCGTTAAGATGGCAAAAAAATCTATAAAAATTCTGGAAAGTTGAATCTATTAGATAACAAAATCTATTCCTTTGAAAAAAATTCAAATTCTGACACCTGGTTTCGAACCAGCAATCTTTTGAATTCGAGACAAATGCGTTACCACGGAGCCATCTAGCCCACGAGACTAAATTAAGGTTGTGTTTTAAAATGCAAATCGCAAAAAAGGTCGGATGACATTAAATTAATTCATTTAATCAAAATAATATAAGACTTTTGAAAATTTTATTATTTGTCGTGCGATCGGATGTATTCAACTATAAATATGCAAAATTTCAAGTATCTAACTTATACATTTTCCTAGAAAGAACTCTGTGACATACAGACAAAGGAGTGAGAAGAATAGGGTTTCGTTAAATGAACGAAGCCTTAAAAATGTGAATGGTACCAATCATTTAATAATTAAGCTTTACTAATTAATTCTTATACTTAAACTTTGCTTAGGGTCGTCACTATAAAGAAATTGTAACAAACTTGAAAAATTTCTATACTAATACCTAATTTTGACATCATATTTGGATTTTTCTGTAATTTTTACCATCTGATACCAAACACAAAGTCATTTTGACAAGCAGTTTAGAAATTATGCAAATTTAAAGGTTAAAACTCCTAATGTTCAGTTCATTTTTAATCCTTTGAAGACAGATTGCAATGCTGATATATTTTTTTAAGCATAACTTAAAAATTACTGGGAGGAATAAGTTGTAATTTTTGGATTTGTACAAAAGAGGCGAACTACGATCACGTGATCTGAAGAATAGCACTTTTTTCCTCTTGAAGTATTGTCAGTGCACTACAAACTACTAATTTTTAGTATTGCACTACTCGCTAGATTTCATTTCTCGAAATGTTTCGCGAAACTCTATAAACTACTAGAATAAATGGTAAGTGTGATGGAAGAACGCACAAAGTGTTTCGTTTAATATTCCTTTCAAAAAATTTTATTCTTTAATTAATAAAACCAACTCATTAATTTATAATTATTAAATCCTTATCCTTTAACAATACACTTTATCAAAAAGAACATAGATGACAGCAGCATTAAATTTAGTAAAAATTCCTTCAATTCACTGAAGTTTAATAAACTAAAAGTGAGATGGCAGCACCGGTCATTAACGAGAATTAGAGATTTAAAGAGGAAACTTAATATTTAAAAATAAGAACTGTTTTTAAAAATATCAAATTAATTAAATAAAATTCTAAATTCCGAAATTTCAAAAATTTAGCGGAAGTTTAAATAAAACTTAAAATTTCTAAAAACAAAAAAATTGTTTTAACTAAATTTAAAATGATGAAATTTCTCAAGAATTTAGTTGTTGTTCAAGCAAAATTTAAAATTTCGAATTTTCTTAAAACAAAACAAATTGTTTAAAAGAAATTTCAAATTCCGAATTTTCAAAAATTTAGCCTATTCCAACAATTTTTGGGTTTAAAGTGGCAAAAAAAGTACAAAAATTCTGTAAAACTCATTCTATTAGTTAATGAAATCTATTCTGAGAAAAAAAAATCAAATTCCGACGCCCATATTCAAACCAGGAACCTTTAACACAGAAGACAAATGCGTTGTCCCTAAACCATCTAACCTAAGTGAGACAGATTGGAATTAAGGTTCTGTTTTAAAATCTATATCGCAGAAATGGTCGTGTCATCCAATTAATTCAATTAATTAAAATAATGTCTTGTTTAAATTAAATTATTAAGAAACGTCGTGTGATCGGAGGTATTCAGCTACAAGTATGCAAAATTTCAAGTCTCTAACTTATTTACAGTTTCCGATAGCGAATTCTGTGACAGGCAAACAGAGGAATGAGACGAATAGTGTTTCATCAGAAAAAAGAAACACTAAAAAGTAGCTATTTCTACAATTTCGCTATTTGTAGCCCGCTTCTTACGACGAGTGTCAATGCTAAGTTTACTATGATTTGTGTTTATTAAATGAAATTTATTTTTATACCGGTTCTTTGTATTATGATGTATCATAAATTAATGTAATGTGTAATATATGAATCGCTACTACTATTATATTGATGTAATATTGTTGCACATTTCCAGCAACGTGAATAATATCGCTCTTCACTGTTTGCCACCAGTTAAGTGCCCTTAACTACTGAAAGGTTGGAAAAGTCTACATTATACCGTACGCAAAATTCATTTTATCGGTTCAACTGTTCATTTCATTTGTAGATAAATTACATTGTTTCCCCGATAACCTACATAGCATTTAAAATTATGATTAAATCATTTTAAATATTTAATTTACAGCATGATTAAATTTCATGTTGTCTCTGGTATAACATCTCATTATTAGCCGGGGTCGCTGGTCGGACCTCGAATCATACGAAATATATGGGTGCGTTTGACACTGTATTTTAAAGCAATATGGACCTTTACTTGGAATGCTCTGCAATACGAACAACACCGTTGCGCTATTCTATTTTCTAACGGGCCAGACTAATGTTTCTAAAATATCTTAATTAAAAAAAAAAAAAAAAAATTTAACGATCTCATAAATATATATATATATATATAAATTAAAATATATTATGTTTAATAAAAACAGTTGCGCAAATTTAGCAAATTAGTAGCAAATTTTCAAATTAAAATGTAATTGTTTTCTTAAATTTAAACAAAAGCTTGAAAATATTTTCTTATTTTCTAGAACTTCAATTTGGCATACTTTTACCACCATTCTATGTATCTGGTCACATAAGGTAAGTAATGATTATTTCAGTCCATTTGTAGCATAAAAACAGGTCATCCTCACTTTATGCGATTTTCAATTAGTGTTCTAAAAATATGTTTAAAATGTCTATATCTCTATTAAAATGTTTGTAAAAGTACATGCGTTTATAAAAATGCTTAACGGAATTTGAAGAAATCTTTGTATTTTATCGATCGATTTACTACTCTCGATTACTGTCCTTGCAACTGTAAGATACAAGGTCTAGGCTTAACCCTACAATGCATAGTGTTTCCATATGACAACAGTTTAAATTTAACTGTATACGTTGTTCAGATTATAATGTAGCATTTGACACACTTTATTTTTCTCCGAAATATTGGTTAAAAGTTAGCATCTGACGTTTTTAATATTTTTCTTGTTCAATATACAATTATTACATAATAATTTTGAGAGTAGCGGATGGGTGATAAAAAAGTCGTGCACTAAAGGGTTAATGTTACAATATACTATCAGAAAAATTCGTTTTTATACATTAAATTATTCGTCTTTAAAAAAAAAAAAATAATTTCCGTACTCGTAGAAAACATTCTTTTTCCGTTAATTCTTCCCAAAAGTCTGAAAAAGAGGCAATATTTTCGCTTATTCCTTGCACGCATGCGTACTTGCTGTATTAATGTTCGAATTTACTTTTAAAATGTAAAACCAAAAATTCAATAAATTAAAATTTCTAATTTATTTAAAAACAAACAAACAAAAATAACTTCTTCCGAATTTAATAAAGTAGCAATTTTCTCATTCATTTAAACTTATTAACAAATTATTTTTTAGAATATTAAAAAAAATATTCGCATGTAAAATATATTCTAAACGAACACATTAGTAGTTCAATCAAATTAAAAAAATCGATGTTTTTTTTTTTTAAACATTTCTTCTCGAATTTAATTCAAAATATAATATTCATATTTTACATCTAACAATCAAATTACGTCTTATTAAAAATGTCAAATATGTAATAATTTTTATCCTCTATTATTCTATAAGTGTTAAAACACCAATCATTATTTCATAACGAGGAAATGTTTCTGCAGTTAAGTTTAAATTTCCGAGCTTTCTGAACAAGAAAGTTAACAAGCCATACCAATCCCCCATTTGAAGAAACACATACCTTCATTTTAAACTCGCCGTCTGCTAAGTAATTTCTGGCCGGATGCTCGATTCCTGAAGAGCTGTCCCAGGTTCAAACTCAAGGGGATCCATGGAAGAACGAGAAACGTATTTAAAATTAAAAAAAAAAAAAAAACTTTTCAAATTACGGAAATTTTCTATTCTAGAACGGAAAAAAAGAACAGAACTGCAGAAACATTTCCTCGTTATGAAATAATGATTGGTGTTTTAACACTTATAGAATAATAGAGGATAAAAATTATTACATATTAGACATTTTTAATAAGACGTAATTTGATTGTTAGATGTAAAATATGGATATTATGAAGAACAAGAAACGTATTTAAAAAAAAAAAAAAAAAAAAAAAAGAAAAAAAAAAGAAAAAAAAAAACTTTTCAAATTACGGAAGATTTCTGTTCTAGAACAGATAAAAGAACAGAAATTTCTTCAATTCTCGGATATATACCGGTAGCAGTGCTGCCAGGACTATCTCCGTGAATTGAACAAAGTATTTCTGAGAGTTTACGTTGATTATAAATTTTGCTAGCTTCATAATTTTTCATAAATATGTTTATATATATGTATATTTTTAGTTTTCTGATTAAAGGCAAAAGAACATACTTTTCCAGTTAATCACTGTCTTTCTCCGAAATATTCTACATAAAGTGTATAAACGTGGAAATTACAAGGTGTATCTCACAAATATAACAGCAATAATGTATGTCTTTTGAAGAAGCAGGTGTTAAGGAAAAGCTGAAATGCTCGATAGAATTTCTCGAACATTGAACCGAGTGATTTATACTTTAAATGAAAAATAATAGTCCAAGAGCCGACAGCACAAAAACCTATGTTATCAAGCACAAGAAAAAAACCTTTATTTTAGGGAAGAGTAGAAGTAGGGGAATATAATGATTCATGTCTGCCGGAAGTGGAGTGGTGCATAAGCCAAAACTTAATACCACTAGTGGTTGACTCGTAGGTTTATCATTGTGTTTTCCTGCTCCCAGTCCTCCATGTTTTCATACCTTTGTTTGCAGGACAAACACAATGACAAACCTACGAGTCAACCACTAGTGGTATTAAATTTTGGCTTATGCACTACTCCACTTCCGGCAGACATGGATCATTATATTCCCCTACTTCTACTCTTCCATAAAATAAAGTTTTTTTTTTTTCTTGTGCTTGATAACATAGTAGCTTTTTGTGCTGTCGGCTCTTGGACTATAACCCGTTACATAGTTTGTCTGTCATTAAAGCAAGAATTTTTGAACTTTGTTTCCAAAAATATCGCATAACATAGTCAAATTAAAGATACTTTTTAACAGTATTATTATTTTTCAAATGTTAACATATTTCTATTATTTATGTGTCCGTGGAAATGTTAAGGAAATAATTTAAAAATTAGCATGAGATGCTGAAATATTAAAAATGAGTAATAAATTGGATTACATTTTAATAGAGTAAAGCCAAGTTGCATTTAATAAACTCGTTACATCAAGTCAATGGATTGGATATAATGTTATAGATTCTTACATTATTGGGGCATTATTCAGATAAAAATGCTTTGTGATAAATTTTCTTTGTCAAAATCTCTACCTCTCTTTTGATTTGCAATAATTATGTATTTCTGTTTTCAGTGTGATAAATCGTATTTTGCTAGCACTCATTGGTCATGAGTTTGGACATAATATATTTTCCACGTTAGGTAAGTTAAAAGTTTTATCACTTTTTTTAGGTAGCTTTCATTACAAAAAGCTACCTATTGTAGCCGTTCGGAGGAAAGCGATTTCAAAAAATTTTGGTATATTTTCATCGATCATGACCCCCAGACCATGAAACCACCCTCCGTTCAAAATTGACATATATATATATATATATCAAATTTTGACGATATTGTTTAACGGTTTTTAATTAATTTAATAGTGCATTTTAATTATGTAATTACTTTCTATTTATATTATTTTATATTATATTAAAAGTTATTTAACATTTATTTCAATATGTATTAACTGCATCCTATGGTATCAATTACTTTGATTTCTTAATTGTTTTATTCACCTTAATCTTTACGATATTATGGGTGCCATGTGCGCGTGGATTTATTCTAAAATATTAAACGGTATGGTGTTTATTATTTCATTTTATATCCTATAAATATTTAAATAGGTTTTATTGATTTTTCCATTTCATATTATTTGTTTCTATTCTGTTTTCATTTTTAATCAATTCACTTGATTTTAATGGTTGTTTGGGCACAGGGGAAAATAACTTTTAGCTTTAGCTTATTTTTCCCACAGAAAACAACCATTTTGCTTATATCATTGAATTCTGTGCCCTTGAAAACGTAATTCAATATATAAGCATTTCCATTATTTGTCGGTGTCCACGTTCTTATTTTTCTTCCATAATAATTCTTATAATTAATTTAATCTTTATATACTTACAGCTTTAATTCATAATATTACGGTTTTTGATGGTGGTAGGTTATGTTTAATTATTGGTTATATATCAATATACATATATATATATATATATATATATATATATATATATATATATATATCTGACATTTGTCACTCTGTAACTCTCGTATTTATGAACCGATTTGGATGTAATTCGATGTGTACATAGTACATACCAATGTCTCGACTGAGTTCGTTGGCCAGCTTCATCCGCCATTTTGTTTCAAAATGGCGGCCATTTAAATATTTTAAAAAAATTTAAAATTTGAAATGTGGTACCAAAAAATTGAAAATGGAAAAATATTTTTTTCTTATGTATTTAACCTTTATACAAAGATTCCGGAGCAGTTTTTGTTTCGTCTATATCTTAAAAAATGGCTGAGTTATAGCATTTTGAATTTCTAGCATGGCTGACATTTTGAAACGTTCTGAAATTTGTCACGCGATAAAAGGCGTATTTATGAACCGATTTGGATGTAACTTCGTTTATACATAGTACATACTAATGTCTCGACCGAGTTCGTTGGCCAGCTTCATCCGCCATCTCTTTTAAAAATGGCGGCCATTTAAATTTTTAAGAAAAATTTAAATTTGGAATGTGGTACCAAAAAATTGAAAATTGAAAAAATATTTTTTTCTTATGTGTTTGACCTTGATAAAAAGATTCGGGATCAGTTTTTGTTTCGTCTATATCTTAAAAAATGACTGAGTTATAGCATTTGGAATTTCTAGCGTGGCTGACATTTTGAAACGTCCTGATATTTGTCACGTGATAACGAGCGTATTTATGAACCGATTTGGATGTACCTTGGTGTGTACATAGTACATACAAATATCTCGACCGATTTCGTTCTCCAGCTTCATCCGCCATCTTGTTTCAAAATGGCGGCCATTTAAAAAATTTAAAAAAATTTAAAATTTAAAATGAGATACCAAAAATTTGGAAAATGAAAAAGATTTTTTTCGTATGTGTTTTACCTTAATACAAACATTCCGGAACAGTTTTTGTTTTGTCTATATCTAAAAAAATGGCTGAGTTATAGCATTTTGAATTTCTATTGTGGCTGACATTTTAAAACGACCTGATTTTTGTCACGCGATAACAGGCGTATTTATGAACCGATTTGGATGTAACTTGGTCTGTAGATAGTACATACGAATGTCTCGACCGAGTTCGTTGGCCAGCTTCATTCGCCATCTTGTTGCAAAAGGGTTGCCATTTAAAAAAATAAAATTTAAAAATTTAAAATGAGGTATTAAAAAATTGGAAAATGAAAAAGATTTTTTTATGTGTTTGGCCTTGATACAAAGATTCTGAAGGAGTTTTTGTTTCTGAAAATTTGTTCTTTTGCTTATATCTTAAAAAATGGTTGAATTATAGCACTTTGAATTTCAAGCATGGATAACACTTTGAAACGATCTTGTATTTGTCACGCGATAACACAAGTATTCACCTATTTCGATGTAAGAAGGCATGTGGATAGTATACATCAATATCTCGACCAAGTTCGCTGGCCAGCTTCATCAGCCATCTTGTTTCAAAATGGCGGAGATTAAATTAAAAAAAATTATACTTAAAGTGAGGTTCAAAAAAATTAGAAATTGAAAAAGGTTTCTTTCTTAAGTATTTGACCTTGATATAAGGATTCAGAAGCATTTTTTGTTTGTCTTTATCTTAAAAAATGGCTCAGATATAGCAATTTCAATATCTAATGTGGGTGACATTTTGAAAAATCTGATTGTTTGCCTGCGACAGCACTCATATATATCAATCGATTCCGATGTGAGTGAGCATGTGCACAGCAATTACTAAGGTCTCGACCAATTTCACTCGTTAGCCTCATCCACCATGTTGTCTTAAAATCGCAGGCACTTTAAGGAATCACCGAATTTGGCAGCCAAATATAAGTTACTTTAAATAAAAGCAACTTGGATAAAGCTGACTAATTTCGCGAAATTCTCATTCATAATGATTTAGTATTGATAAAAATTAGTATTGAATCTCCTATATTCGGTTTCCACTAAATTGAGCTTCGTGTGTTTGAATAATATAAGTTAGCTTTTTTAAAATAAGGAATATGAAAGCTATCTCTTCCTCCCGGCACTGGCCGGAAGGACTTTTTTAAAGTTATATCAGGCATGAGATTCTTCCGCGGATCCGCGACTTTCCATTTTTTTTTTTTTTTTTTTTTTACTTTTCTCGCAGGTTGTGATTTGTTCCGAAAATTTTAAAACATCGGTCATCAGTTCGAAAATTCGGACATAAAAAAATTACTAATTTCGGCAAAGGATTGCCGAAAACAACAATTTCGTCAATCGTTCACAGAAAAAATACCAATTTTGTAAAGGATCGTGGAAAAAAACGATTTGACGTTTATTGCTTTTTCTTGCTAATGGGCGTTGCATTACCCAAATATATCATTAAAAGTTGTTATCTAGGCTTCAAAAGCAGATGGTACAGTTGTGGGAAAAAAAGTAAACATCCCCTCTGCAACAAATTACTGTAGAAGAAAGTTATTAGAAGAATATATATTTTTATAATTATTCTTTTCTGCTCATCATAGACAACCCCTAACTACCCCTAAAACTATGTGAGATAAAAATTGTAATTGAGAATTTGCATAAAGCAGGTTATAATAAACATAAATCTAACAAAAACATTGTAGGTTGCAATTCATATTTTTTTTCGATTATTAATTTCATAATTCATAATTCATATTATAATTTTTTTTTATTTACAAATTCAATGTATTTGTGTTTGGGTTTTTTAGTTTTATAACGCTTGCAAAATTATCACAGTAAGATTATAATTTAAGGAGATATTAATAAAAGTATAAAGATGTAATCTAACACTAGAAGCTCTAAATTTTGAAGTTCATAATTGGAAAACTTATCATCCAAATGACTTGAAATTTCGTTTCTATTCATAGTTTGAACCGAAGATTTAAAATATATTGTCAAAATTGGGTGTTGCCATTGAAAAAAAGAAAGTTTGATCTGGTTTTAATTTGTAGATGGCCCCCTAAGCACATTCTTTATACATCATTTAAAAGTAGACTTTATTTCCAATCGTTTGGTAGCAGTAACGTCCTTCTATTATAATGAGTTGCAGAGTTAGTTGGGTTTGTTTACTTTTATTTCCACGACTGTAATTGTATACGCCGCCCCTGTCATTACGTAAGTCCAAACTGTCAGTGTCTTTAAGGCTTAATATATCGGCTAATTACCGACAATTTTTTTTTTCAAAAATCATTATCAACAGTGCTTTTATACTTCTGCTACTTTATAAGTACATGCAGCGCTCCTCAACACCTTTGCTGAATGCTTGCAAATCGAAATTTGTGTGTAACGGGAAAATGCGATTATCTCAAAAAGTACGTGGCCTAGGGTTATTGCTATAATTTTCCTGAAATGTTTAACTTAACATCTACTACCTTTAATTTTTTCATAATTTTTTTAGTTTCAGTAGTATGGGAAATAAAGGAGGGGGGGGGGGGAGACATTATTGTGCACTATATTTTCGACGATATCTCCGAAAATATTATACCTAAAATTAAAAGAAATGTATTTTTGAGTTCGGCGTTAAGAAAGCTTTCACACGATATACAAAGAAATTTTTTTTTTCAAGCAACTCTGTTAGCCCCTCTACATTTTTTCTAAATATATTTGTGAATATTTAATAATCTGTGAATATGTGGGTCTTTATTAATTCCCCGAATTTGAACTTTCCACGTTCTATAGTTTACGAGTAAAATGGCTGTGACAGACAGACACAGGAGTGATTTTATAACGGTTCCGTTTTTACTTTTTAAGTACGGAACCCTAAAAAGGTAATTTTCGGGATCTTGCCCAATGGCTAGGGAAATATGACGAAAATTACCTTTTTTCGGATAATCCCTCGGTTTGCTCCTTTAAAGTTAAAAGAGGTAATTGATTAATTGATTTTGATTCACGGTATCAGGCAAGATATAGACGAAGTTTTCATGCGAATATCAGTTCATAAATCCATTCACAATGAGTAGGAAAAATTGTAGAAGCTTAAATTACTCATCTTTCTACGCTTTCTCCTAATGCATTTCCTGCACCAGTTGTGCCCGTTAGAAACTTTTTTTACCCGTAGCGTTTTGAACTCTTTCAAGGAAATTGACTAAATTACCGTATTCTGACTATCGTATCTCCTCTGTAAATGGAGTTCTTTTTAGTACCACATATATTAAAACGCTAAGGGAAAATTCGGTTCAGTGCAAAATTGACACATTTGCGAATGCGTGAAATTAAATCTAGAACCCGTTCAATTTTAAAGAAAGATAATACGAGATCCGGTTATCCAGTGGTATAAAGCGTCAGTGTAAAGTTGTGAATTTTTGTACAGGACGAGGGTTCGACCCCAACGCCCAGCAGAATGATTTCTGTAATATATTGTGGCGATAATTCATTTCAATAATTTCATATTTCATTTCGGGAAGAGATGTTATATGGTTTGTATTTCTTTTTATTATTTGAATGCTTTATAATTAAATAAAAGTTAACAATAATAATTTTATATAAAAAATATTTAAGCTAAAATATTTTGCATACAATAATCAATTAAATATGTTGAACTGATCTACAAATTTTGCTATATTTTCTGATCATTATCAGAACATATATGTGTGTGTACAAAGAAAAGTTTGTCATTCTTTTCCGTAAAAAAGGAAAAGGGAAAAGAAAACAGAAAGAAAGATAAATATTCATATAAGAACTGTAAAAGAAATTACCTTGATACCCATGGTTTAATAATTAAATAATGTATGAAAATGTAAAATAAAACAGGGTTCTTAACGCATCAAGGGATTCAGGGGATTTTAGGTGTTTTAGTACCAGAAATTTCGTAAAGTACTTGTCGCTATATCTGAAGATAGAAATTTTTTTCATTAAACAAGGCAAATATTACTTTACAAAAATTTTGGTAAAAGGTCATTGAAAATCCTTGAAGCGTACAAACACTGTAAAATTCAAACAATTAAAAATATATATTAAAAATCGTTAGCTTCTAGCATGAAGTTTTAAGTTAAAGGTTTTAGAATGAGCAGATAAAAAATAAAGTTAATGAAAACTTTTAAGGTCGTACAGCTAGAAAACAATTAAAAAATACTAAATATTATTATTCATTAAAAAAAAATGAGACTGTAGTAAGTAAAAATAAATTCTCTACCCAATATTTTTAGTTAAACTTCTGATAAATACAAGCATAATTGGTTATAAATCACAAACTTAAAATAAGGCTGACAGCACCCTCTATTGCATTAAATCTATAGGAATCCCTTATACAATATAACAATTCATCAAAATTTAAATACAGTAAAACTCCAATTATCCGAACTCCGACTATCCGAATCGCTGATTATCCGAACTGCTTTCAGAATTTCAGGGGAAAAAATGAAGCATTGTTTACCGAATGGTACGACGAAATTTTCAACCCTGAAGTGAAAAAGCACGAAAAATATCTTGGAAGAGAAGGCAGTAAAGTGCTTTTGATTGTTGATAATGCACCAGTTCATCCCAACGAAGAATCGCTGGAAAAAGGGTGACCAGTTTAAAGCAATCATTTTACCGCTAAACGTCACAAGCTTATTGCAACCAATGGACCAGTCTGTTATCGAAACAATGAAACGCCATTACAGAAGGCAACTTTTAAAGAAACTTTTGGTAGAGTGCAAAGACGAAGAAGGTGTGTTGACTAACCACAAAAAAATAAATTTGAAAGATTGTGCTTTCATGGTGGCGGAAGCTTGGAGCTTGATTAAGGCAGTCAACATTAAGACGTGCGTGGAACAAGTTGAAAGGAATATCAACAGAAGACCATTAAGGTGAAAAAGATAAAAGAAGATCAAGAAAAGGAAATGGAAGAGATAGGAGAAGATGATGATGACGTGCCACTTGAGGAATTCGGAAACATTATTTTGAAAATTCCTGGATGTTCAGAAGTTAGTACTGAATATATAGGAGAGTGGATGGTGTGTGATTCGTCAGACCCTGGGTTTCAAATTGTAAATGAGCCTATTGAAAGCGTGAGAAAAGAAAGTGTCGAGGAAGAAGATGTCTTTAATGTCGAAGTTGAAGCAGACACGGAACCATCAGATAGTGAAGCATTTGTCGGCCTTGAAACTGCGTTGAAGTGGATGGAGCGTCAGCCCGAGTGTGACCATATGCAACTTCTCACTGTCAAGCGGATGCGCGATTTGACTGCCCGAAAACGGATGAAGACTGTCAAACAGCTTACTTTAACCAAGATTTTCAGCAAGCAATGACTTTCATTTACAGTACGGCACGTACATACCGTACTAATGTACAACACTTGAAAGTACGCTTAACATGTAAAAGTCTTGTCTTTTCATTTAATTAATTAAAAGCTCTTTTTCTTAAAAAAATTTTTTTTTCCCATTTAAACATACATACAGTAATTAATTAAACTAAAACCCTTTTTCGAAAAAAATCCAATTATCCGAATTTTTGATTATCCGAATGGGGTCCGGTCTCAATTGATTCGGATAATTGGAGCTCTACTGTACTTAAGTAATTTAAAAGCAACTAATTAAAAATTCAAGCATTTTTCTAATAAAACATAAACGTTCAAGTTGTTTACCGTCAAATGTTGACGGGTACTATATAGTTTTTATATAAAGCAGGGGATCCAACTGGAAGTTTCCAGATTAAAGAATATAAAGAGAAGCCATTTTTAATCTATTTGTTATTTATAAGAATTTAAATTCTGAAAGCAAAATCGCTGATTAATTCAGAATAAATCAAGAGAGTAAGTATAAGAATAGTTTTATTCTGTTACACAGTGTACATTTTTAATACTTTCCAACATAGTTAAAAGTGTTAATGAATCGGGTTTGTCTGTCCGCCAGCCTGTCGGTGCTCTAACTTGCGTAAATGTACTCGGATTGACATGTAATTGATGTACGTTATTTTTAAATATAAATATATATTTATTTATTTTTTTATTGCACACTAACAAAACCAAACAGTATTTTTATTTTTAAAGTATCAATTTTGCATTTAAATAAAGTTTAAAATTTATTAATATCGATGCTTTCGCATAAGTTAACGGTCGAAGAAATCGACCTTTATAATTCTGACGATTTCAGTTGTTTAAGTACGCAGTTTTATTACAGGTCTGTTCAATTTCTCTTTTATTTATATTATTTTATTGTTTTATTTTATTGATGAAGTTTTAACTTCCCCATAGAATATCAATGCTATGAACTATTTATATTATCATAAGTGCGAACGGATTTATCTTTCATAATCATCTGCCCGCGTAAGAGATAGATTTAAAAAATATTAGTAACTCATGCTTAAAAATTATTTTAAAAATCACAAAAAACGAGTAAATTGTGTTACAGTTCTTAAACAAATTGCAATACAGTTTTGAAACAAATTGCATTTCTAAGAACACTTTTTTTTATCTATTCTATGGTGTTAAAATTGAAAATGTATGATATTTGGAAGTTTGAAATATTGCAGTAAAAGCAAAATTTAATCGTCTGTTGTTGCCAGCATCAAAATGACGTCAACGTTACGGACAGAGACGATTGTCTTTTATAATATAGATAGACAGGTAGATAAAATGTAAAGTTATTCCCTTGTTGTTTTTCAAAGAAATTAATTTTTTTACTGTAACTTATTTAGTGACATTCTAACATATTTAAACGATACTAAAACATCGTTATTAGATATTATTAACTCTTATCATTTCTAGAAACATTTGGATGTGCTTTATAATATAGAAAGATAGATAAAATGCAGTATGTAAAGTTATTACCTTGTTGTTTTTCAAATAAATTAATTTTTTTACCATAAGTTATTTAGTGAAATTCTAACATGCTTAAATGATTTGCTAAAGCATCCTTATTATATATTATTGATTCTTATAACTTCTAGAAACATTTGGATGTGCTTTGGGGTACGTGAATGAGTCTGAAAGTTTACCTATTATATATTTTAAAAAGCAACATTAGCTTAAATCGTTATAAAACTTTACTTTAAAATTTATTGAGTTTAACTTAACGTACTGTAAATGAATATGATTCTAAAAAATATTTTTCTTTTAGAAGATCTGTTAGAAAACAATGAAAAATTGCTTCAAAAGGAACAATGCATAGAAAATCAGTTTTCAGCATTTAAATATGGGAACTTAAACGAATATGTAAGTATATATCTTGTTATATTCTTACCGGAAAGAAAAATTATAAATGTAAGGAAATAGGGAAATATATTGAAAAAAAAAATTCTTCTGCAAATAAATGTACAGTCATGGAAAAAAAAGTAAACATCTCTTACTAACGCTGCAAAAAATTATTAGTCCAGGCATTTTGTGATTGAACATGGGCAAAATTGCAATAGAAGCTTTTTACAGAATTTTTTAATCAGGAACTACTGCTTAATAGCATACTAAAAATCAGACAAAATATGAGCACGGGAACACCCCTATATACGGATTTCAAAATGGCGGAGGGGGCTTTCTAGAACTAAGGCAGAGAATATATCGCTTACGGAAATATATCGCTTTATTGTCACAATTTAACTTTGAAGTATAGTCAAAAATGATAAACAGTACACAAAAGTCTACTATTTCTGACAAATTACTGCTTAAGTTCATTTTTACAGAAATGTTCCAGTGAAGAAAAAAACGTATCAATAGTTTTCATTATATTTATAGTTAGAAGTTAGGTAGTTCTTGTTACATCCATTGACTTGGCACACCCCAGAAGCTGTAGAACAGGGCAATCAATTACGCTTGCATCAGCATCGTAAAGTAGCACAGTTTGTCTTTCAAGAACATGGAATCATATTAAGTAAATAATCTGTAGCTGGTAGTCACTCGCATATTGGGTAGCACGAGTGTTTTTTTACATACCAGCCCAATTCTGCTGGCTTGGTTCTTTCTTCCGATATTTATTTGTAAGTAAGTGTGATAGCTATGATATTTTGTAGAAGAATCGGTCGGAGGCAAACGTTCAGGTGTAATAAAGGATTTTACTGTAGTTACTTTCCTTACCAACATTTGGTGACGTAGTTTGTCTATAGAATCCAGTGCCTTGCAGTCATAAAACAGAAGCATTGCTTTTCTTCCAGCCTCAGCCATATCTGAATGTAGGCTTGAATTTGAACAAAATATTTTTGCAATAGAACGGAGCTCTGTCTTGTTCATCTGTTTGAGAAATGATGAGGATTTCCCAATCAAAAAAATTCTGGATGTTGTATCGCAGCCCGTGAAAGCACGCAGAAACAGAAGGAAGTTGCAATTTTCACGACCTAACAGAGATTGCATGTTGAGGATATGATAGACTGGTTTGGAACATGATCCTCGTCTTATGTCACTGCGATAGTATAGCTTGAAGCCATTATCCTTTGCCTGTTAAAGAAGGAGAATCAGCAAGTCGGTACCTTCACCTATTACAGTGGTATGTGCATGTGCATGTTCTGAAGATGAGACTGGAGCACGAACAATGTCTATATTGGCATCCCCATCTGTGTTGGGAACAGTACAGCCTTGTTTCTTAAGCAATTCGCCTATGAGGGAAGTCATTGCTTGCTTGTTTTTTCATTGTCCAGAAACTCTTCCTTTTTTCCAATAAATTTCACGTATGGGCTGAAATTAATATCTCTACTGTTTTTTTTTTTTTGTAGCGTCATCTGTGAGCCACATCATTGATTGTTGGATACCCAATGCAATTATCAAAAACCATGATAGGTTTTCCATATTGTTTAACAATAAAATCAGCGTAAGACATAGCAATGTTTTCATATGTATCCTTTTTTACACCAGGAAATGCGACGCAATAAATATCCTCCATCCAATATGTACCTTTCTGTACTTTCCACGTTGTCATATTTTTCATTGTGTAAATTTTTAATGTGTTTGACTAGTGCTTGAGCTAACTGAGATTTGTCTGAATTCCTCATCATATTTGGTGATTCAAATAATGCTGCAGGGTACGCACACGGTTCATAACGCATGACATCTCCAAGATTCATTTCACCACAAGTGCCAGTAATCATCATTCTTTGGAAGAGGAGCGCTGGATCTATTTGTATATCTAAGTCATCTTTATAACTACAAATGACGGCAGCAGATCCTAGAGTTTTCACTTTTTTTTTACCTTTTAGCCGAATACCTAAATATATCCTTCCCTATCATTTTGGAGATGATGATCATACCAAATAAGTGCAACTCATCAACATTAACTTCTTTTTTAGCTGTTACGCCTGTAACAATTTTGCGTAGAGTAGAATCAGAATGAAATGGCGATATGTGTTCCAGTACATCGACCACTTTTTAAATGTCATTGCTGCTCCTCTTCTGTCTGCTGTCTCTTATAGGTATTTTTGATAATTTTATAAAAGTTACACACTCCCAATGTTATTCCTATGGGAGTTTGAAGCTAAAAGTTAGCATAGAACACAATTTTTAACTATTTTCAAAACATCATTTAGTACACTTAAAATTGATATTTTGAATTGAAACTGGCAACAGAGCAAAGTATATACACTTACGTTAATAAAAAGCACAGTATGGAGCTGTTTATAGCATTTATTATGTACGTTAGAGGTTAGAGATTAATTAAAAAAGGTTAACATTACAATAATCTCCACAGAGATGCATTATTAAATGGCCGCCAATGGTAAAGCATGTACTTTTCAGAGGCTCATTAAAATACTAAAATTTATAAAAAGAATCTAAAACTCACTCACTAGTGTTGTATAAGCTTCAAATTACACAAATAATGTAGTAATCCGCTGTTAAATAATCATTTAACACCATAAATATAATCTTGAAAAACACTGACATGACAAACTACTCTGGTCAGATCACAATCACAGCACAGCATGTATAAAAAATATCGATATCTTTGCTTAAAGTCTCCTTAACAAAGTAAATTGGTGATGAAATGTCCATAAATGCAAGGGTCGTGCGTGTCCTGAAATTTTATAGCCAGGAAATTTTTTGGTACCAGTATTTTCTTATAGAAAATTACTTCTTAAATAAGGCGAAATTTCGCGCGTTTAAGCTAAATTTTTTCTTCTATTAAAAAATACTGATATTTGCCCTGAAAAATTCCCTAAAGCATATTATTAAAAATGTTCTGATGCCTGGGAAAGTTATGCACAACTAGCATTTATAAGCACTGGAATCGATTCGGAGCCAGTTGCAATTGCGGATACATGAGATAGAGGAACGGGATTAACAGAAAGTAGAGAAATTTAAAAGAACTATATCTCGCGAACCACTGGACCGATTTTGATGCGGTAGGGCTTAAAATGTTCAGGAAGACTTAATATGTAGAAAAAAAATATAGTATAGGGCTTGCCTGAGGCCGGAGATATATCTCCCTATCGCCGGAGCTTGAAAAACTCACCGCATACCGGATGACTGTTAGGAGATCGGCCTAGTAGTAATACAGTTTAGGGTGAGTTATAGATACTTTACTTTATCTTGTTCCAAGAGCATTATTGGTTGTCAGTTGTTCGATAAAAAATGAATATTTGCAGTCCAAATTGTTTAGTGCTGCCCTCTGTCGTCTTCCGTCTCAACTAAAAGCTATACAACAGCACAACAACGCAAAACGGCATATGATTCAGTCCGTTTTTAAGGGTGTTCCCGTGATCGGATTTTGTCTGATTTTGGTTATATTTCTCAGTAATGGTTACGGATTAAAAATCAGTTAACATAGCTTCTATTGCAATTTTGCTCGGGTTGAAGGTGTATTTACTTTAATTTGCCTGGACTATATCGTAGAAGAAATTTACTGGTAACACACGATTGGTAATAAAATCTACTTTTAAATGATTACATAAAATGTACTTAGAAGGCCATCTACATATTAAAACGAACCATAACTTTTTTTTTCTATAGCAGTACATAATTCTGACAGCCTAAATGAACTCTACACCCTTCAATTAGCCTAAAAACAAATTTTTATGCAATTCGTACGGTAAATTTCAGAGAAATTAATTATTTTAAAACGAGAGTATTTTAGTTGCTGTATCCAAATTGAAGTTCGGTAATCGATTGTTGATCAAGAGACAGGCCCCCTTCTTGATAAAGGCATCTTAAGCTCTACTCAAGCAGTCATTGAAGACTGCTAGATTACAGGATAGCATAAGAAATTTCAAAATATATAGTCACTTCTATCATAGATGACCCCTTAACCATCATTTTGCCGTTTTTAAGCATAATTTGAAAACTACTTGGAAGAAAAATGTGAAATTTTGGATTTCCATAAAGCATGACTTAATAAATCTAAGTCCATTAAAAACATTGTAGGTTGCAATTCATAATTTTTTCGAATATTAATTTCATAATTCATGTCATAAAATTTAAAAAATTGGAAATTCAGCGTATTTATATTTGGATATTTTAGTATCATTGCTACACAAAAAATTAGCATATTAGGAGTATAATTTCAGGAGATATTAATGAAAATATTAAAATGTAATTTAAAATTAGAAGCACTAAATTTTGGATGTTTATAATTCAAAAACTTATCATTCGAATGACTTGAAATTTGGTGTCTAGGCATAGTTTGAACCGAAGATTTGAAATATCTTGTTAAAATTACGTATTGACATTGAAAAAAATTAAGTTTGGGATCGTTTTAATATGTAGATGGCCCCCTAAGCAAATTTTATATACATCATTTAAAAGTAGACTTTATTTCCAATCGTTCGGTACCAGTAATTTTTTTTTAGATAATTTGTTGAGAAGTTAGTAGGGGTGTTTACTTTTTTTTCCACGACTGTACGTGTATCTAGATCTATTAACAGGGTTTTTCATAATAATAATAACAATAATAATAAACTACTATAGGATACAGATTTTAAAACTAAATTGTCACTTCCTGTTTTGGTTTCTAAATGCAATTTAAATTCAATTCAGAGTTTTATTTTATCTGAAATATTTTTAAATAGATCATTAAATTTCTCTTTTATTTATCATATCATTATTCACACAAGCAATTATTAGAGCTATATTAATATCCATGTACTATTAAATTTATAGTTTTATTTTATCTGCAAGATTTCTGACTGGATCTCTAAAATTGCTTTTTATCATACCTTAATTGCATAAACCATGATTAGAGATATATTAATATCCATATACTAAGCCATGTGCTATTCAATTTAGAATTTTATTTTATCTGAAAGATTTCTGAGTGGATCGCTAAAGTTGTTTTTTATCATATCATAATCACACGAGCAATGATTAGAGATATATTAATCCCAACAAAAAGTTTTCGGTAAAAAAAAAAAAAAAGCGCGCCAAGTTCTTCTTAATGTTTCAGCCAGAAAAAGTAGTGATATCTGAAGTTCGCACAAGTTAAAAGCCAAACATCCCAAATCTTTCATTGAAAATGGCTTCCTGCGACTTGGCCGTTAATGCCTTCTACAGCATTTCAAAATTAATGATTGGAAATTACGCATTTATAAATTATTTAAATATTAAAGGTAATATTATAATGCAAAGTGGCAAATTCACATAAAGACATTATAAGTAAAAGATTTCTGATAGCTACCATTCAGTTTCTACAAACATTAGTTTTGATTACAGATCATTTAGTTCAGGGGTGTCCAACTGTGGCCCGCCGGATACCACTAACATTTTACAGTTATCTTTGCCTTATCTAATCGTCGAATTGCTGCGATTCAACTTGTCGACTATTTCTTTTAAATTTTAGTGGTATCCGGCGGGCCACAGTTGGACACCCCTGATTTAGTCCACTTGTGGTTTAATTGCCATTTTGTACGGTCTAAAGCTAAAGTTATTAACGTAAAACCCAAGAAATAAAACAAATTTATTTACTTCAAATCTCACAATATGTTACATTATATTTTATTGTATAATATTGGAATCTTATGTATTGAAGAAAGAGATTTTTTTCGTTTGAACATTTATTATAGTTTGTTTGCATATATTAAGAGGTATTCGATTTATAAACTGTTAAAAGCTGATACTAATTATGTTTTAGCAATTAGGGATATTATCTCCTGAATACAAGTATTTTGTTATTTTTAACTTCTAAGCTTTTAAATAGACTGAAGTTGTTTAAATGCTTTTTTCAAATGTGTATTTTATTTCTGTACTCTGTGCCACAAAATGCTAAAATAATCAAAAAATGTAGTTGGCATGTAACTCATTTGTACATATTTGAAAATTTGAAAAACTCTCCCGAAGGCATTAACGGCCAAGTCGCAGGAAGCCATTTTCAATGAAAGATTTGGGATGTTTGGCTTTTAACTTGTGCGAACTTCAGATATCACTACTTTTTCTGGCTGAAACATTAAGGAGAACTTGGCGCTTTTTTTTTTTTTTTTTTTTACCGAAAACTTTTTGTTGGGATATCATCACTTTTTGTATGTTTTTTCAAGTTTGTTATTCTAAACTATATTAATATGAAAAAACTTAAATTTCGGTACTTTTATGTTAGCTGGGAGCAAATCTCCTCATTAGCCTTTTGTTTTTTCGCCAATAGCAGTTTTCATTTTTCACATGTGTAAATTAGAAACAATGCTTTGGTTTTCAAATAAAATATTTTGGTTTATGTTATTATTTCTTATTTATTTATTTATTTATTTCTATGTTAAATATTCTATTAAATAAAATCAGGGAAATGCATCTATTTTAAATGAGATGACTGAAAAGTATATATCTTTAAATGAAATGAATGCAATATGAACAATGGAGTTGGGAACAGTATTTGGCGATTTGCCACTTGCGCCCGGCTAACATAAAAATACCTAAATTTACTTTATTGAACTTTACAAATTTATACGTTATTTCTTTTCATATTAAAGTACTAGCCGTCTCTAGCAAGGAATATTTGCCGTATTAATTCCATGTTAAACGTTGCATCATGTTACTGTTATTCATAATTTAATTTACTTGCCCATTCTTTCGCCAAGTCGGAAGCTTTTGATAGAGAAATCAAGAACTCTTTACGATCATGGAAGCATATCGTATATTTTGTGTTGTTATGTATTTCATCTTTCTTGACAAATATCTCTTAACTCACTTATGCATGTTTCCTTAGCAGTTACGATTCGTTCTCTAATGCGGAATTTTTAAACCTATTAAGTAATCTTTTCTAATTGGGCTCACTGCCAATTGTTGCATTTTAACTGATACGACTGGGTACAAGTGAAATGGTTCTTATGAAATCCTTTGACAATATCTGCATTTGCATTAAACCATATTGATGCTAATATCTTTTTGTTTCACGTTAACCTTTTCAATAGACTCGATTACGGAAGAATAGAAGGTCTACCGGCTCACTGCCATGATCCATTTGAAAATCTATCATTCTTCTCACCTGATCGGGTTGAAGAATTAGTCAGTGTGCCATCGTTTTAAGATTTTAGCTAATTTTATTCGAAACCTGAAAACTAAAATGCGAGGAATCGGATTATAGAAGATTCATTCTAACGCACATATCGATTAACAGGTTACATATTATAGAATTATAATAATCATAAGAACTGGCAGTTTCAGTGCTTTAATAGTTTCCGTAAATTCTCTTTATACAATACAGAAGTTTTAGCGGTGTAAAGATTAACAACATAGTCACAGTAAGTATACTAACAGTACAATATAATAACAATAGCAGAGGTTTTGGGCAGTGACGAAACTATTAGCACTTTGGAAATATTAGTACGTTATATCATTTAACTATTCAGATGATATGGGGAAAAATAAAAATAGATGGCTCGCATTAATAATTAACTCATTGAAAAATAGCCACTAGCTTCAAATATTCGCCAAGCTTGGCGACATTTAGCAAAGTTTCGCCAAATTTGGTAATATATCATGTCAATTCTCAAATTTGGCGACAAAAATGTTTTGTTTATTCTGATGTCATAATGATGGATATGTATTATGTATTATACACATACCTATAATATGTATTATGCAAATGTATTACGTATTATATGCATATATATAATATGTATGATGCATATGCATAAGCTCATTAACATCACTAAAACGCACTTAAAGGAATAGTGTCCCATAAATAGTAGGGATAATTGCCAGATTGACCAGATTGCTATTGAGATTAGAATTCCGACATTTATAATAGACCGGGAGGCGTCTGCACACACCATCACCTCATCGAGTTTACAGCTGAAATTTTAGGATTAGTTAAAACTAGATTAGCATATTTAAATGCAACTGGTCTGTTAAGTCATATCTTGGTAGAAACCACCTGAAGACCTAATTTTAGTGATTAACTGATAGGTTTACTATTGTATTTTCCTACATCCAAAAGTTTGGAAACATGGAGGAATGGGTGCAGGAAAACACAATGGAAAATCCACCAATTAACCCGTAAAATCGGATCTGTAGGTGGTTTCCACAAAGATATGACTTGGCAGACCAGATACATTTCAATACGCTAATCGATATTTAACTAATCCTAAAATTTCAGCCGTCAACTCGATGAGGTGATGATCTGTGCAGACGCCTCCCGGTCTTTAATAAAATTTGTTTTAAGGGAGTAAAAGATGGACAGATAAACTGAACGATTTGCCTTATTAAGATTTTTGTAAAAGCATATAAAAATTCATTCAGCTTGAAATCATGTAACACCTTTATAACTCAGGCTAAATTTATGTAATCGGGTTTTGGCGACCAACATATCTTATCTATAACTATAATCTTTCTTTTACAGATTTAAAATTAACAATAAATTAACAGTAAGTAGGCTAATAATACAATATGATAACATTAGCAGCGAACTTCGGACGCCGTATCTGTCGCACATCGTTAAAGACAGTTTATTAGTTACACATTTCATTTAATTAAAAGGAGATTTTTAAACTTTCATATGGAATTAGGATATTTTTCCACTATAGGGACCTTGGCATATTTTTAAATTCTTGGCGCAATTCGGACTTCAGAAACTGAGATATGTTGCCAAATGATATAAACAACTATGAAAACAAACCTGATGAACTTTTATGTTATTTATATACATATAAACATTTTATTTATACATGTATAAAATATTATTTTTTATATACAAATTATTTATGTTGGTATATAAAAATAAATAAACGGGTTCCTTACATTAAGTAAATTGTATACATATGGTAAAAATTGCTTGTGTATATGACGCAGTAAATAGGTTGCCAGAAAATACGTTATTATCAAATTTCTTTTCTCGTCAAGGCTATTTTCTGTATTTCGCCAAGGCTACTATATCGGAAACGTACAGAATTGCGGTTATATATTTTTTAATGTTTTATTGTTTTAATATCGTAAATATATCATAATCTATACTGATTAAAATTTTTAGGTATATTCATTTTTTCTATTTAACAAGCATCTTTGGAAAAGCATATATATTAAATGTTATTGTGCTTGAAATCACGTGACCCCCTTCAAAACTCTGTAATCGAGTTTTGGCGAACATTGGCACAATTGAATGTGTTAAGGAACTGTTTACGGCCAAATGAACACCCTCTGTTTGAAGGGTTTAGAGGCGGAAATTCTGTGTTTTCAGATTTTTCTGGTTAATTGTGCTACAAACCAGACTTACTTGTGAAATTTCATGATTCTACGACTTTTAGAAGTACCTTAGTTATTTGATGATGCGAAGTGAGTCAGTGACAAAAAAGCGCTTTTTCGGAATTTAATATTTCGAAAACTACTAAATATAGAAACATAAAATCGTGGAACCTTACTTCAGTTTGACCATACGAACACGTGTATAAAAGAAAAATTTCTATATATCTCCCTAAAACGACGTTATTAGGGGGCGAAAAGTATGCCGTTATGGTTCAGGAAAAGGTATCTTACGGCTTGTGCGAACTTGGCGGACGCACTGCCGTGCTCCCAGATATCCATGCACTATTAAATTTAGAGTTTTATTTTATCTGCAAGATTTCTGAATGGATCGCTAAAATGGCTTTTTATCATATCATAATTGCATAAGCAATGATTAGAGATATATTAATATTCATGCACTAAGCCAATGCATGATAAACTTAAAATGATATAATTTAGGCAAAACAATTGGTAAGAAAGAGTAAATACGGTAATTGTCTTAATAACATTGAAACTAATGCAAAACATTTTCAGTGATAAAATAAATGAAATCAAGAAGGTTTAGAAGGTTTTTAGCTACACATAAAGATTCATAATGTAGCTAGATACCACAGAAGAAAGGGTTCTCACTGGCTCTTGAATAACCTTCGCAATTTGGCTAATCATTAAAAAAATTATAGACAAATCCAAGTAATGTCAGATTCGTCGTGAAATACTAATTCTAAAATCATTCATTAAGTGCGGAGAAGACCCGTGTAAAATAAAATTTATAGGCACTTTTTTTGTTACCTTAAAAATTTATGTACTGTCTGAATACTGTATCCTTAAAGTTTTAAGACCCAAAAAATTAGAAAGGTCTTTGAGAAGTCATTATAGTAATGCTCTTAATACACGCTGAGTGCAGGTACACGATATTTTTGGCCAAATAATTTTTCATATTTGCTATTTTATTTGAATATTATTATGATTTATTGGAGTGATGATACTTCTGCGGCTTTACGCAGAATGCAAAAGAATCGTTCAATGCAACTGTGTGGTGTTTGACTCCGAAGGATTTGAACTGTGATTGGAAAATTATAGAAATTGCTGCATTCCTAGTTGGAGGTATGTTTAGCGATGGATACATGCACATACTTAGAGTTATGAATGGCCTTGCGTTGCAAATTGGTCCCAAAGCTCAAATAATTTTCTGATCAGAATCGAATATAGAGACAAGATCAACGATCAATACATATGTCGAAAGAGGCCAGGACTGCGCGCTAAGAGAAAAAAACAACACAGATGGATGTTTTTCTTGAAAAAGAGAGCTTACTTTACGGTCCTGGAATAGACTAAGCTTTGGTAAATATAAATCTCTCTAAACACAACATTACAAATCTGAAACCTGTTTTTCTCAAAACGTAAATTTTCCGCGCCTTGGAATGTAACTCAAAAAGTAATTGGCCGATTTACTTGCAATTTATCGCAGATATTCGTTAACGTATTGGCCTCAGCGCAAATCTAAAAATTTATTAAAATAACAATCATATATAGGTTTTCTTACAATTTGTTTACATAAAAAAAAGTAATTTTATTTTCAAAACGTCCTCAATTTTTCAATTTTTTGTATTTTTTGCTATATTTAGGTTCATGCTGAGTTTCTATACCCCGGGTTTATCTCCTTGTATCTCTAAAAATATAAAGTCTTTTTAAATGTGCATAATAAAATAAAGCTTTCATTCCATAGAACTATATACATTATTTCTTCATAATGTAAAACAATGTAAAGACAGAAATAATAATAGATATTCAAGAGGTACTTCCATTTAATTAATCACTAAGCAGACTACTCAGCTTTGCTTGAGTTACCCATGGAGACCTTCCGTATAAAATTTTAAAAAATGTAATATCACAAAAATACGACAATCAGAATAACAGAGCTCTGTACATTCCCGCAAAGCGTTAAAACGAGAATCAGGAAAAAGTTGCTTTACTTTGATTCAATCACAGTAAAATCTTTCCGCTTTTAAATGACAAAGCACGTTTCCTTTGGTGCATGTAAAGCAGAACAGATCGGAAATTGTACGTCAAACGTGGCAAATGAGGTGAGTTCGTACTATAACTAGTTTTATAAATATTCAGATCTTGGTGCAGTAGCTGTTGCAAGCTTATTCAAAAATGGATGAATACAAAATTTATTACGATTATGTATATTAAATTCAATAATACGAAAATAATAGGACTCCATCTTAAATAGGACGTAATCACCATGGCAACAAAATATCCTAAAAAGAAGATATCATTTTGAATCATTACTTATCATGGGATAGCATTGAATTAATTACGTATGATAGGATTTAATAGAATGAGGAACACTTTCATTAATATCTTTTTAAGTGTTAATTCAATTTTCACAAAATTTGAAATGACTCAACAAAATTTTGCAACGATTATATATATTAAATTTCAAACTTTTTCGTATGGTAGTTTTTGCGCAGACGCACATACAGACGGACGGACCAGGTGATGACTATAGGTCATATTTATATAATTACGAACGCGCCTAAAAATGTATGATCTCTCTGACAAAACCGAAAAAAGAAATGCAAAAAATGCCTCCAAATGGCGTAACGTTTACTGAAATTCTGTTTCATATGGCTTGAAAATTGCTTTGTGTTTTATGAACATTAATTTCAGAAGAGCAAATGGGCTCCACTGATGATAAAACATCATCTTTAAATGAAATTTTTAATTTACATTCATAAAAAATAAATGATTATTACAATGAATCTACTATGATTAGATGAAAATGGAGTCATTTTTGTATTTTTTCCTAATTAGTGTTTATTTTAATTTGAATCGGCATTAAATGTTTTGTTCTATAGTGGCGTCATATTTAGTAAATTAATGTTAATATTTCCTTGAAAATTAAATGTCTATATTATAATAGTTGCTTTAACCCCAAATACTTTTAAATAAAGGTACTACATCATTTTAACGTACAATAATGCGACCTTTGTAAATTGTATATACGAAAGTTGTACATTATCAGCTTCTATTGAAGTTCATTTCAAATGATAAAATACAGGTTGTGAGTCTGAAATTTTATTGTCTTATAAAAACAAAGTATATATAGTATATAATATTAATTTTTCTACCGTTTTGTACGGTGTGGCAACAAGATAGGAAAAAATTGCATTGTAAAATTAAAAAACAATATAGATTTGTATAGGCTATGGAAAATGGCTGAAAAAAGAGATAAAGAAAGGATATGGGAATTTTTTATATTAGCGAATAACCTTTGTTGGGTTCTAAAAGTATGTAGATGAAATATCGTGCAAAATGATCAAAAATTGTAAATTTTCAGAAAGAACATGCGCATACTCTATCTATAACTTATAGAGATATAACTTCTGCATTTTTTCCATAGTTTTAATGAATCTGCATACGAAAAAATACTCCATACTCAAACTTTAAAAATTCTTCACTAATTATTTCAATAAACTGTAAAAACATTTCATAATATGTTCTTATAAAATTCTTATTTTGAGTAAATCAAGATAAGCATTATTTCATAATTTGAAAACTGTATCTAAAACATAACTTTTTCTTTAATACTAGTATATACCCCAGTCAAAAATGACAGGATATTGACTAAATAGTCAATTTTCCAAATAGTTCAACGACAAAACATTCAAATTAAATATTAAACAAAATAATCCATGTGTGAAATTTTTGTAAAAAAAAAATGTTATCAATGAGTTTCTAAAGAACTTGACACATCACATTGCTAATCATTATGTTACATAAGCAAAATTAAATCGAGATTCGGAAATGGTTTAACGATTGCACAAAACATTACAATTTTGTTAGTTTTAAATAATTGTCTAGGTTAATAGTATGATAATATAGTAGAAATCTACAATTTGTGGTCCACGACAGGTTATATTGTAGCCCGTGAATTTCTTAAATTTATAACTGGAAAAAATTGCAATTTTTGTCATGGATGGCAGAAAAAAATCATGAATTTCGACATTTTGTCTCATGAAAAAATTGCAAGTTTCTTCACAGCAGTTAAAAATCACGAATTCCGTGAATCGACTAGCCAATACCATAGATATCCACATAGGAAATTCCCAAGCTGATAATTTTGTCAGTCACAATTTAAAAAATTTTGCAAATATCGTCAATCAAGCCAGGAGAAATCGCGAGTTTCATTGATCGAGCCCGGAGAAGACACAATCTCCAATTGCATGCAGAAAAAACGTGAATTTCGCCAATCGTGCGCTTGAGAAAACACAAATTTCGTTGATCAGGCACATGAAATTCGCAAGATTTGTTGATTGGGTGTAGAAAAATCTCAAATGTTGTCGAATGGGTGACGAAAAACGGCCTTCCCTTTGTAATCATGTTTTTCATTTGATTATAGGCCACAGATTCCTCCCCCGCCCCCGCCCCCTCCAAAAAAAGAGAATTTTCTCTGCGTTACTGATGTGGCCTTCGACAACCCAGACATTTTCGTACATGGACCTTCTCATACAAAGGTTGTGCACCCCTAGTATGATATATATATTTTAGCATTTCTTGAAGAACAATATTTTCCAGTAATAAAAAGCAAATAGAAAGCAGAAAGATACATAAAAAGTGACAGAAAATTGCATGTTTATGAATATTAGCTACTCAATTCAAAGTAAGAAAGCAGTTTATCAAAAATGACAGAAAAAAGACATTTTTCTAATAAAGACAGATTTTAAAAAGTATACACATTTTACATAATACTATACATGTTAGAGGAAGAAGAATTTGGCTTTTAGTGTAAAGTTCAAAATCACTGTTAAACAAATTCAAAATGATAGCACATAAAATAGGTTAGCAAATTATACACTTATGAATATAATGTGGTTATTACCAAAAATAACCTGATAAACATATTGCGAAGTGAATACTTCAAGAATCCAGTATATAACTCCCCATAAATGACACAACAAAATGGCAGCAATGCCAGTAGTATCAAGCAGAATTATTTCAGCCTGAGAATATTAGTTTCTTAATTCACAGTAGGAAAACAGTCTGTCAAAAATCACAAAATTGTACAACAATGAATGTGGATTTAACATAATTAGTGTTGACCACAGAAGTAAAATTTTCTGTGTTTGCAGCAAACTAAAATTCATCTATGATCTAACAATGCTAGACTAAGCCTACTATCATAAGAAATAACAATATCCAATAAAATAAGCAAAATTTCCATTTATAAAAAAATATATAATAAAATTATGCAACAAATATCATAAATCTAGAGACTTAAAGTAAATTCAGCTATTTTTTAAGCTCAGCATTTCCTTTTAAGCTGATGGATTAACAGGGTTGGCACGGTTTAAACCAATTGATTTTTTATAGAGGCGTACCGAGTACTCAATAAATACTCGGTACTCGGCAAAATTTTGGCCGAGTACTCAGCCAATACCGAGTAGTTGTAAGAATTTCATTTTTTAAGCATATGAATTTAAAACTGATCTGTAAAAAGTTATTCGAATATCAATGTATAATATATGCAATCAATAATAATAAAGAAAGAAGTTTGTGTGTGAGTGAGTGAGTGTGTCGACGGTGTTCTGAAGAGACCACTGCACGTAGAGCTACAAAATTTGGGGAAAAGGTACGTCTATATATGAAGTTTTGCACCTCGAAGCCCGATTTTCAATTTTTTGATTAGATTTTTTTATTTAATTTTTTATGCGATTTTTAGCGTTTTTTTTATGTTTCGAGGCGATTTTTCCATATAAGTGAGAAGAATATGGTTTCTTTCTTTTAACCCAATGTAGTAAATTTTGTTCTCTTTTCAAAAAAGTTTATTCGGAATTCGTGCAGCGATTTTTGAATTTTTAACGAATTTTTTATGCAATTATTGAACAGCATTTAATGCATTTAATAAGGAGGTTACCGTAGAGGGACACAGTTCTGTCGCCAAACGCCGCCAAGTTTATCGCCAACTTGGCGGTATATGGCCAAATTTGGCGACCAAAATGAGTCGCCAAAAGTGACGCCAACTTGGCGATATCTCTAATATTTCGCCAAATTCCCATAGACTTCCATTGTAAACCAATATGGATTACTTGCTTACAGAAAATGAACAAATTGAAATATTTTAATGCAACAAAAACTAATATTAACTTAAAGGATTATATTAATTATATTTAAGGGAATCCAAGTAAATTAAATTGTGAATAAAAGTAACATGATACAATGCTTGGATTATTGTATTTTATTGATATTTTCGACGAAAGGGTTGCCAGTGGTCATTTTGGTGAAAATTATAGTTGATAAATGAATTGAAATGGCTATATCCGTTAGAAAATAATGTAAACAACTCGCAAATTAAAAGAAAATAACTGTTATTTGTTTAATTAAAAAAAAGAATCAAAAACATTTTTAATGCGAGATAAAATTTATAAAATGAAAATATTTAATTTAAATATGAAAGGAATATTTATAAAACTTAAAAAATAAATTAGTATGAAAGAAGCAATTGATACATTATTTGGCGATTTTTCGCTTCGCCAGGTTAATAAAAATGTGCCTGAAAAAACTTGAAGAAATAAAATTTAAGTAACAGTCTTTTAGTCCTTCTTTATTTTTTCATTCAATTTAATTATCATTTTTATGTAATTTTCCCATCGTATGTCTTACAGGAGAAAGGTTTAATTTGTGAGTTACATGCTAATAAATTATTACCTTTGTCGCCAAACAATGCAATTTTAAGCCACAAAGGCAGAAGCGTGAAATAAGCCAGGCGAAGGTCGCAATAATTTTTTTTTAAGTATAGGAGAACATTTCGGAGTAAATCTTTATATTCAAATGTAAATTATATAAAAAGGAGTTAAAATTATAACTATGTAGTCAAGTATTTAAATTTTAATGTAAAAATGTGCCATATACACACATATTTTATAATCTTCGATAATCAAGCCACCACCAAATGACATATTTAGTATATTATAGAAAGTTTTGTTGGCACAGGTGTCGTATACGCTCCATGGTACAAAATGGGCTCCAAAATGGCGTTATTTTGCCTGACATGGTAACCCGGCTATTGTTGTTTATTTATTAATAAGCTGTTTATTTACTTTTATTTTCTTTTTTAGAGTTATATAAACTGTTTTGTTCTATAGACATTAATTAAACTTTTTATTATTTATTGCTATTTCCTTTTAAAATAATAGAAAATAATTTAAATATATATGTGTAACTGGTATTCAAAAACGATGTTTTCACCAATTTGGCGTGAAAAAAAAATCGCGCCAAATCCGGTACGTATCTATGCCTAATAGTTATTTACATTGTTGTGATTACTTAGTATCAGGCAACAGATTGAAGAGTATTTGGTATATTTTTGATATATGGGTTTTGGTGAGCTAGAGAAAATGGCCTTGGCGAGTGAAGTGAATTTTACGTATATTTACTGACAAACTATTTATTTTTCATATACATATAAGCATTTTTTTCAATATTTATTTTATTTATTTATATAAAGAAGTGCTATTTATCTACCTTTAAATACGAACAGAAATAATTATTTCTGCACAAATTATTATTTCCACAAATTATAATTTGTGGTTCTACCTGATTATCCCGTAGATTAAAAAAAATATCGCCAAACTATAAGATTAAATGCCAATAATGGGTGATCGTAAATGTCAAAAGTACTTGACATTAAACACTTTACACATGTTTGTTACGTCATCAGGTGATTTTTAATTCGATATTTACGTTTCTTCGCGATCTGCTGCAATTTTTTGACATTCCATTTTTGACCTATAATACTAAAGTAATTTCTACCTTCATTTCAATAAAGTTTATTCGGATTTCGTATAACAATTTTCGAATTTTTCGGGTATTTTGTATGTGATTTTTAGTGTATTTTGTATGTGATTTTTAGTGTATTTTAGCGATTTTCTACCAATTTTCCACATTAGTGAAAGACGTTGATAGAAGTTGAATCAACTTTCAATCTTCGAGCACAATATATAATTTTTCTTTCTCTTTTCGAAATTTGTGCAGCGATTTAAAATTTTTTTCACAATATCTTATTGTGATTTTCAGAGGTTTTTCGCGATTCGTGCAGTTTTTTCATGTACCCGGGCAACGCCGGGCAAGTTAGCTAGTCTATAATCATAAGGAAAGAAGTTTGTGTGTGAGTGAGTGTGTCGACGGTGTTCTGAAGAGACCACTGCACGTAGAGCTACAAAATTTGGGGAAAAGGTACGTCTATATATGAAGTTTTGCACCTCGAAGCCCGATTTTCGATTTTTTTATTAGATTTTTTTATTTAATTTTTTATGCGATTTTTAGCCCTTTTTTAAGTTTCGAGGCGATTTTTCCATATAAGTGAGAAGAATATGGTTTCTTTCTTTTAACCCAATATAGTAAATTTTGTTCTCTTTCCAAAAAAGTTTATTCGGAATTCGTGCAGCGATTTTTTAATTTTTAGCGATTTTTTTATGCAATTATTGAACAGCATTGAATGCATTTTCATACCTATAAGGAGGTTACCGTAGAGGGACACAGTTCTGTCGCCAAATGCCGCCAAGTTTGTCGCCAACTTGGCGGTATATCGCCAAATTTGGCGACCAAAATGTGTCGCCAAAAGTGACGCCAACTTGGCGATATCTCTAATATTTAGCCAAATTCCCATAGACTTCCATTGTAAACCAATATGGATTACTTGCTTACAGAAAATCAACAAATTGAGATATTTTAATGCAACAAAAACTAATATTAACTTAAGGGATTATATTAATTCGATTTTTCCACATTAGGAAAAATAATACGGTTTCTTTCTTTTACCCCAATATAGTAAATTTTTTTCTCTTTTCAAAAAAGTTTATCCGGAATTCGTACAGCGATTTTTGAATTTTTATCGAATTTTTTATGCGATTATTGAACAGCATGTAATGCATCTCCATACCTATGAGGGGGTTTACCGTAGGGAGGATCCAGTTCTGTCGCCAAATAACGCCAAGTTTGTCGCCAACTTAGTGATATATCGCCAAATTTGGGGGCCAAAATGAGTCGCCAAAAGTGACGCCAACTTGGCGATATCTCTAATATTTCGCCAAATTCCCATAGACTTCCACTTTAAAACAATAGGGTTCACTTGCTTACAGAAAATCAACAAATTGAGATATTTTAATGCAACAAAAACTAATATTAACGTAAGGGATTATATTAATTATATTTAAGGGAGTCCAAGTAAATTAATTACGAATAAAAGTAACATGATCTAATGCTTAGCATGATTTCCAAAACATAAATTTTAAGAGAGCCCACAGGTCAAAGGAATTAGATTTGAAACTTTTATCCAATTATAGTAAATTTTGACTTTCGTGATTTTTGAACTTTTTGTGATTTTTAATTCGATTTTTACGTTTTTTCGCGATCTGCTGCAATTTTTTGACATTCCATTTTTGACCTAAATTACATTCTGCCCTCATTTCAATAAAGTTTATTCGGATTTCGTATAGCAATTTTCGAATTTTTCGGGAATTTTATATGTGATTTTTAGTGTATTTTAGCGATTTGCTACTATTTTTCCACATTAGTGAAAGGAATCAACTTGCAATCTTCGAACACAAGATATAATTTTTTTTTCTCTTTTAAAAATTTGAGAAGCGATTAAAAAAATTTTCGCGATATCTTATTGTGATTTTCAGAGCTTTTTCGTAATTCCTGCTGTTTTTTTACGTACCCGGGCAACGCCGGGCAAGTTCGCTAGTAGTTCATAAAACTATTTACTCGGTATTTAACAATATGTATACAAAATATAGAAAAAGTTAAGAACAAAAACCCTCATAAAATAATTCGATTAAAATTTAGTTTCACATTTATACAAATAAAAATAAGTTCTTTTTAAATATATAGGAAAACAGAAAAGACTATTATTTTAGATAAAGAAACTGAAAATACAATAAATGTAATAAAAATTTCAAATTTTTAATAAAATTTTTAATAAAATAATAAAAATTTCAAATTATTTCAAATTTTATACATGTAGTATCGTATATTATAAAAGTTATTGAAAGACGCGTGAAATTTTCTACAGAAAAATTTTCAAGAATTATATAGATTTATAACTTTTTCAGTTTACAACAGGGTTGGCACGTTTTGGAATAAGCGGTTTTAATTGTGGTTTAAACCACGATTTAAACTGACAGGTGTTTTTTCCCTCGAAAGAGAAAAAAATGTTATTTTAGAACTACTCGAATATAACATTTTCTCTTTAATGTAATTTAAGTGTTTCAAACAAAATATAATTTAAGTGTATAAACAGATTCTGCTTTTAACACTGTATCTCAGCAGTCAAAATCATTGAATTTAGGTCACATTTATATATGTGTATATGATGAAAATGAGCACGTTAATAAACATATATCTGATGGTCAAAAGAGTAACTTTAAGCCATGGTCAACAATGGTAGAACGCAAACTAACAAAGCAAAAAGAGATAAATATATTCAATATTTAGCATAAAACATTTTCATTTTAAAAAGTCCTTTCGGCTAGTGCCGGGAGGAAGAGGTAAATTTCATATTTATGGGTTTTAAAATTTTGCAAGTTTTACTCGAAGCTAATTTAACTCAAGTTTTAAGAAGCTAAAATGCAACGAACTCGATAAGAAAATTTTCGTCAATACTGAATTTGAATGAGAATTGCGCCAAATTAATAAGCTACTAGCCGCCCTTTGGCGACCAGTTTGGTCACTCTTAAAATTTATGTCTGGGAAAGCATACTAAGCATTGTATTATGTTACTTTTATTCATAATCTGATTTACTTGGACTCCGTTAAATATAATTAGTACTAGAAAGATAGCCCGTCAAAAATGACGGAATATGAGATATAAAGATATATACAACATATGTGCAAGAATATGAGTTTTTCTCGCACGTTCCGCAGTGATAAATGAAAATAACAGATTTTAAAAACGAAACTCATTTATGAAAATCTGTAATACAGTAGACAACCACTAATCCGCATAGCTTGGTTCCAAATGTTATGCGGATTCGAGGATTACAGGACATGTCTATATTATAAAATTAGATATATGGCTTCTTTATGCTAAATAAATTGTATAAATATTGAAAAAAAATGCGTGTGTATATGAAATGAAACAGCGAATAGGTTACCAGAAAATATGTTGCCGATTTTCCTTCATCGCCAAGGCCCCTAAAGTGGAAAAGTACCGAGAATGTAACTTTTGTATCCGATTATATAAAGCGCGGTACTTTTCGAGTATAGGGGGCCTCGGCGTACTTTTTAAAAGTTTGTCATAATTTGGACTTCAGAAGTGAGATTTTTGGCCAAATGATATAAACAGCTATGAAAACAAAATTAATGAATTTTTAAGTTTATTCATATAATTTTTAACCATTTTATTTATATTATATTTTTTATATACAATTTACTTCAGTTTGTATACAAAAATAGTTAAATGGCTTCTTTATATTAAATAAATTATATAAATATTGAAAAATTACTTGCGTATTTGAAACAGTGAATAAGTTGCTAGAAAATATGTTGCCAAATTTCATTTTCTTCATCTCGCCAAGGCTCCTATACTGGAAAAGTACCTAAAGCACATTAAAATCGGGCAGTTAGGAGCTCAGACAGTACAGCACCGTCTATTGGCAGTTATGTTATTAGTAGCATCAGGATGAAGATGTAAGACGTACTACATTTTCGTATATTACACTTTAAATTCTCACCCATAGATTTTGAAAAAAAAAAACCCTTAAAAGCGCGGAGTTTAAATTAAATTGCGGTGGCTTCGATTAGGAAATATTAATGGTTTTAAATGGGAATTTCGCCGAATTAGCTAGCTATCGCTAAGTTGACTTCATATATGACAACTAATTTTTGTCGCCAAATTTGGCGATATTTCGTCCAATTTGGCATGATTTCGCTAAGTTGGTCAACATTTGGCGCTTCTGAGGTAACCCTGCATCAGTAATTTTCAACAGTTACTCATTACAGTTAGGCGGTCCTACCGGAATTGTGAGGGACACACAGAGACTTGGATTTTATATAAATAGATAATCCCTTAAGCTAATATTAATTTTTGTTGCATTAAAATATCTCAGTTTGTTGATTTACTGTAAGCAAATAAACCCTATTGGTTTACAATGGAAGTCTATGGGAATTTGGCGAAATATTAGAGATATCGCCAAGTTGGCGTCACTTTTGGTGACTAATTTTGGTCGCCAAATTTGGCGATATATCGCCACGTTGGCAACAAACGTGGCGGCATTTGGCGACAGAACAGGGCCCCCTCCTATGGTAACCATCCTTATAGGAATGGAGATGCATTAAATGCTGTTCAATAACCAATGTCTGCCATTTTCAAAGAAGATGGCGGATGAAGCCAAAATGTCAGCCACCCTAGAAATTCAAACTGCTATATCTCAGCCATTTTTTAAGATAAAGGCAAATCAATATATGCTCCGGAATCCTTGTATTAAGGTCAAACTCTTAAGAAAATAATAATTTTCAGTTTTTAATTTATTTGCACCGCTTTTTTATTTTTTAAGTTTTTAAAAAATTTGAAATGGTCGCCATTTTGAAACAAGATGGCGGATGAAGCTGCCCAACGAACTCGGTCGAGACATTGTTATGTACTATACAATATACATGCAATTAATTTCATCCAAATCGGTTTATAAATACGAGATTTATCGCATGACGAAAATCAGATATATATATGTCACATTTGAACGGAGGCTGGTTTTGGGGTCTAGGGGGTCATGACTGATAAAAATATACCAAAATTTTCCGGAAGTGCTTTCGACCGGACGGCTGCAATAGGTTGCTTTTTACTTTTTGTAATGAAAGCTACCTAAAAATGCAGAATTTAACAGCAATTTAATAACGTAATAAGATTATCTTAACGATTTGGGTAAGATTTTTTTTTCGACTTAAGAAATCATGGAAGACGGTAGTATTCCACTGACGCAGCATTAAGCCTAAAATCGTAAGAATGGCGGAACTCATATATACACCTAACTCGAGATCAAAGGATACGCGAAAAGCCGCCACTTCATAACTCAGCAAATATAGGGCATAGTTTTCTGATTTTTTAAAAACAGTCTTATGTCTGCAGTCTAATCCTATTCTGAAATTTTTACATTGCTACGTGCAGTATATTTTGAGATCTCAATAACCATTTTTAAAGAAAATTAGATGATGCAATTCCTAATTTTTGTTTCTCGAAAATGACCTGAGCGATTTTTTAAAAATTAATATATAATATCAATCTGTTTCAGATGAAGCGAATAAGATCTCACTTGTTTCCAGGAAAACTCTTGTTTGTTATATAATCCGCAATTTTTTCTCGAAAATGACCTGGGTGATTTTTTTTAAATTAATATGTAATATGAATCTGTTTTAGATGAAGCGAATAACACTTATATCTGCAATTTTATTCTATTCTGAAATTTTTACATTTCTACATGCAGTATATTTTGAGATCTCGAAACCCATTTTTAAAGTACTTACGATGGATAAAGTTCCTAATTTCTATTTCTGGAAATGGCCCGGGCGATTTTCTTTAATTTGATATATAATATAAATTTGTTTTATATGAAGGGTATGAGATAATACTTGTGTCCGGGAAAACTCTTTTTTTTATAATATATTTTTATTATATAAAATTTTATTATTTTTATAAAATTATTATAATTTTATATATATTTATTATAAATTTATTTTTATAAAATTTTATTATTTTTATATTATTTTTTATATAATTTTATATAATTCGCAATTTTTTTTTCTCAAAAATGACCTGTGCGATTTTATTAAAATTAATATATACTATAAATCTGTTTGAGATAAAGCAAATAACATAACACTTATTTGCAGAAAAACTGTTGTTTGTTATATAATTGGTATGAAAAATGAGACTATATTTTTTCGCCATTCTATGAGAATTTACCGCAAATGCGCAAGAAGTTACTAATGTATTCCTGCGCATGCTTTCTTTTTATTCACTTTTGAGAACAACTAGCTATCGAAACACTAGCTGAGCGGTTAAAAGCGCTGCTCTCATAGATGCGATATCTCGGGTTCAATCCGCAGTGATGCTTTCTGATTTTTTTATGAGTTCCTTTGTAATTTTTTATTGCCATTTAGATCATTAAATAAAATTGAAGACTTTTTTTAATTGTTATCAAGTTAAACAAAATTAAGTTGCAATTATAACTAAGCTAAATAAAATAAAACTGCATTAAAAAAAATTTTCAATGACAAAATGTGCCATTTCCTGCATCTGGTAAATGTGGCGCCATCTATATTTTGGATAGAAACCTAAACTCTACATTTCATATAGAATACAGATATATACATTTAACATTTTTTAAATAACGATAATTGGAAAATGTTATTCAATATTATTTCATAATCCTTTAGATATTTCGAGAGTGTTACTATCACACAGCAAATATATCTAGTGCATTCACTTTATTAACTCGTAAATGTAATTGAGTTAAAAATCTTTATCTAAATTTAAGTAATGAATTTTGTTCTATGCATTTCAAATATTTTGTAACTATGTATCTTATCTCCACATAAAAATTAAAAATCTCAGATTAACTGTTCCAGAAAGTATTTTCACATTTAATTATGTATATATAAATAAATACAGTCTTTTCTTGTCTGATGTATGTTTTTTGATATCTGCTAAAAAAAAACACTAAAATACTTCCCAAATAGTATTAAATTCAGACATTTTTTGCCGGAAAGGTGTGTGTGTGTGTTAAAAAAAACTGCAGAAATTACTTTTCCTATATTAAGGAATATAAAAAGTTTAATGTAATTTAAAATAAGAATCTCTTGAAATTGTTCCAATTATTTATTAAGGTTATTAACTAACTGTCATGTTTATTTTTTATATATGTTGAAAATATCATACCTTAGACTACGTACTTCCTTTTCGTTTTGAGAAATGATTCAAATTAAAATCATTAAAAATTTGCTGTTTAATGTGCTGCATAATAATTAAAAATTATTTTGCTAGTCAGAAAATAATTTTGAAGTGTTCTTGTTAAATTGTCTTCTATTCGGTAATTTGAGTATGTAAAAATATTTTTTAACAATTTTTATAGAATTAACCTATAATATATATATTTATTGTTATAAATGTAATGCAACTTTAATCTTGTTGCTGTGAACTTAAATTGAAAAATAAAAAAACAAAACCTATATTTTTATTAACCAGCCGTTTTTCTTATTTTAATTCATATTTATTGTAATTATGGTACATTTTTTTAGACTCAAAAAGAAAATAATAAAATACTCAATGGTAGTTGATGCTGCCATCTATAATCCAAAATCGAAACTGCATCCAATCGATCACATGATCGGGAGGCTGGGTACACTAGCGCCACAAAACGAGTATTACTTTCGGGGTCAAATTCTGTGATGAAAAGCCCATCTTCGTTGTTCTCCTGTGCTTACAATGTTATTGTATAAGGGACATTCAAATGAAACCCGGTCACTACTGTAAAGTAACGATTTTATTAACACACATAAATGTAGTTATACACAATACACGAACTCAAAAATAGTCGTACTCCTCCTCATGATAACGTTGCAGATGACTCAAAGATAGCGCCATTCGAGTATTGCGCTGTTCGGCGGCCAGTTGGTGGGGAACCCACTGAACACAAATTTTTCGAAAGTTCAAGTGTTGATGCAATGTGGTGTGAGTGATGCCCACGCTAATACCCAGTAACCGATGGATCTCGTCCACAGTTATTCTGCGGTTGGCCAAGACTAAATCATTCACTTCAGCAATCATTTCCGGTGTGATGACACACGATGAGCCTGTCCAGGACGAGCATCATCTTCCAGTAACTCGCGTCCGTCAAGGAATCTTTTGCGCCCTTCCACAACAGTTGAACGACTCAGACTGTACTCACCGTACACATCTTTCATCCGTCGATACAGTTCACGGCTCCCAACTCCCTCCGCCGCTAAAAATCGAATCACTCCTCGTTGTTCCTGCTTACTCACCTACATGTTCAGTAGTGGACGATAACTTGTGTGACTACCTTCTCTTCGGCGTGCAACTACACTGTCGCTATGCAACGTGAAACATTGCGCATGCGTCAGTCTCTCTACCAATAGATGGTGCCGCCATACACGCAGTTACGTGGCGCTCCCTTACGTCTAATGCAAAGTTACACGCACTGACCGGGTTTTAGTTGAATGACCCTCATATTTTAAATAAAAATGTTTAAAGAGTAATATTTCTTGATATTTTTCTTAAGAAAGTAAACTTTTTACATAGCAAAATTTAACAAAGCTTTCTATATCTGTGAAACGAACCATAAAAAAAAACCCCATTTTGTATAATACTTCCATATCTCACTAAAAAGTTCTTAAAAAAATCAAATAGTACAGCACTCTTTACAATTGAAGTATGAGGTATGCTTTTTTGAGCGGGGGGGGGGGGGGAATTAAAGGTGAAAGGAAATAACGATTATGAGTTCTTATCGTTGGTCTTTATTTTTTTTTATCTTTTAGTTATTAACCTAAAAAAAGTAATGATATCAATTCAAAAAACCCTTAACGGGTTAAAAGTTTGTGACGCAGCACTTTATCTTATTGCTATAAGAATTTTAAATATGGAACTTAAAAATAATGATATCAAATTTCAAGTGACGCTATATTATTTATTCCATCTTTTTATTTTTGTTTTATTTATAATTGCATGTGTAAGAATTATGTTAAATTTCAAAGGATGTATAAAAATTTATTCCTTGATGCTTTATCATTCACATCGTTCATAAATTAAAAATATGAGTTTTAAAAGATATGATATCAAAATTTAAGTGACGCCTTGATATAGCTTTAAACAATTTGTTTTAAAATTCAATTTTAATTGTTTTCGGTTTGGCTAAATATATTTACACATCTAACCAAAACTTTTAATTTTCCAATACACAGTTAAAAATATCACTTTCACTGAACCTATACAATGTACTGTAGTGTATTTATATGAATAAATTGATTTATCTTTTGTGCCACGCTATTCAAAATCAAAAGTAAAATTTATGTAAATGATTTCTTTGCGTCATTGTATTCAAACTAAGCGAAATGTATGCAAATGGATATTATGACGCAAACAAATCGTTTACATAAATTTTACTTTTGATTTTGGATAGCGTGGCACAAAAGATAAATCAATTTATTCATATAAATACATTACAGTGCATTGTATATGTTCAGTGAAAGTGATATTTTTAACTGTGTATTGGAAAATTAAAAGTTTTGGTTAGATGTGTAAATATATTTAGCCAAACCGAAAACAATTAAAATTGAATTTTAAAACAAATTGTTTAAAGCTACATCAAGGCGTCACTTAAATTTTGATATCATATATTTTAAAACTCATATTTTGAACTTATGAACGTTTTGGATGATAAAGCATCAAGGAATAAATTTTTATACATCCTTTTAAATTTAACATAATTCTTACACGTGCAATTATAAATAAAACAAAAATAAAAAGATGAAATAAATAATATAGCGTCACTTAAAATTTGATATCATTATTTTTAAGTTCCATATTTAAAATTCTTATAGCAATAAGATAAAGTGCTGCGTCACAAACTTTTAACCCGTTAAGGGTTTTTTGAATTGATTATCCTTTAACACTATTCCTACCGGGTCAAATAACACCTTTTAAGATTTTGATTTTTGAATATTTTATTCGTAATTTTTTAACTAAAATAATCACAAATCCTTTTTAATACACTCAGTGCTTGACTTATGATTGTGCTCGTATAAGAGTTACAAATAAAATAACCATAAATGAAATTCTTAAAAGGTGTCATTTGACAACGGTAAAAATAATGTTAAGAATTTGATAAAGAATGCACAACACGTTTATTAAGTCCGATTGCTGTTTAAATCTTTTAATGCGAGACAACTTCTGTAAAGCTACTGTGTTTTTCAAGAACAATATTTTCAGTAGAGTAGTAATTTTGCTTCTTTTATTGCTGCTTTTTTAGAAACTTCGCAGTTTTGGAGGAGAAGAGTCCAATGATAATACGCAGTAACGCAGTGCTTCTCGAAAGAATGTGTAAAGACTAGACTGCTAACCGTTAAATCATTCCAGGAATTTCTGATAAAAACTTTCATTTATTTATTCCTTATATTTGTATTTAATGAGAAAAGATCATAATTTCTCATTTAAGGATCTGACAGAAATAAAATGCCATCCCAAATATCGAGGGTTTTAAGGGGATTGAGAATCGAGGGTTTGAATAACTAAAGGGGAAATTTTGTTCGCTGAAGTAGGTCTAATATTTATTTATTTTAGTTATCAAAGAATTCTTTATAAATAGATTCATGATATGAAAATTTAACTGTATACGGCAGTTTACAGACAACGTCTGTAAAGCTACTGTGTTTTTCAAGAATAATATTTTCAGTAGAGTCTAAATGCTGGTAAATAAATTTTGCTTCTTTTACCGTCGCTTTTTTTAGAAACTTCGCAGCTTTGGAGGAGAAGAGTCCAATGAAAATACGCAGTGCTTCTCGAAAGAATGTGTAAAGACTTGACTGCTAACTGTTAAATCATTCCAGGAATTTCTTATTAAAAACTTTTATTTATTTATTTCCTATATTTGTATTAAATGAGAATAGATCATAATTTCTCATTTAAGGATCTGGCAGAAAAAAATGCGATCCCAAATATCGAGGGTTTTAAGGAAAATGGTTTGAATAACTAAGGGGGAAATATTGTTCGCTAAAGTAGGTCTAATATTTATTTATTTTAGCTATCAAAGACTTTTTGATAAATAGATTCATGATATGAAAATTTAACTGTATACGGCAGTTTATCCTTTGTGACATAAGACACAGCTGTTGCTGAATTTTCTGCATAACTGACTGCTATCATTTAATTTAAATTACTTTCAAATGAAGTGTTATTAGATTATTACTTAATTAGCTCCCGACAATGTTTATTTTTATCCATAAATATGCATTTACATACAATATAAGAAATGATATTTTAAATAAATAAATAAAGGTTTTGGGTGTTTTTTGCCAGTTCTAGTTTACAAAACATAAAAAATACTTTTTGGCGAGTTTTATATATATTGAGTTTCTTTGATTATATTGAGTTTCTTGGAATCAAATAATGAATTTCTTTTAAAATTCCTTTTATAAGTAAAAATCTCTTTCTTTATTTCAGTTGAAAGGCTCACGATTTCTCGGGGAAAATATGGCAGATAATGTCGCAACAACACTTATTGACAAAGTAAGTCATCAAAGTAAGCCTACATATGATAGATAACTAACCATCCTAGACCGCTAAGCTTTATAATTGTAATGCAAGCCAGCGAGGATTGGAAAGGGGGAGCACGGTATTACAATTCAATCACTTTCAATCGTACATACAGTTTTACATTTGATTTGACCTTCATTGAAAGATATATATATTTGCATACACATACATGTATCCCTTACACACACGTATACGCATATACATACACACATGTATATACACATAAAAGTCCAAGTAATGAGCATCGTACTCTGGTAAAACAAAGTGAACGGATAGAAACTAAAAAAGGAGTAGGAAAAGGGTTTTGAAAAATATATTCACAAATCTGGATAAAATTCATGCATTTTGAGATTCGATCCTTGATTGAGCAATCCAGAAGATATTTAAAGCAATCTTTTAAAGACACGGAAGAACGTTTTTTTCACGAGAAAATGAGTAATTAAAGAATATTCTAGAATATAATGTAATGAAGTTGATCATTTATTACATATGCACTAATGCAAATCACATTTATTTATCTAATAAAGCCTGAAGAAATCAATATATTAAGGCAGATTTAAGAGAGCAAGCAGGGTAATGTAAGAAATTTAGTGGTAACTTATTATCATATGCGGCTAATTTCCCCCAACTGATCTTCCATTTTATTATTTCAAATTCTTGAATGACCTCGTACCGAGTTTAAAAAAAAAAAAAAAAACGATTTGTTTAAATATGTATAAAATTTTATAGGTTAAGAAGATAATGTTATCGAATTTGTTTAAGGTTTATAAAACCTAATAAGCTGTTCGAGGAGATCAAAAACAGATTTTCTGAAGCCGAATGAGATCACAGTATGGCACTCTTAAGGGATTTCGAGATTCTTAAAATTGGGGAAAAGGAAAAAAAAAAGACAATTTTCAACATTTAATATCTTAAAATGTATGAGATTTTAAAACACAATTTTTATTGGGAAGAAAGATATAAGTGTGTTCTTTCATTTCAAGTATTAGAAAAATTGCAAGATTCAGAATTAGTATTTACAGGGCAGGGGGCTCCATACTGTCAGACATTTGTGTGTCGAGCAGAAAATTGATATAACAGCTTACGTGCAGGATTACAAAATAAATTTTGAAACTAGAATGAAATTTTTCGTGTTTAATTATACTTCAGATTATAATGATTACTCAGAGCCTAAATAAGTTTGTATTTGAATCATTTTTATATTTTTAATACAAAGTTCTATTTTAGCTAATACAAAATTTTGAAATTTTCAAAAGTATACTCACCTAAAAAAAAATTTTAACAATAAAAATGAAATTTTAGGTTCAGTTTATACAAACTAACATGAAACATATGTTTTGAAAATTTTATGAAAAAATATTCAGAAGTTTTTGAGATATCCTGCGCGTTATGCCAAAAAAGTCATTTGAAGAAAAATGACTTCAAAGTTTCGGAAAAACCGCTTTAGCTATTAAGTGAGTATAATTCTAAAAGCCATAACTTCTGTTCTAATGGGAATTTTAAGGAAAAAATTATATTAAAATTTTCAGAAAAGATAGGAGTTTAACATTTAAAATATATAAATTTCGAAAATTTCGAAGCTTCAAAGCGTCCTGAGGCCTCTTAATTCCAAATATTTTTAACTGAAAGACAGTAGTCAAATACCCGCCTAAGGTCTCCGCAGAGCTTCAAGAAAATAAATAAAATGTTAATGAAATGAACCACATCGCAAACGTGGGATTTTTCGGAAAGTGTATATGAATTCTCTTGTTACAAAAAGTCACAATAAATTGAAAAATACTCATAAGTAATTATAGGCTTGGATTGTACTTGCTGTTACTTTCGTTGTAAAATTTCTGCTGAGAATGTTATTTTCTAATAGGACTGCTTTTTTATACATGAAAATACGTTTCCCGCAGAAAAATTAAAAAACAAAGTGTGTATTTAAAATTAAAAAAATGAGAAAATATGTTTGCATTCTGAAACGAAATTTTTCATCTTGAATTTCGAACCTCCTCTTTATATGATTTGCGGTAAAGTGTTAATCCACAACTGCAAATTTCCTACTAAACTATGCCGTCATTTTCACACAAACCGTCCGGACTTGAAAGATAAGCTACCAGATTTTTTAAAGAGGAAGTTAAACAAAGTTTTTGCTTCAAAGAATATTATGACAATACTTTCTATAATAAAAACGATGGGAAGTACTGGAAACTTTGGACTTCATAAGCTACTGAGAAGTTTGAATTTTAGAACCTCATACCATAGCCGAGTCTCTTATTAAACCTTGTACGAAGGATACTGTCAGTGTTTTGCTTGATGAAAAATTGTAAATTTAGTTTCCACTATCTCTTTGTGAAATAACATCTTTGCTTAACCCTTAAGTGATGTGGTGACTTTTTTATAACGTAAATGGTTGAGGTATGCAACCTCAAAATGTGATTTCTTGCGCACTCTTTCCAATTTAGCGAATTAAAATAAGAAAATTTCCTGTGAATTTTGTATTATTTATTTGTATAAAGCAACTGAAAAAGTACTGTAAGTGTACATGGGTCATTCCAAAAATAAAGCACCCTTTTGCGTCCCGACACTTTGTAAGGTTATATTTCCCATAATTTTGTTTCAAAATTAAATATAAATATTTGAAAAGATAGTTCAGAAATATTTTTCTTTAATGCAATTCTGAAATTTTGGATAAATTGCATTTATTGCCTTTTAAATAGCTTTATTTAAAATTGTGTACTGTAAAAAGCCATGTCCCAACAACAATTTTTGATTTTTAGACCATATTTTTTTCCCCATATGTATATTAAAAGTCTGATGATATTCTTATAGCCTCTGTAGTCTTAATATTATACCTACATACTTTAAATATATATTTTTAGATATTTTTTCATTTTATAAGGAAAATTCTCATGTCCCGTAATATTTGTCCCCTGTGTTACTTCCACTTTGTTCTTAATATTAAGACAAAAATTTGGAACCTAAATGTTGTTAACAACAATCAATCATGCACTTTTAGAGCTATCATTTATCTTAGGTAGTCTTTATTTCAAATGTTAAATTTTGAAAAATATTACCTGAGCTAAAGTGATTTTTGAAGGTAGGTGTGTTTTTTAAGTGTCCCCTATGTTACCATCAATTTACATTAATAATATATATATATATTAATGAATTAGGGTTTAAAGTGTACATCTCAGTTAAAAGAAAATATTCCATAAGAGTTTGCATTGCTTCTTTAAAAATATAAATATATGGGTAATTTTTTATTAAATTTTGTCCCCCGTGTTACTAGTCCCCTGTGTTACCATGATAATGGTAACACAAGAGACAATGGAGTAACAAAATGGGTTTAATTTATTTTTTTAGCTAATTATGTGGCTAACACTTATATATAAAGTTTTGTATGTTATTTTAACTCGAGAAATATGCAGATTTTTATTATTATTAATTGAAGTTAGATTTTTTAGGAAGGTGGAAAATATCCTTATGCTTCTGCTACTGCAAACAGCCAATTTTATATTGCAGCTACTCTCTTAGTTGATATTTGAAGTATATGTTAATGCAAATTATGCAGTAATATAAAATTCAAAACATCTGTCCTAAAAAATTTGGAAATTTATGCAAACTGATCGTGTTAATTGCCTTATAGAAATGACATTGTGCAACTCTTGATTCAAAAGATCATGTATTAGGAAGTGTATCACATTTACGATTGTTTTAATGCAACCAAAACCATATTTTTACAAGGGAGAAACAAAAAAAAAATATATTTATATATTGTATACCATACTATTTAAAAGGTAGAAAATCCAGAAATTTAAAAATAAACTTCTGTTAAAAACTCAACTCCTTTTTTTCTTCAAATCAAAGTTACCGTACTTAAGATTTACTCAGATATTTTTTGTCCCTTTATTAAAATACCAATAAAATTAAGCCTTCTATAATGCATACTTTTCTGTCACTGGAAACTTTATTTTAAAATATTTATTGATGCCAGATAGCAATATCACATTTGTTCATAACAAACTATTGAATGTAAACATGTAATTATTTCATTTACTTTACTTGTTACATCTATTTTCATAGATATTTATGAAAATATTTAATCTACATGTTGTATTCAGCGACTTAGTGAAAACGTGTGCCAGTTCATATACAGGATGCTTATTTTTGAGTACTCCTATTAATCTGAATTTTACTATACTGTTATGTGATTGAAAACCTAAGTTTAAAAAATCAAAACAACAGAATATTCTAGTATTTTGATCTACCTGTTGCTGCATATGAGAAATAAAAATCTAATTAATATATAAAAACACTTTTCTAAGATTTTTGCATTCTTAGTGCTGAACATGTGTGCACTTTGTTATTTTGGTGTCCCCTGTGTTACCATATGTCCCCTATGTTACTGACATGTTTTTTGCAATCTTAACAAAAAGAAAGAACTTTCTTAAGAATCAAAGGGTTAAATATGCAATGACTAATATGTATAAGTAAGTATGACTGAGATTTTATTATATTACTATACTTTTTACGTAAGTATATAAAGTTTTATATTGCGAGAATACTAAAAAAGTAATACAGGGGACATAATATGCCCATTTTGTGAGAAAATATATAACATAAACAAAAAATTATGGGGTAGTGAGAAAGATTGTTCATATCAAAATGTTAAAATCGTAAAAATAATTTTTTACTTTCATAAGACAATACGGGGAGATTATTTAAAATATGGTAACACAGGGGACACTTTTCATTCAATGTGTCTATGTTTCTAAGTGTAGTAAATAATATATTTTAAAAAGTGTGTTGCTGATATTCAATTTCTATTCTTGAAGATATATACAATCCTCCCAAAGGTTTTTTTACTTCATTTTTAGTGAAAAAAATTTTGAAAAAAAAATTCTCAAAAGGACCTTTATTTTTGGAATGACCCACATACATATGCATATAAATTCACGTATCTGAATACCACAAAAACTTCGTTTGCAAATATCCAATTTTTCTGGGGTGAAAATACACTCCACCTCACCAGTTAAGGGTTAACAAAACAGAAATAAGCTCTTACCAGTCGCCTCAGATGTACTAAACTCACTCTACAAATGGATGAATCGACTGGAGTAACTGAATTATCAGTTTGAATCTCAGACACAAGAATAAGACACAAGTCTATTTTTTAATCTAATATTTTAATTGTATTTGTCGTTACGTTTACTTTATAAATTCTCAGGAGGATCTTCTTCTGTGCACTAATACAAACAAATCCACATGGGGATGAAATATTTAATCTTTTAGATGAACTTTTATCATCAAATGAAACACCATGGGATAACTGTGCATATATAACACCAGTGATGCAAAGGAAATGATAGGTTACAATTCTTGAGCCATTACGAAAATTAAAGATACGACAAAGAACTGTAGCAGCAGCCATTGTCTTCTTCATTGACACGCGCTAGTGTTTAGAAAATTGTATTCTAAATTTATTAATAGTGTTGAATTGTACCATCAAAATAATAAACTATTAAAAATCACGAAATGGTGGAGGCAGTCACTTCAAACTAATGAATAGCTGCCTCCTGTCCCCTGTTTTCATTTTCTTTACAAGTAAAATAAATATGCTTCGAGTCAGAAAATGCTTTTTAAAAATGTTTCTTAAGGCTGTTCTCAAATCCAAAGGGGCAGCTTTATGACACAAGTTTTAATTCATTTTTGTTCGGAAACGTATGAAATTAGCAGGTGTTGTTATTCAGAAATTATGTAATCGAAAGACATTTCCATTTTTTAGTAAACACAAAAGATTTAGTAAACGCAAAAGATTTTCAGAAAATACTGTCAAAGTTGACGTTTTGAACTGAATTTCCGGACTAAAGGAGAAATACCAGTCAGCGAAGGGAGAAAAACCGGTTGTCACGTGACCCAAAATCTCTCATAACTCGATAAATAATTTATTTAGCAAAAATTGGAAAATGTCTTCCGATTCCATAGTCAGCTCTGCCAATTTTTTACCTTTACTTTTAAAAATGAGAAAGAGGTTAGAGAGTTATAGGCAGAGTTAGTTAGAGGTGTCAGAAAGTTTTGAGTTTGTTGATCAGTGCACTTGAGCCGCCTTAACATTTGAACAATTTAGGTATTTCGTAGACGTTTTAGTTGAGGCCAGTTTTCCATCTTATCAAGGAGTAACTGCATTTCTAAAACTTAGGAAGCTATATTACACTTTTAACTGCAGTTTCAACTACTTATTAGTGAGTGTACTCTTAAATATATATAAAGACAGAAAAGCGTTCGGAGTTAAGATTAAGAAAGAGAAACATAATTAAATCATAAAACTTATTTCATACAATTTAGACACTGCTGCACGACGAATTTCTTGCATCCAGTGATTTGTTTTTGTTTAATGGATGCATAGCGCTCATATATGTGTTAGAGGGCAGGGTTTTAACGAATTTGATATATTTAAGGATTGCAGCTAAAAATGTTTCATGCTTTTTTTTTTTTTTTTTTTTTTTTTTTTTTTTTTTTTTTTGTAGAAGATTTAGAGTAAAAAGGATTTGGCGAGAAAAATTGGTTGACAAGATTTTGGCAATCAGTGGTGCCCGGCTAACAGAAAAGTACCATTTTTTTCAGAAGATTTTCAAAGAAATTAACAAAATAGTTTGGCGATGAGGTCTTCCGTTCACATCCGACCAGGAAAGGCTATGATTTTACTCATCTAAAGTGACCTACGCTAACGAAAACACATCAAACGATTTATGAAAAGAATCGGCAATAAATTTGTATTTGGTGTTAATAGCTTAAATAACATTTTCGGGTAAAGAAAAACCAGAAAAATCTGACATAGTCACTCAGCTTTTACTTCGATTTCGAGCTATTTGTCTTCGTTAAAAAGTTAGCACTCTGATAGCAGGAATTGTGTTTACAGTTTATTGCTTGTGCAATTGCCTAAGTTATTTTCTTGGCACGTATTATTTATTTATTAGGTTTTTGAGTCTTTTTATCTAATGCATTTCCTTATTTTCTATTTAGGTTATTGAACTATATTCTGCTTCACAAGATATTATCCTACCCGGTTTACCTTATTCTACGAAACAACTTCTTTATATGAGTGCTGGTCAGGTACGTTAATATAAGTAACAAAATCCTTAAAATATAGCATACAGCAAATTATACATACTTTGTCTTTCAACAAATCCAGGTGATTTTAAGTAGATTTGATATACTCAGTTAAAATATGTAATAATATGGGGGTTTTTTCTGTCACGTACAAATTTTACTGAATGATATACTTAAATTTCAAAAGATACTGCATTATTCAACGAAGAACATGTCAGTTATCAGAAACTAGAAGATGAAATAAACATAAATTAATATAAAAATATTTTTAAATGCTTATTTCTTTATCACCTGTTACAACATAATCGCAACAGAACTCAAAAATGTCTGTTTTATACAGGTTTCCATTTTATCACATACACTGCGATTCAGTCTTATTCTTTTCATAGGAACCATGAAAATGTAAATTTAAATCAGGATAAAATCAACTGTACAGTTAAAAGTCACTGAAATTTGGAATGTTTTATAATAAGCGCATGCATTCAATATGCCATATATGATGAATTAAAAATTGAATTTTATAAAAGAAATTTTAGAAGGATGAAAAATAACTGAGCTGAGATTTGCGAATTTTATCCTAAAACTACATTTCAAACATATATATTTATTTAGAAAACAAAGTAGTATGTGTTTTGCTGTGATTACAGATTACATTCACAATATTCACTTCTATACACCATAATGGAATCTATTTTGCATGAAAAATTACATAGACACTAGTACAAGTGCTATCAGTGTGAACTATGTTTAAAACAAGTTATAGCTCCCTTATTCGGCATAGGGGACACCAAGCAAGAAAGGTGCGACAGAAGGAGGGAGACAACACTAATTTTTTTTAAACTAAACAGTGCTAATTTATTTATTTTCAGCATCCACACAAAATAGGTTACCTATGAATTCATTTATATACGGTACAAATTTTACAGTTACAAGATTAGAAAATTTACAGTTGAAAAGTCTTATTTTTACAGATCAAAAGTGAATATTGAATTCTATTTTCAAGTTGAATTTGACACGTAATAAATTTGTAAAAGAAAAGAAAAGGAAATTGTTACCGTAATTACATATATCCTGTGTTTACAGGTCACTAATTAAATTTTCGCCTAAATAGAAGCATGATTAACGCGTTAAGCCATATACTAAATATACTACCTGGAAGGAGGAATGGGAAACTGAGGGAAAAATATAAGAAATTGATATGTTCCATTTTTTCTTTAGTATTTCCAAAGAGACACATAATTTAATAATTGTAAGACTGTTGTGTAAAATTGAGCAATTTCTGTAATTTTTATTTTATAATGAAGTTCAATCAATTTTATAATAGAATCGACAACTTATTTTTGACTTATCAAAAAGAGATTTTTTTTAACAACAAGTGTTTTTAATCTGACAGCTGTAAATTTTCTAGAACACATAGTGATAAAGAACACGCATCATGCTTTTCAGTTAACTTAGATCTGTGAAAGTATAATATTCGTTAAATGTGTGCTTATACTTTTCCTGTACTTTGTGTATATGCTCCATTCCTCCGGCACATGAGGAAGAAATGAGACACAATTTTCCCAATATTCAAATAGGCTGAATATAAAAATTCAAATATTTTATTCTATTTTGTATATTTTTTAGTATCAAATAAAACTAAAGTTTATTATGGTGCAATTATATCCAAAACTGAGGATAATATTATTGAGTAATCGATTGTTCCATTCTTTTCTCATCTCCCGCACTTTATATTTTAGTGACAGAATTAAATTAATCCTTTTTATTAGTACTGTAAATTAACACTCCGAAGGTCGCTATGTATATATGAGTTTCTCCTTACTAAATCGATTTATTTCATCAAAAATACCAACAAATTGCTTATTGTATACTGATAATAAAATATTGAATACATTTGTAACAGTATTTATTCAAACAATAATAAGATTTCAGTTCTAAAAATGCCTATTTCATAAAAATATAAAAGCTAAGTTTTTTGTAAGTTTTGAGCTAAGGACTTTATTTCTTTCATTCTGCAACAAAAAAAAACATTCATTGAATATGATACGATGTTTATTTAAGAACACATATACTTAATATCATTCTTTAGGCATAGTTACATTTGTGGTAATTTTGGGGACACATATTAATTCACTAATTTGTAATTACTTGCAAATATTTAAGGGCAGTGCCGCGTATTTTATGTGGTACGAATTTGGTATCTATGCACTCAGAATTAAAGTAGTTACAATTTTAAAGTTTTGATTTAATATTTAACTAATGTAAGGAAAGTTTTTGAATTAATCCGTTCGAGTCTGATGTACTATTAATAGTACATGTTTTTTCCTTGAGTATTACTTTCTCTTACAATTTCTTTTGTTATTATCTACATGTCGCGTCGTAATGATAGTCCATGCATTTATTATTATGATTTCATTTATGTTTTGGTATTTAATAATAACGAGGTGGAACCCGCCGAATTTCGACGAAAAAAATATGTTTACAAAGGAACTGTTGCATCAAATTTATAATACATCAACAACAATAATTAGAATAAAAAATCCATCTTACACTTGTTAATTTAACTCTCCAAAGACATATTTTAACCTAAGATTAACAAAATACTTTTTTCATAAACTTCAACTGTTAAAATTATTGAAAAATTAAACTTAATTCATATACGTCATCAGTAAAATATAATCAATATAAGTAATTTTGATTAAGTTATTAATTGATGCTTGGTATTACGGAATGAAAAATCCGCAAAAAGGATTTCACCTTGACATAATCATAGAATTTTTCTACCTTTACATCTAAACCAAATCAAGTCATTTTCCACGTTTCACATCCATATTAACCATTTAAAAACATTTTAATGCGCAATAGGTTATTAATAAATATATTTTCAAGCTTGAAGTCACGTTTGTCAACTATTGCAACTTTTCATGTTAAAATTCCCACTCGTGATTTGAGGTCTTAGTATAATCTCTGTACCTGCGCGTAAAAATTCCAGAAATTTATAACTATCAAATAAAATTATCGTTTACTTTTAAATATGACGTCATTTTCAGTCGCTGAAATATTTTGCCTATTGACTCAAACTCAATATCAGCGAAATGAAAAAATAGTGAAATATAACAGCATCATCAGGGAAATTGTGTCTTTTTTAAAGTTTAACGTCATTTTCTGTTCAAATTTTTAAAAATATATTTTTAACTGTAATGAGAAAATGGCATCAGTAAGAATATAATCAATAAAGATAACTAATCCACTTTTAATAGAAATGAAGTACTTCAGTTGCCACGATTAGAAAATTGGTATTAAAAACTATACAAAAATTAATATCTCAAAAACAAATTGAGATACAGCTTTCAAACAAATTGCATTTAAAAGTGCCTATTTTTCTGCATACGACGGTGTAAACATTTAAAATGTGGGATGTTTAGAAGTTTAAAAATTTGCAGTAGCAAAAATTGTAAAAGCGAAATTTCATTTCAAATTTCAAAGTGTTGCCATTCGCAAAATGACGTATGCGTTACGCACAGATATGTTTGTCCTTTATAATATAGATAATAAAAGTTTGTTAATTCTCTCTGCATCGTTGGTGATTCCTTTATTTTAAACGTATATTTCACTCTTTAAATTTAAAATATAGGTTTCTTTTCTGAACAAATCATGTGTGATAAAACATAAAAAACATTAGAAAGTTATAATATCCTTTAAATCCTATTGTAATACGATATTTTCCAAAAGAGCAAAAGGAGACTTTCAATAAAAGATTTAAAAATTACTTTTCAGAAATACATAAAAAAAAGTATATTTAAAAATAAACCATCTTGGAATATTGAATAAATTGAAATTCTAATAATTTTGCAAGAGAAAAAAAAAACGTTGAAAATATAAATTATTTTCACAAAAAGATTATTTTTGAAACAGTCTTTTGTCTTTTGGTATAAAATTATTTTTAATAAATTTACAAATTGGCTTAATTATTAAATTAATTAAAGAATAACATTTCTTCGAAGGTTTTGCTGCCTTTCAACAAAAAAAAAGGAAAAAAAGAAAGAAAGAAAATAAATACTATTTTTCTCTGAAAAATCAATTTTAAAATGAAAAGTCTAGTTCTTTCTTTTCTTTTCTTTTCTTTTTCTTGCTGATGCATTATTTATAATAATTAAAGAATGTTTTATCCTATGCAGAATAAAAATAGTTTTATTTGAAAGGGTATTATTTATCAGAATTTCAGTAAAGCATAGCAAACTTAAAAAATGATAAATATGTTTCTGTTAAACCTACTCAATAATGAAGTTGAAGTTATCACCACGATATACCGGGTGTCCTAAAAAGGACTGACTGATTTTAAAATTCAATAACTTGCAAACGGTGACAGATATTTAAAGAATTCTTGCAGTAGGCTTATGCACGAGATCAAAAGTTTTTTTACAGTGATTTTCGATTTTAGTTCGAGTTACAAACAATAGATGGTGCTGTGAGCAATAAGCGCTAAATACAGGATCGATTTTTTGGCCTTTCTCTTCTTCCATGCGGAAAAAGGAGATTTAAAATGTATTTAGTGGGTCCCGAAGTGCCAAAAGGCGAGCCTGAATTTTTGCACTTTTGACCTCATGCATAACCCTCCTGCAAGAGTTTTTTAAATATCTGTCACCATTTGCAAGTTATTGAATTTTAAAATCAGTCAGTTCTTTTTAGGACACCCAGTACATATACAGACGTGTGAAAATTATTAGAATGATTGTGAAATTTACATTAAAATCTTATTATATTAAAGAAGTAATACATTTAAAAAATATTTATACATTTAATATTTAGTGTGCAACCCTTGATTTTTATTAAAGATTCGATACTTCTTGGTGTACTTTGTATGAGTTTTTGGCAATTAATTTGTATTTCATTGTCATGATGTCAAATTTCGATGAGTTTTTCTATCAGAACCTTCTTGTTTGTGATGTTTCATTTCTTTAATTTAATTAAAGAAAACACTTCCGTGGCCTAGAAACAGTCCAGATATGAACCCCATAGATAACCTTTGAGCCATTGTAAAGAGAAAATTAAAGAAATGAAACATCACAAACAAGACTGGTCTGATAGAAAGACTCATCCAATTTTGGTATCATAACAATGAAATACAAATTAATTGTCAAAAACTCATACAAAGTATGCCATCTTTTCTTTAATAAAAAACAAGGTGATGCACACTAAATATTATAAATGCATCAATATTTTTTAAATATTTCTTTAATATAACAAGTTTTTAATGTAAATTTCACAATTATTCTAATAATTTTCACACGTCTGTATATATATGTACATAATAATAGAAATTGTACACCAAATCAATTTGATATTTTATAATTAGATAATATTTAAACATTTCTTCAAAAATTAAACTGATTTTTCAAGCAAAAAAGTCAAGAGGCAGAAATAAAACAAAAAATCTGTTTTTCAAAGTATTGAAAAATGGATTTTAAAATGAACAAGCTGGGTTTTTTTTCACATGCCTTATATATAATAATTAAGGAATAACATTTCTCCAAAGGGTTTGCTGCCTTTCCAACAAAAGAAAAAAAACAAAGAAAATAATCCCATTTTTCCCCGAAAAATCGATTTTAAAATGAACAATCTAGTTCTTTCAATCTTTTCTTTTCTTTTATGATACTTTATCTATACTTCTATACTAATATTATAAAGAGGTAAAAATTGTTTATTTGTAGGAGGAACTGGAACTACCGAACCGATTCCAAAAGTAATGGTATCAAAATGATGGTGTTAATACAACTTAGAACATAAGCTATATATTATGTCCGTGCCACTGGCCAAAAGGGGGTGCAGGAGCAAAAAAGTCCTTCCGGCCAGTGCCGGGAGGAAGAGGTAGCTTTCATAATCCTTATTTAAAAAAAGCCAACTTATATCATGCAAACACACGAAGCTCAATTTAGTGGAAACCGAATATAGGAGATTCAATACTAATTTTTATCAATATAATAAATGAGAATTTCTCGAAATTAGTCAGCTTTATCCAAGCTGCTTTTCTTTAAAGTAACTTATATTTGGCTGTCAAATTCGGCAATTTCTTAAAGTGCCTGTCATTTTAAGACAACATGGTGGATGAGGCTAAGCAGTGAACTTGGTCGAGACCTTAGTAATTGCTGTGCACATGCTCACTCACATCGGAATCGGTTAATATATAGGAGTGCTGTCGCATGCAAAAAATCAGATTTTTCAAAATGTCACCAACAATAGAAATTGAAACTGCTATATCTGAGCCATTTTTTAAGGTAAAGACAAACAAAAAATGCTCCTGAATCCTTATATCAAGATCAAATACTTAAGAAAGAAACCTTTTTCAATTTCTAATTTTTTTGCACCTCACTTTATATATATATATTTTTTTTTTTATTTAATGGCCGCCATTTTGAAACAAGATGGCTGATGAATCTGGCCAGCGAACTTGGTCGAGGTGTTGATGTATACTATCCACATGCCTTCTTACATCGAAATAGGCGAATACGTGTGTTATCGCGTGACAAATACAAGATCGTTTCAAAATGTTAGCCATGCTAGAAATTCAAAGTGCTATAAATCAACCATTTTTTAAGATATCAACAAAAGAACAAATTTTCAGAAACAAAAACTGCTCCGGAATCTTTGTATCAAGGCCAAACACATAAAAAAAATCTTTTTCATTTTCCAATTTTTTAATACCTCATTTTGAATTTTAAATTTAATTTTTTTAAAATGGCAACCCTTTTGAAACAAGATGGCGAATGAAGCTGGCCAACGAACTCGGTCGAGACATTGGTATGTTCTATGTACAGACCAAGTTACATCCAAATAGGTTCATAAATACGCCTGTTATCGCGTGACAAAAAGCAGGTCGTTTTAAAATGTCAGCCACAAAAGAAATTCAAAATGCTATTACACAGCCATTTTTTTTTAGATATAGACGAAAGAAAAACTGTTCCGGAATCTTTGTATTAAGGTCAAACACATACAAAAAAAATCTTTTTCATTTTCCAATTTTTTGGTATCTCATTTAAATTTTTTTATTTTTTAATTTTTTTAAATGGGCGCCATTTTGAAACAAGATGGCGGATGAAGCTCGCCAACGAACTCGGTCGAGATATTTGTATGTACTATGTACACACCAAGGTACATCCAAGTCGGTTCATAAATACGCCTGTTATTACGTGAGAAAAATCAGGACGTTTCAAAATGTCAGCCACGCTAGAAATTCAAAATGCTATAACTCAGCCATTTCTTAAGATATAGACGAAACAAAAACTGCTCCCGAATCTTTTTATCAAGGTCAAACACATAAGAAGAAAATTTTTTTTTCAATTTTCAATTTTTGGTACCACATTTCAAATTTAAATTTTTCTTAAAACTTTAAATGGCCGCCATTTTTAAACAAGATGGCGGGTGAAGCTGGCCAACGAACCCGGATGAGACATTGGTATGTACTATGTAGAAACGAAGTTACATTCAAATCGGTTCATAAATACGTCTTTTATCGCGTGACAAAATTCAGGACGTTTCAAAATGTCAGCCACGCTAGAAATTCAAAATGCTATAACTCAGCCATTTTTTAAGATATAGACGAAACAAAAACTGCTCCGAAATCTTTGTATAAAGGTCAAATACATAAGAAAAAAATATTTTCAGATTTTCAATTTTTTGGTACCACATTTCAAATTTAAAATTTTTAAAAAAATTTTAAATGGCCGCCATTTTGAAACAAAATGGCGGATGAAGCTGGCCAACGAACTCGGTCGAGCGATTGGTATGTACTATGTACACACCGAATTACATCCAAATCGGTTCATAAATACGCCTTTTATCGCGTGACAAAATTCAGGACGTTTCAAAATGTCAGCCACGCTAGAAATTCAAAATGCTATAACTCAGCCATTTTTTAAGATATAGACGAAACAAAAACTGCTCCGGAATCTCAGTATAAAGGTCAAATACATAAGAAAAAAATATTTTTCCATTTTTAATTTTTTGGTACCACATTTCAAGTTTTAAATTTTTTTAAAATTTTTAAATGGCCGCCATTTTGAAACAAAACGGCGGATGAAGCTGGCCAACGAACCCGGTCGAGACATTGGTATGTACTATGTACACACCAAATTACATCTAAATCGGTTCATAATTACGGGAGTTACAGTGTGACATAGGTCATATATATATATATATATATATATATATATATATATATATATATATCAATTTTGAACGGAGGGTGGTTTCGGGGTCTGGGGGTCATGATCGATGAAAATATACCAAAATTTTTTGAAATCGCTTTCCTCCGAACGGCTGCAATAGGTAGCTTTTTTGTAAAGAAAGCTACCTAAAACGTTCTAAAAATGCGATTTTTTAGTTACTGAAGGGCCTAGAAACATGAAATTTGGAATGGTAGTTACTTATACGATACTAATGATCTCTAAGGACATTTCTTAAAAAAAATCGAAATTAAAAAGGGGTGAAAATGCACGAAAAGCGTTCTAAAAAACGTTCTAAATAGCGATTTTTACGCAAATTCAGGAAGTACCAAACCGATATAAAAAATAATGGGGTCAAAATGATGGTGACAACTTTTGCTCCAACATAGGCTACATTTTACGTCGGTGCCACTACCTCTAAAGGACGTGCAGGAGCAAAAAAACGTTCGAAATTGCGTTTTTTGTGTTACTGAAGGGCCCAGGTACATAGAATTTAGCGTTTAGCGTGGTAGTTACTTATTAGATATAAATGATCTCCAAGAACATTTCTTAAAAAATTTGAAATTTAAAAGAGGTGAAAATGCGCGAAAACAGTTCTAAAAAAACGTTCTAAATGGCGATTTCTACGCAATCTCAGAGCGTACCCACCTATTTTAAAAGTAATGGTTGGAAATTGATGATGGCAGCCCTTGCTCCAACATAGGTTTTATTTCATGTCGGTATCACTACCACCTAAGGGTTGCAGAACCAAAAAACGTTCTAAATTGCGATTTTTGTGTTACTGAAGGGCCTAGAATTCTGAAATTAGGCAGGGCAGTTATTTATAAGATACAAATGACCTCTAAGAACATTTCCTAAAAAATCGAAATTTAACAGGGGTGAAAATGAGCGAAAAGCGTTCTAAAAAACTTTCTAAATTGCGATTTCTACGCAATCTCTGGAAGTACCGAACCGATTAAAAAAATAATACTGTGAAAACGATGGTGGCAGCCCTGGTGATGTACAGCCTGTATTTCATGTCATAGGCTGTATTTCATATTGGTGCCACTACCCCAAAGGGCGTGAAGGAGCAAAAAACGATCTAAATTGCGTTTTTTGTAATACTGCAGGGACTAGCAACTTGAAACTAGGCATGGTAGTTACTTATAAGATATAAATGATCTCTAAGAACATTTCCTAAATAATTCGAAATTTAAAAGGGGTGAAAATGGACGAGAAACGTTCTAAATTGCGATTTCTACGTAATCTCAGAAAGTTACTAACCAATTTCAAAAGTAATGGTCGAAATTGATGATGACAGCCCTTGCTCAAATATAGGATAGATTTCATGTCGGCGCCACTACCACCTTGCAGTTGCATTTTTAAAAACGTACTAAATTGTGATTTTTGTTATATTAAAGGGGCTAGGAACTTGAAATTTGGCATAATAATTACTTATGAGATGTAAATGCTCTCTGAGAAGAATTCCTTAAAAATTGGAAATTTAAAAGGGATGAAAATGAACGAAAAGCGTTCTAAAAGCGTTCTAACTAGCGATTTCTACGCAATCTCAGGAAATATAATCCGATTTCAGAAGTAATGGTTTCAAATTGATGATGACAGTCCCCGCTCCAACATAGCCTATATTTTACGTTGTTGTCACTACCACCTGGGGGTCCCAGGAGCAAAAAATGTTCTAAATTGCGTTTCTTTTGTTACTGAGGGATGTCTAACATTTTAAATTTGGAATGGTAATTACTTCAAAGGTGCAAATGCTTTCTAAGAATTGTCAAAAGAAAATTCCAAATTTAAAAGGATGAAGTGAGCGAAAAGCGTTCTATAAGTGTTCCAAATTACGATTTTCATGCAATCGTATGAAATACGAAACCGATTTCAAACGTAATAGTTGCAAATTGATGGGGATAGAATCTGATCAAACATAAGCTGTATTTTATGTCGGTAGCACAACCCCTAAAGGGTTGCAGGAGCAAAAAACTTTTTAAATTGCGATTTCTGCGGTACTGAAGAGGATAAAAACTTTAAATATGGCACGGTAGTTACTTATAAAATATAAATGTTCTCTAAGAACAGTCGAAAATAAATTCGAAATTAAAAAGAGGTGAAGCGAAGGGAAGGAGCGAAAAGTATTCTAAAAGAGTCCTAAATTTCGATTTCTATGGAATCTCAGGAAATAATAAACCGATTACAGAAGTTGTTGGTTGCGAATCAAGGGTGATAGTCCCTGATCCTATACGGGCTTTATTTTATGCCGGTGTCACTACCACCTGGTTGGCAGGAACAACAAGAAAGCCTTTAAAAACATCTAAATTTCGTTTTCTGTAGAATATTAGGAAATACCAACCGATTACAAGGTTAATGTTGGCAAAGTAATGGTGACAGTCTCTTTTTCAACATTTTTCGAGACATTCTATTTCTAACACCAGAGAGGTGGTAGACTGTTAGACAAGAAACTTGGAATTTGACATGATGATTAATTTTAAGATGTAAATGCGTTAAGATGGTTTCTAAAAAATTCAAAACTTCAAAGGAATACTGAAATGAGCGTAGCATAAAAGTCTCAAAATACTTTCTAAATTATCATTTATTTGGAATTAGTTTTAGTTCTTATTAATTAAAATCTCATTTCTGTATATTGCACTTTTATAATGAAGTTTAGTCAAAGTGTGGCTTAATTTGTAATTTTTTAATTATTTCAAAAAGTGTACTTCTAATAAAAAATAGTCATGCAAATATCACTTGGCATATTTCAACTATTACGCGAGCAAAGCCGCGGGTTTGCTAGTTAATTATAATTAAAGATTATTTAAATATTTCTTCGTACTATTTACACATTTCTTCAAAAATTTTGCTGCATTTTCAATCAAAAAAATCAAGAGAGAGAAAGAAAGAAAAGAAAAAAAAATCCTGTTTTTCAGATTACAGAACTTTTGATTGTAAAATGAACAATCTAGTTAAAAATATTTTTATTTAACAGACATTTTTGAAATTAGTAGTATTTATCACTATATCAAGAAAATCCAGCAAATATAAAAGTGATGATATGTTGTGTTTCATGTTAATTTTTTTTAGTTATAAAATTTAATTTATATGTCAGTAGCTATTTATTGATGTACAATCAAGCTGACAATTCTATTACATATTAGGTCATTTTAAAGCTTACTGGTTTATATAGAAAAAGTGGCAAGATTAAACTTTACTTTATCAATGTGATATACAGATTTTTCGCCTGTTGCTTCTGACGTCACCAGCCAGACAGAAGGCTTTGTACTGTAGGTGGCAATGGCACTGGTCATGTCATCGATGCGCTTCTCTCTCTCCTGTCCGTGACGTAATCGTTACGAGATAGCTGACGTCTATAGGAGGTGTGCGTTAGTTTCGTTTTTGTGAATCAGTGATAACCTTTTTAAATCTACAGCTTGTTATTTAATTTTCATTAATTTGTCGTAACTTTTAATTCAGCTAATCAATTTAAATCTGCTGTGTAATTACTTTGTCAACCCCGTACTTGTCATTTATAAACTAAAAACCGTTAATTTTAGAATCAGAATTTAGTTTGATGCTGTTCTGAATAGATGTAGTTTTCCAACGCAGTTTTATCGGAACGTGGGCTTGCTAACTGCCGTCTGAATGCCGCTAAAACAGTTTGCTAAAAGAGTACGTTAACGTACTAAGAGGTCGTACAATCGTAATGTGGATATTTTGTCATGCCCAAATTAATTTGAATAATCTGTTCTGCTCTCTTCTAAAAATCTAATGGAATAGTTCAACGAATTTTTAATTTTGTCTTTTTATAAGAGGTTCCAATTTTATAATATCTACCTGGTGACTAAAGGCAAGGACCTTTTATTAATTTTCTTCTACTAATGAAATGGAAATAAAGTAATGGTTATTCTCCAAAAAATGCCTCTTCATTGTCTTCAACAGTTCACAAGTTTTTGAAGTAAGAATGTTCTTTATATTTTATTATATTTTAACGATCATCAATTTATTAAAGGCATCCAGCAATATATAGTTAACCCGATAACTCAAAGTTAATTATCGCCGTACATTGGTTGGGTTTTTTTCTCATATGTACTATTTTCTGTCAGGGGATGTTTTGACATTGTGATTCAGCTGTTCATTCATATTCCTGATGATGACCACGAATATGTGCCGAAATTATAGAAGATTTTAATGTTTTAATATCTATATTAAATGTTGTACACCAATATAGCAAAGGATTTGTGGTTTTATTAGCAAATCATTAAGTATTAATGTAAAGACACTGATAAATTATAAAAAATAATCAATCATTAACAATATAAATCTATCGGAATATTTAAAAGAAAGTACTATTTATGCATGCTTAAGCTTATTAGCGTTACACAGGAGATAGCACGAGGAGAGTGGCTGATAATCTCCTATGTATGTATTTTTTTTTTTTTTACTTTTATTTATATTAACAATAAATAATTTCATTTCATTTACATGATATGAATAACTAAATTTTGGCTTACAAAATTTTTAATACAAATATGTTTCATAAATAACAATATTTTTCTTTGTCTTTGGGATACGTCTTCTGACGCTTTTTCTTTGATGAATTTGAAACAATTTCTCTTTCTAAATTCTGGCTCTAACCATGAGTATAGATTTTTTTTCTTCTAAAAAAGACCATCATATTATTGAAGAGTATCGATTTATAGCGGCATGCATTTCTTTTTATGACTATAAATGCCTTATAAATTTTAGATCGGTATCAGTTGTGGAGCTGGGGACCATGGGGACAGAGAAACTTTTATACCGAAGCGGTCACCCCCCACCCCTCTGTCAAATCGGAGACAACCTCTCGAGTGTTAAATCAGCACTTTCTTACCCTAATTTCATTTTATTTTTTAATACAAAAAAGGTTGGGATCGTAATTTAGCTTTTGATACCTGGAGCGCGACACGTACATACTCCATTATGGTGGTCACAAGCAACATAGGAAAAAAAATTACATTTTTGGGGGGAGGGACCCCCCTAAAAGTTGCCAATTAGATAGAAAATGAGATTGGCAAAGTTTCAGCTCAATTGAATAACATTAACCCGTGCCTCATCGAGGTTAAATTCTTAAAAATTTGCAATTTTTGGCGAAAAATTGTAGTTTTTCTTTCTTTAAGTGCAAACTATTTGTCTTCGAAACCCAATTCTTGTTTTATTTCATAGAAACTGTTGTTGCCTTGAACTTTTATTCTCATCAAAACTTATATTTAATAAACACATAGAATTTTTCAGGTCAGCTCGTGAGCTATACCCTCAAACTTTGCATTTTTGAAAAATCAGTGAAAAATGACAAATTAATAATTTTATTACTTTTGATAATTTTTTTTTGTATTATTTGCATTAATAGGCAAAAATAATTGAACAACTTTTGTAACTTTAAAAATATTTCCCGAATTATAAGTAATTATTAGTTGTCTAGTTCTGTGTCTAGAAAGAAAGATCTTCTCGATTTGTATTGTAGTTGAAGCACATTTCAAACAAACCTCTGGATTTCTCTTTTTATTACAAGGCTGTTTTTGTTACCTGCTATCGTTATCTATTTTCAGAATTGAGGAAACATTCCGGAAAAACCCCTCCTTCTTTCGGTATGATGGTAGAAATGTATGATTTTTTTTAATTGGCTACATGTCTCATCAAATCTTCGACAGTAAGTTACAAAGCAATTGTCAAGTTTTACGTATTTTCTTTTATAATATTCACTAAATGAAACTGAACGCCAGAGAAGCTGCTAGACTTAGGGTACATCTACCAACTAACCACAGACTTTAATTTTAAGTAGAAGTGCAATGCGACTCCGCAAATAACTATTTCGTAAGCAAAGAACTGAGCTCATAAAAACCAGATTTAAAAATTCCGATATGGAGAGAGCTGTTGTTCATTGGGATAGAAAACTGCTCCCTCATTTTTTGAATAAAGAAAATTTAGAGCGGATAGCAGCTTTAATTAGTTGTGGAGATGAAGAACTGTTACTACGAGTTCCTCAGTTTGAAAATCTAGGCTATCATCAGAGTATTTTCAGCAGTTGAAGAGTGGGAGGAAGTTGGTAAAATCCAGGAAAAGTGTTTTGATACCATTGCGGTAAACACCGGTCGCCGCATAGGAACCTGCATTTTCCCATAGCAATTGTTAAAGGAAAAAACTTCTGTATTTACCATGTCGCCACCATAATTTAGAAATTATCCTAAAGGCTGTTTTTGATTGTAAAATGGTCACAACCACTGCCCTTCAGCCAGATATTTTAAAAAAATCTGATTGGGTGGCCTAAATTAAACCAGACTAAGTATAAAAATGCTATTCAAGATTAAATATAAGATATAAATAGTTAATTCAGAAGAAATTTCAAGTTTTCTTACAGAAAATTTAAAAAAATGATAGCGCAGGGATGATAATAAAGAATTTATTCAACTTTGCTTAATTTTTATAGGATGTCCTCCTCCAAAAGACACTTTTTCAGAGCACCTGGTGCTTTTAATGAGGTCAGATGGATGGCAGAGGGGATCGATGGCTATTTATTTTCTCAAAATATATCGTTTCAGGCATCATCTATCAATTACAAATTCAAAAAAATAAGGTATTAGAGACATTTGCTTATTTCTAATGAATATTTATGTAAAAGCGAGCTTCAATACTCCCACTCCCACTTTGGCCCCCAATCCCAGACTTTCAATTAATAAAATCACTTGTTGACTACAGAAAATTTTATAAATAGGTTGCAGACAAAGTACTCGCTAAAATGATAAACCGAGTTTTGTATCTTAACTCGGATCAAGTTGCATTTTCATTTTTAGATGATACTTTGGGGGGGGGGGGGAAGTCAATATAAGCATGGCTGTAAAATTAATGTCATTTGAAGAAGAAAATGATGATGATGACAGGAATGTAAGAGCAACAAAAGATTTCAACGGATTATTTATTGAACAAAGAAGTTGATGTTTTTGTTTCATCTCAAACTATAAATTTTTTCAAAAGATTTTAGATTAATAAAAAAATTTTAAATACTCATCCCAATGTATGATGTGAAAATAAACCTTATTTGAAAGCAAAAAAAAAAAAAAAAATAGTGAATGGTTTTAAAGTTGTCAATGACACAGCTGAAAGAAGAATAAAATTAACCCGAGATTTTAATTCCTGTTCAACATAAGACGAAAAACAAAATCATTATATGCTAAAAGTTGTAACTGGATCTAGAAAAACTTTTCAAGCAAAAGCAAAACTTCAAAAGCAACCTTATTTAAGCCATTCCCCCTTAATCCTTTCCGGCGCATTGGTCCCACATCGAGACCACCTAATTTTAATTCGAAACTATCAAACGGCACCAAGAATATTTTAATAAAATTTTGCTTTTACAATGAAAGTTTAACGTAATGTGTTTCCTAATTTCTAAAAAAATCATTTGTAAATGCCGATGTTAATCAATCATTTCATCATGTTACGAACAGAATTTTTTTGTACCGGGAAGGGTTAACGTGACAATTGTAAGAGATAATAATTTGTTTTCTTCATTATGCTTTCTTTCTTGCTACAGAACTTTGATAATAAAATGCATTTGAGCACTATTTGTTCTAATTTTTATACTTTCTCCCCCCCCCCTTTTTTTTTTAATTATTTCAGTTTAAAATTCGATTTTTTTTCATTTTCTTTGGAATTTTTTTAAATTAAACCCTTTATCATATACAAAATGAAAAATAAAAGAAAAACAAAATGTGGAAAGCAGATGAAATGGAATGTTACAATGTTTTCTCGCATTTTCATAAAAAGTCAATTTTTAGGATTCGGGTGAAGTCTGGTCCTGAAGAATGCGCATTTGCTTAAATCTATACATTTTCAGAAAAAAATGGTTTGTGGATCTTCAAAGCAAAACTTTTTTTATAAAATGAGACCAGAATTATGTTTCTAGGTTCAATTGTATTCATTTCATAAAGGAAAAGCAGCATTTTTTGCGAAAAATCACGTTTTTTTCAAACTTTAACCTCAGTGAGGCACGGGTTAAAATTATCCAAATGAGCTGAAACTTTGCCAAACTCCTTTTCTAGTCAATTGGCAACTTTTTGGGGGGCCCCCCAGAAAAAATTCGAAAATTGATTTCTTGTGACTACCCTAATACTCCATGTGATTAATTAGTCTGGCCTGTTATTCTGTGGCTGTGATATACATACAGTGAAACATAAATATTGATTAATTCTGATAATTAAAATTTTTAAAGCATTTATTGGTACTTTTTCTTCCAGATGTGGTGTTCAAAAAGTAATTTGGAAAAAGATCTGCTTCATAAGAATTGGGATTTTCATGCTCCCCATGAATTTAGGTAAATAATTTAGATCTTTATCAATTTTAATTGCAAAATATTTTAACCCGTAACAGTAGAGGTATAAATGTAAAATTTAACAGGGGACGCGGGGTCTCAGAGATGTCCTGCACATTATATGAACATTATTTTGTTAAATTTATAATGAAACACGGAATAAATTTACCTTTTTTTTTTACCGAAATGTAACGATGTCAAGAAGAGAGTTTAGAAATGGCAATCAACCACCACCAAATAGCAGGTTGGCAGAATATACGATTGAGCAGATAATGTCTAACTTCACAAACAAAAAGCTGCCTGGCGAGCCAGGTTTTGTTTACTATTAAGGACAGTCAAATATGTTGATGTGTTTGGGTTCTCTGTAATTTTCGTAAAATAAAAAATAAACGAGGAATTCAGGTCTACCACAGGCGACTATTTTTCTATTCTATTCGCACCACTATTTAAAAGAAACTGATTTTATAGCATATTTCTTTTGCAAATGTTCTCAAACAGTATGAATTCTAACCGTCGAATTAATCATGCGACTGCAAAAAGAATGTCAGTGTTTTCAAGTAGAATCATCCGATATCAGCCATGACCAACAAATTTATGTAATTTGACTGAATTTGTCGACTTAAAAAATAATACGACTTTTTACCAGTTGCCAGAATTTTATGATTTCATGCATTTAACTACAGCGTTTCACTACTTTGACAACAAGTTAATACAATGTTTCATATATATATACATAATTCGTCCTATAATATAATTCGTCGTAGCACATCCCATAATGTAGGTCATATTATCAGAAAGTCATAATATCAATCCATAGTTTTGAATGTCGTCCGAAGAATATAAACCTTTTAGTTTCTTGTACTTTTCCCCACTTTCTAAATCATTTATACTCGTTTAATATCCTTATGTATATCCAATATATTTAATTCCAATGTTAACCATGTCGCATACATTATTTTTTATGACCATAGATGTCATTATTTTTGTGGGTCTTTAATATATATACTTAACTTATATTGTTTGATTTTCAGATTATTAGGCATGATGCAAAATTCAAGAGGACATCCTGAAGCATTTCATTGTCCAGAAGGAAGTTTCATGAATCCTGCGACCAAATGCTCATTACTAGACAGATATAAAAATTAAATTAAAAAAATAGACTTACTAAAACAAATTTATATTCATAATATGTAGAATAGTTGATTGATATGAAATTCGTTAATAAAAAGTTATGTATGTTGAAGAAGTCTTAAGAATTTTTTTGTGAATAGAGACCATCAAACAAAAGGAACTGTCTAAAATAAAATCAGTTTGAAACCAGGCTTTGTGTAATGAGGTTAACTTATCATTGAGTGACTGTATGTAAATTTTAAAGTACATTAACCTTCTCGGGACGGACGATGCACATATGCATCGTCAAAAGGTGCAAAGAGAATTTGTTTTTGGCAACATTAATAAATAAATAAATGTAATATTTGTCTTTTTTAATCAGAGCATTTTTTGGATTATCAGAAGTAAAGGGGATCTCTATATACAAATTCTTTTAAAAATATTTTTTAGCACATGTCATAGTATTGTTAAAAATAGTGATTACAATAATACGCAATTTGCTCACAAATTATGTACTAATTAAATAGATAATAAATCAAATGTTAAAAAGAAAAGTACTTACTTACTTAAACTTGATTCTATTTTTACATTCTATGGAAAAAAATTAGTAATTTTTGATTGAATACAATTCAATTTTCAGTTATTTTCTTATTCATCAATTTTTTTATCAACAATTAGTAAAGAATCAAATATTTTCTGGTCCAAATTTTCTGTAGAAAAAAAATATTCAGGATATTCACTGCCGATTTCACTTCCGAGATAGAAGGGGCCGAGATTTCAAGTTCTTTTTCAACATCAACTTCTAAGTCTTCTTTAACATAGTTCTCTTGTTTAACTTCATATACAATGTCATCATCTGTAGAGGTACCAGAAGTCTACACTTCATCATCGCAATATTCGAAGTGCTCAGTAACGTCCCTTGGAAAAATATTCACACTATGCTTTTCCAACCACAGAGCTATTGGTAAGTTTCCTTCGTCGTCTTCGTCCTCCACGTTGGCATCTTTTCCTTCCAACAACAAATTCTTCGAAAGATCTGCGCGCCAGAAACAGTTGCGGAGTGTTGCTGATGTCACCCGTCTTCTTTACTTTTCCATCAGAACGATTGCTTCTAAAAGAGAGATATTGTGTTCCGTATTGTTCTCTTCGTAGTTCACGTATCACTAGCTGTTTCTTATAGAGGGACTTCAGGAATTATGCCCTGGTCCATGGACTGCAGCACAGAAGTCGTGTTTGGGGGCAAAAAATACGAGCTTAATGCGCTCCAGATTTTCTAAGTGGGGACCCAAATAGCATGAACATTAGCAGCAAGTTTGATTTTTTCTGATATTACCTTGCCGTGACAAATTTGAATTGAGAAATTCGCAGCAGATCTCTCGCAAGGTATACCATCACCCACTTGCATGAGTAGTTTGTTGTGAAATTGATGGCAAGTGTGGCAAGTTCAAAGTGTGGTGACTTCGGCGTTTGAGTTATCTTGCTACAGTTTTGTTATGAACTTTCAGTCTTACCGTGCTGAGCTTGCTGCAACTTTGCAGGTTTTCAAAGCAAGACTTCTTTTTGGAAATTTTCTGCAAACTAAAAATGCTATGTGGGGATGAGCTGTGCAATTGTCGACAAGGAGAAAAATTTTACGTTTTTGTTTCAACAAATCATTGTCTCATTGTCGAATTTCTTCTTCAAAAAAATGGGAAATCCTCAAGGATTTCTGATTGGCTTTTTAGTTGACGGTCAGTTTTTAAACATTTTTAAAACACCTCGGCTTTTGGGATTTACCTACGCCGGTTAATTTTACCTTTTCTGAGCTGTTCATATTTGCACATACAAGAACAGTTATTCTCACTTTCGAGGGCTTTCTGAGCTGTTCCTATTTGCGCATACAAGAACAGTTATTCTCACTTTCGAGTGCTTCCTGTTAGTGCACTTTTGTCCTTTAAACTTTAACGTTCGATCGGAAGTCATTTTGTAAAAACATCCAACATCGTCAGCATTAAATCCTTTTATTCATAATCCTGGATTCCATCTGGTCATATCTGAGCTTTCCACTTTTCCACATCCGATACACAAACACTTGCTGCTTCACAAACAATCTTTCCACAAGAAATATTGTTCCGTGCTCCGTTCTTTGAACCTATCCAGCCATTTGTTAGAGCACACAAAACCATTTCTACCGAATCTTTCGAGAAACTCATTCGCTTTAATTTGAAGGCCCGGTCATAGGAAGATTTCTATCCCGCTGAATGGTGTACCATTTTAACACAGCTTCTTTCACGTTTTCCCTTTCAGCCCAACGTAGTTTCTTCGCAGAATCCAAATTTACTTTTTTCGTGTGCAACAAGGGTCGCACTGCGATTTTTCCAAATGTTTGAAACTGTAGACTTTGACAAAGTAAATTCCTTGCACAGTTCCGATTGATTGGATCCAATTTATAGCTGTTCTTGAAAAAATGTCTTCTTATCTGAAATCAATCATCAGAATAATGAAGACAGATACTGTAAAACGAGAAACATTATTGGACTGTTACATCTTGGACGGTTCATTCTTGGACTGGGGGGAGGGGGAGAGAAGAAACATTTGCTGTTTAACAACTTGTTCGCCTATTTTAAGGCGATGAGCGTGAAAGAGTGAAATTTGACACAATGTAAAGAAATGCCATGATTTGCTGTCACAATAGTGCGTTTTAAAGTTGGAAAACTGAAAAAAAAAAAAAAAAAAAACTGGTAAAATAAAATTTCAGTCCACTATAAACTAACTACCAAATTCTCGGCTGTCCACTATAAGCGTATAAAATAACATTAGTTAAATGGGAGTACGGACGGGACCACTGACAAAGTTCGTTACATCCGGGTGTTCACTATATCCCGGGTTCATTATAGCGAGGTTCGACTGTATTTTGCATATAAATATGATTTTTAGTATTTTTAGTGGGCATTTAAAAATATGTATCAAATTTAAAATATCTATTAGAGTTACCAATTAAAAAAATCAGTAGACAGTGCGAGACTTTCATCCCCCAATTTTTGAGATTATTTGCTGATACGTTTTTTCATTAAGGGGGCTGGTCACTCAGCTTCCGATTTCCCCTCACTAATGTAAAGTATATGGGCATTGGATGCATTCGTATAATTATAATATCTCCTCGGGAAATTAATATTTTTAACTTCTATTTTTTGTGTACACTTCCTAAAAGATGTCTCTTTTTATCTTGGTTCTCAAAACATTTCTAAAGTATAGACTTAATTTTATAGAAAGTGTTAAAATTTTACTCAGAGTTCGCCCGCTTTTAACACATAAAATATTAAATTCAGCGTAGATTTTAGAAATATTTTGAAAACTAAGACAAAAAGAGACATCCTTTAAGAAGAGAACACAGAAAAAAGATGTTAAAAATATGAATTTCCGGAGAAGATATTTTAAATATATGAATGAATCAAAAGTTCACAGACTTAACATTACGGAGGAGAATTCCGAAGCTGAGTGACCAGCCCCCTTAACTGCAATTATTTTTATCTAACAACGTGGTTTAACGATATATAAGTACACTATCTCAAAAGCCGTTTGCAGAACCTTTCGAAAAATACTTCGAAAATAATGTTAACATCAGAAATAATATACAGTAAATTCTGTGTAAGGCGGAATCGATCGGGACCGAGAAGATTTTCCGCTGTAGACAATATTCCGCCTTATTCAAAATACACCTCCTCCCTCCCTCCCCTCCCCCCCCAAAAAAAAAAAAAAATTAAAAAATGCACAATGTATATTTTTTTTATGTTCGTAACCTTTAGAAATTCTTTAAAATTAGATTTTTAATGAAATTAAACATTATATTAAATTTTTCGTTTTTAATAATCTTGAAAAACATTATTTGAATACTGAAATAAATAGTATCGCTGTGAAATTGCTTCAATTCTGGAATTTAATGAAAACATTCATTTTAACAAATACACTATATGGCCAAAGGTGACCGGTCACTTGCGATTTTAGACGTTTTGTTAAATATCTAGAAAAATACATGAGGAATTAACCGTCAACAAATTGAAAGAGAACGAATATCTTTTGGATAACCCTGTAAAAACAAATGTAGCAAAAACGTTCAAACTCGAAATTATTAATCAGTGGCTTATTGTAATATACTGTGTTTATTTTTACGAGGATATCATGAATACCTGTAGAGAAATTGAGGTTTTTATAAAAACGGTCTCAAATTTCGCCAAGTTTTTTGCTTATATTTTGCAGAGTTCTTAATATAAAAAAAGGGTCTTTTCAGAAAATATGACAAAAAACATTATACACAATAATCTGCAATCAGAATAAAAAAATAATACAAATTGGATGAAAAATGAGCAGGTTTACTAAAAATGTTTCACTGCGCATGCGCGAATGCAATCAAAATGTAATGTGCATATTATATTATGTGCAAAATAATATAATGTGCATCTGTTGATTAGTGCCAAGATAGCGTACACAATATTGCACGAACTACTATATTTGGATACAACCCCTGATCTTTTTGCTTGTTTCTGGGAACAACGGATTTCGAGCTTATTCTATCGACGATTATTTTCAGAATTTTTAAGCTATGATTTTGAGACTTTTACAAAAGTTGCTCTATATACTTAGCTAATACATTATGCACATTATATTTTGATTGCATTCGCGCATGCACAGTGAACCATTTTTTAGTAAATCTGCTCATTTTTCATCTAATTTGTATTATTTTTTATTTCTAATTGAAGAGTATTGTGTACAATTTTGTTTGTTATATTTTCTGAAAAGAACCCTTTTTTTTATATTAAGAACTCTGCAAATTATAAGCAAAAAACTTGGCAAAATTTGGGACGGTGACATCAATGTCTTCATTTTTTACAAAACTTTTCCTCTTTCTTTTGGATAATCCACTTTCAAATTCCACTCTTTTTTCTTCTTTTTATAGTATAATAAATTTGAGTTTTACCGCAATTAAACCTTATGCAAAAATCTTTTACAGAATATTTTTTTCTTTTAATTTAATAACTTCGATTTTATCCTGAATCGATAGCATATTGAGTTTAGATTTTGAAACTATTTTTTATCGTACACTTACTAATATTGTGTATTTGGCGTATAAGTAAAGGTATAAGTATAAAATAGTAGTAAAAAGTAATAAAAAGTATAGGGCGTATATATAAGTTTTAAAATTTCATAGATCAAATACGTTTCGTTTTTAATATATACTTTTTCCGCCTTATGCAAAATTTGGGTTCGCTGGGACCTTAAAAACCTTTCCGTTTCCGCGTCAGGCAGATTCTGGCTTACATAGTGTGAATTAATGTTATTTTCTATGGATTCGCCAGAAAATTTTTCATTTTCCGCGTCAGACAGAATTCCGGCTTACACAGAGTTCGCCTTAGATAGAATTTACTGTATTTGATGTTTTTCACCTATATTCTGTAATCCAGGAAGCCCGGGTTTATATGTTAACTATGGACCAAATCTAAGATTCAACCTACAAAATTCGTATACCTAATTAAAGCTTTATGTTACAAAGTTATCATCTAAAATCCTGTTAACATACTGATTCCCTTTCATTAATTTTTAGACATGGCTTTTGTTCATAACCATAATACATCAGACTAATTAGGTAATTGGAGCCTGGAATAAATTCTAAAATTGCAATGTAAACTTGACCTGAATCATTACAATTTTTTTTAGTGAAATAGCACAGTAATTATATTGTAGTTTAAGGCCAAAAGCGGACAGATTTTACGCTTGATGTTTAAATATCATGAAATTGAAAAAAAAATACCATGAAAAGTTTTATAACATGTTTTCAAAATGTCAAATCAATAAAAATGAAAGTTTTTAAACAAATTGGCTTTTACAAGTTACTGTATTTTGCTAGCAGAGTGGAACTAAAAAAGGAAACGTATTTTGCTATTTGCTTTAAAAAATCAAAATTTTTATATAAAATATTTCGAGAATGCTGCAACAATAATTACAATGTTTTAAAACTTTTATTTAAAGTCAGATCTTATGCAAAAAATAGTGGAATTAAACAGGCAAGAAGAACAATTTTGTTTTTCATGTTTTAAAATTAAAACATTATTAAATTTTCATAACGTTTTCAAAATGCTACAATAATAATTACAAACGTTAAGTTTCTTTACAATGTACGGTTTTTAGCAAAGAATTTTTTGACAAGTTCAAGGGTCTCATAGGTTTCTCCATGTGAAAGCTTCCTCCTTTCGTTGCTCTCTAATAAGCATGAAACAACAGGTCTCGGATCATAAAAAAGCTGTTCTAATTCCACTAAAAGCAATCAGCATTCTAGAGTTTAAGACTTCTCTTGATAGCCCCTATTTTCCATTGATTAAAGTGTTGTATGTATAGATACAGACAGATTTTTTCGGCAGGCTCATGAGTCTCTTTGGTTTCTTTGTGTGAAAGCTTCCTCCTTCTTTCTTTGCTCTCTAGGAACCGTGCAACATCAGGCCTTGGATCATAAAAATAGTGTACCAAAGAGGAAGGGATCGGCCAGCAACACGGCACTACACCAAGTCCCCCTAAAAACTGAAGAAAGAGAGGCGAAACGGCCGGAGATACGGCACTACTCTACGCCCCACTAAAAAACTGAAAAAAGGGGGGCGGATCGGCCGGAAATTCGGCACTACTCTACGCACCCCTAAAAAAACTCAAAAAGAGGGACGGATCGGCCGGAGATACGGCACTACTCTATGTCCCCTAAAAAACTGAAAAAAGGAGGGCGGATTGGCCGGAGATACGGCACTACTCTACGCCCCCCTAAAAAACTGAAAAAAGAGGGGCGGATCGGCCGGAGATACGACACTACTCTACGCCCCCTAAAAAAACTTAAAAAAGAGGGGCGGATTGTCCGGAGATACGGCACTACTCCACGCCCCCCTAAAAAACTGAAAAAAGGGGGGCGGATCGGCCGGAGATACGGTACTATTCCACGCCCCCCTAAAAAATTGAAAAAAGAGGGGCGGATCGGCCGGGGATACGGCACTACTCTACGCACCCCTGAAAAACTGAAAAAAGAGGGGCGGATCGGCCGGAGATACGACACTACTCTACGTCCCCCTAAAAAACTGAAAAAAGGGGGGCGGAGCGGCCGGAGATACGGCACTACTCTACGCCCCCCTAAAAAACTGAAAAAAGGGGGGCGGATCGGCCGCAGATACGGCACTACTCTACGCCCCCCTAAAAAACTGAAAAAAGGGGGGCGGATCGGCCGGAGATACGGCACTACTCTACGCCCCCCTAAAAAACTGAAAAAAGAGAGGCGGATCGGCCGGATATACGGCACTATTCCACACCACCCTAAAAAACTGAAAAAATGGGGGCGGATCGGCCGGAGATACGACACTACTCTACGCACCCCTAAAAAACTGAAAAAAGGGGGGCGGATCGGCCGGAAATACGGCACTACTCTACGCCCCCCTAAAAAACTGAAAAAAGGGGGGTGAATCGGCCGGAGATACGGCACTACTCTACGCCCCCCTAAAAAACTGAAAAAAGGGGGGCGGATCGGCCGGAGATACGGCACTACTCTACGCCCCCCTAAAAAACTGAAAAAAGGGGGGCGGATCGGCCGGAGATACGGCACTACTCTACGCCCCCCTAAAAAACTGAAAAAAGGGGGGCGTATCAGCCGGAGATACGGCACTACTCTACGCCCCCCTAAAAAACTGAAAAAAGGGGGGCGGATCGGCCGGAGATACGGCACTACTCTACGCCCCCCTAAAAAACTGAAAAAAGGGGGGCGGATCGGCCGGAGATACGGCACTACTCTACGCCCCCCTAAAAAACTGAAAAAAGGGGGGCGGAGCGGCCGGAGATACGGCACTACTCTACGCTCCCCTAAAAAACTGAAAAAAGAGGGGCGGAACCGCCGGAGATACGGCACTACTCTACGCCCCCCTAAAAAACTGAAAAAGAGGGGCGGATCGGCCGGAGATACGCCACTACTCTACGCCCCCCTAAAAAACTGAAAAAAGAGGGGCGGATCGGCCGGAGAAACGGCACTACTCTACGCCCCCCTAAAAAACTGAAAAAAGGGGGGCGGATCGGCCGCAGATACGGCACTACTCTACGCCCCCCTAAAAAACTGAAAAAAGGGGGCGGATCGGCCGGAGATACGGCACTACTCTACGCCCCACTAAAAACTGAAAAAAGGGGGGCGGATCGGCCGGAGATACGGCACTACTCTACGCCCCCCTAAAAAACTGAAAAAAGAGAGGCGGATCGGCCGGATATACGGCACTATTCCACGCCACCCTAAAAAACTGAAAAAAGGGGGGCGGATCGGCCGGAAATACGGCACTACTCTACGCCCCCCTAAAAAACTGAAAAAAGGGGGGCGGATCGGCCGCAGATACGGCACTACTCTACGCCCCCCTAAAAAACTGAAAAAAGGGGGGCGGATCGGCCGGAGATACGGCACTACTCTACGCCCCCATAAAAAACTGAAAAAGGGGGGCGGATCGGCCAGAGATACGGCACTACTCTACGCCCCCCTAAAAAACTGAAAAAAGGGGGGCGGATCGGCCGGAGATACGGCACTACTCTACGCCCCCTAAAAAACTGAAAAAAGGGGGGCGGATCGGCCGGAGATACGGCACTACTCTACGCCCCCTAAAAAATTGAAAAAAGGGGAGCGGATCGGCCGGAGATACGGCACTACTCTACGCCCCCCTAAGAAACTGAAAAAAGGGGGGCGGATCGGCCGGAGATACGGCACTACTCTACGCCCCCCTAAAAAACTGAAAAAAGGGGGGCGGATCGGCCAGAGATACGGCACTACTCTACGCCTCCCTAAAAAACTGAAAAAAGGGGGCAGATCGGCCGCAGATACGGCACTACTCTACGCCCCCCTAAAAAACTGAAAAAAGGGGGCGGATCGGCCGGAGATACGGCACTACTCTACGCCCCCCTAAAAAACTGAAAAAAGGGGGCGGATCGGCCGGAGATACGGCAATACTCTACGCACCCCTAAAAACTGAAAAAAGGGGGCGGATCGGCTGGAGATACGGAACTACTCTACGCCCCCCTAAAAAACTGAAAAAGGGGGGCGGATCGGCCGCAGATACGGCACTACTCTACGCCCCTCTAAAAAACTGAAAAAAGGGGGCGGATCGGCCGGAGATACGGCACTACTCTACGCCCCCTAAAAAACTGAAAAAAGGGGGGCGGATCGGCCGGAGATACGGCACTACTCTACGCCCCCCTAAAAAACTGAAAAAAGGGGGGCGGATCGGCCGGAGATACGGCACTACTCTACGCCCCCCTAAGAAACTCAAAAAGGGGAGCGGATCGGCCGGAGATACGGCACTACTCTACGCCCCCCTAAAAAACTGAAAAAAGGGGGGCGGATCGGCCAGAGATACGGCACTACTCTACACCTCCCTAAAAAACTGAAAAAAGGGGGGCGGATCGGCCGGAGATACGACACTACTCTACGCCCCATTAAAAAACTGAAAAAAGGGGGGCGGAGCGGCCGGAGATAAGGCACTACTCTACGCCACCTTAAAAAAATGAAAAAAGGGGGGCGGATCGGCCGGAGATACGGCACTACTCTACGCCCCCCTAAAAAACTGAAAAAAGAGGGGCGGAACCGCCGGAGATACGCCACTACTCTACGCCCCCCTAAAAAACTGAAAAAGAGGGGCGGATCGTCCGGAGATACGGCACTACTCTACGCCCCCTAAAAAACTGAAAAAAGGGGGGCGGATCGGCCGGAGATACGGCACTACTCTACGCCCCCCTAAAAAACTCAAAAAAGGGGGGCGGATCGGTCGGAGATACGGCACTACTCTACGCCCCCCTAACAAACTGAAAAAAGGGGGGCGGATCGGCCGGAGATACGGCACTACTTTACGCCCCCCTTAAGAAACTGAAAAAAGGGGGGCGGATCGGCCGGAGATACGGCTCTACTCTACGCCCCCCTAAAAAACTGAAAAAAGGGGGGCGGATAGGCCGGATATACGGCACTATTCCACGCCACCCTAAAAAACTGAAAAAAGGGGGCGGATCGGCCGGAGATACGGCACTACTCTACGCACCCCTAAAAAACTGAAAAAAGGGGGGCGGATCGGCCGGAGATACGGCACTACTCTACGCCCCCCTAAAAAACTGAAAAAAGAGAGGCGGATCGGCCGGATATACGGCACTATTCCACGCCACCCTAAAAAACTGAAAAAAGGGGGGCGGATCGGCCGCAGATACGGCACTACTCTACGCCCCCCTATAAAACTGAAAAAAGGGGGGCGGATCGGCCAGAGATACGGCACTACTCTACGCCCCCCTAAAAAACTGAAAAAAGGGGGGCGCATCGGCCGGAGATACGGCACTACTCTACGCCCCCCTAAAAAACTGAAAAAGGGGGACGGATCGGCCAGAGATACGGCACTACTCTACGCCCCCCTAAAAAACTGAAAAAAGGGGGGCGGATCGGCCGGAGATACGGCACTACTCTACGCCCCCCTAAAAAACTGAAAAAAGAGAGGCGGATCGGCCGGATATACGGCACTATTCCACGCCACCCTAAAAAACTGAAAAAAGGGGGGCGGATCGGCCGGAGATACGGCACTACTCCACGCCCCCCTAAAAAACTGAAAAAAGGGGGGGGCGGATCGGCCGGCGATACGGCACTACAGCAGGCGTCTATTCTACCCTACAATACCACCCTACCCTGCCCCTATAAAACTGAGAAAAGATGGGACACCAGGGTTCTACCCTACTCTACCCCCTATAAAACTTAGAAAACATGGGTGGATCGGACGGCGATACGGTACTACACCATCCTTGCTGAAAAACTGAGAAAAGAGGGGCGGATTGGCCGGCAATACGACACTACACCAGCTCCCCTAAAAAACTGAGAAAAGAAGGTCGGATCGGCCGCCGAAGCGGTTTACGATTATCCGCGAATTCCAGGCAGTATCCAACCCACCCATCTCTCTTTTCGATATTTTTAACTCTGTGAAATTAGCTTTCAAATGCTTCCGGTGTATTAGTCAGTGTTTAATAGAAATTAAAAGTTTCCTCAGATCTGGGATGTGCGCCCAGAATACCGCGCTCTGCGAATTTTTGGCAGAGAGTTTTAAAAGCCGAATTCATCAAATTAAAAACATGGAAAAGAGGAAAGGGTAGTAAACAAAGTTTCCCGATCCAAAGCCGAGAGGGTCCATGCGGTCCTTCTAAAGAGATGGCGTAACCCGTAGCGGAAAGGGTAGGGGTCGTGGCTCTGAGATTGTCGGACGACCGCTGTGGTTTCGAGGTTATTTTTTGGCGGGCGATACGGCAGTACATCAGCTTCCTTAAAAAACTGAGCAAAGAAGGATGGATCATCCGGCGAAGCGGCCCTACACCAGCCACGACCCTGACCCCCTAAAAAATTGAGAAAAGCAGAGTGGATCACGTAGCTCTTAATTTATTTTTCAGACATCGTTTTATAGAATTTGATTTCTGATCTTACTGATATTTTTCTGACTTCAAACCACAAAGTACGATTATTGCGAAAATAGCAAAAATTGACAACTAGATCCCCGATTATCCGAGTTAATATGGACCAAACTCACTTCGGATAAGCAAAAAACACGGATAAACAGGATTTACACAAATCGTCAACTATGGAGATGAAATATAAATTTTCACTTAATTCATTCATTTTTATGGTACTAGTAACATTTCTTTGATGTACATTTCCGTTACTTTAAAAAAAACGGGAAATGAAATTGTTTATTTGAAAAAGCCCTTGATATTTTTTTCTTTGTTAAATGTCAATTTGCTGCATTTTTTTTTTTTCTGCAGCATTACTCTACTGCATAACTACCAATTTCGAAGATTTTGTTTTACGATTTAAACTTACCAGTAAATTTTACCCCATTTAGACACCGAAATTTAACAATTGTCAACGATTAAATATGGTAAAAATTTGTAATAAATTTTAGAGGTAACAAAACGGCAACAAAGGTGTACAAATTGGCAGCGTGTGATTCTATTAGTGTCATAAAAACTGCAGGTGTAGCCTCTTTTTTCTGTTGAAAGTATTAAATAGTTTTTTTCTATCGAACTTATGCGTTTGGAAAGGATGATTTTCTTCTAATTGATTGAAGACTTCCCTTATTATAAAACAGCCATTATTTAAAAAAAAAATTATGGGCACCCCCCTCCCTATTCTGACCATAAAATCAGAGTTCTAACTTTTTACGACTGCTCTTTCATCTTCACCTAACACTTCATTTATAATGGCTGTTTCATAATAATAGAAGCCAATTGTCCATTAGTAGAAAATAATTTGGTTAAAGCGGAAACTCGGATAATCGGGACTTTACTGTACTTAAATTTGTTTAAAATCACATATCAAATGAAAATATTTCAGGCTTGCTTAATGCGAATAAATCTGTATAAAAAATCAATATTTTCAATTGTATAAAATACTCATTTTAATGGCAATTTCTTTCTTTCTTTCTTTTACGAAACCGCACTGAATGTATAAATAATGTTACTAAAGGGGGACCGAGATACAAAAATCTTCAAATTTTCTTAAAAAAAAAAAAAAAAAAAAAAAAAAAAAAAAAAAAAAAAAATGCATTAAAAAATTTTCTGCTTTTTTCTACTAAATATGACGTTTAAATGATGTTTCTATCTTAATTAGAACATGAAATATTATTTTTTTTGTTTTGGTTTGTTTTCAAAATTTCGCTTTCAAGTAATAGTTGTCATGGAAACGACTTCTTGTGAAAATGCGTTTTTCTTCACGATGGGGTTTTTCACCATTTCTCGCATTTAAATTGTCATAAGTCAAGAACCGTTGAAGCTAAATGGTTCAAACTTGGAACATGCATTTTTCAATTATTTTACTTTGATTTTTGTTCAGGTACTTTGAAAAATTATTTACTTTTGAAAATATGATTTTTTTAAAATGATTTTTATTTGTCAAGTCAAATTTGTCACGGCAAGATAATATCAGAAAAAAATCAAAGTTGCTGCTAATTTGCATGCTATCTGGGTTGAAGGAACGTAATGAAATAAACAAAATTTACTCTTTTAGCCTATTGTAATTGTGACGATGGAAAATTACATGATGTAAAACGTAATAACTTACACTGAAATTAATATAATTCTTAATACACAGCAATTTTAGTTGTAGCAATAATATTTTTATTGCATTTATGACTATAATTTGATAAATTTTAATAACTTTGTTTTCGCTGCATTCGGGAAAGTTTCATTGTGCGCTAATGCATTTAAAGTCTGAAAATAAATTCTAAGTTTTGTGAAATTGTTTTGTCTATATTAATCTGTAATATATTACAAAGCACTAAATACATTTTATACGGAATATACATTTGTTAATGTATCTTCATATAATAGAGAAATAAGATATGTAATCAGTAAAGGCTCACCACTTGATACGACGGCTAGCGAAGATTGCTGACGAAAAAAAGTGCACTCCAAGTAATAGTATCTTCTGAGCTAAAACATGTATCGTTCTTAACTTTACAACCTACTTATTTATTGTGTTATAACTGATGCGTGAGTTAATTTAACGCGATTGTTATTTTACAACGTGATAAGAATAAAAATTCACACATTCAGCAATAACCTGAAAACTCTTTGTTATAAGAAAATTATCACATTGTTGTCCTATTTGTAATGTAAAAACGCTTGCTATTTTACAGCATTATAATACAACAATTATTAATTCTTGTGTCTTCATTTTTGTCCTCATATTACAGTAAAAACAGTAAAAAAAAATATATAATATATCTTTACATAATGATGAAAACTGTATTGTCACTTCTTAATCATAGTCCGATACATACATGTATACATCATGACATTTCTTTACAAAATTTAATCTTTTAGCTACTATAATCTTGATGATGCAAAATTTCATGATGTAAAACGCAATAACTTATACTGAAGTTAACATTGCTTTTTAATACACAGCCTTTTTATTTGTAGTAATCACACTTTTATTACATTTATGACTACATAATGTGATAAATTTCGTAAAAGTTTCATTGTGAGTTATGCTAATACATTAAAATGCTGAAAATAAATTATAATTGTCGTGTAATTTTTTTGTGTATATTAATATGTAATGCATTGTAAAGCACTAAATAAATTTCATATGGGATATGTATATATTAATGTATCTTTATATGATAGAGAAGTAAGGTATAATCAATAAAGGCTCACCACTTGACACGAAGGCTTGCGAAGGTTGCCGACTAAAGAACTTGCACTCCAGGTGATGGTATAAAACAGCTATAGCTCTAAACTTTTCCACCTACTTATTTGGCGTACATCTTATAACTGACGCATGAGTGAATCGATAAAGATTGTTATTTTATAATGTAATCACAACCAAAATTGACACATTCAACAATAAGCTGAATATTCATTGTTCTAAGAAGTTTATCAATTGTTGTCCTATTTCTGATGCAAAAACGCTTGTTATTTTAGAGTATTATATTACAACAGTCATTAATTGTTGCATCTCATTTTTGTCCTCATATTACAGTAAAACTTGTGAAAATGGAACAAATATATAATGTATCTGTACATAATGGTAAAAACTCCAACGTCATTTCTTAACCCCCCTCGCTGCGTATTTTTTTTTTTTTTAATCAAAATATTTCAAAAAATTTTTACAGTCTTTTTGACATTCTGTCTAAAACTTTATACTGCATACCCGTAGACTGCTAATCTAATATGTCGATGTAGACTATACGTCTATTGCATTATTGTGGGGATACTCACATAGAAGAAATGTATGAGATAAACAAAATTTAGTCTTTTAGCCTATAATTGTGTTAATGGAAAATTACACGATGTAAAGCGTAATAACTTATACAGAAACTAATATTGCTTCTTAATACATCCGTTTTATTTGTAGTAATCATATTTTTATTACATTTATGAATATAATTAGCAGGCTATGCCCGCTGCGCTGGTCAGTATTTCCAAATAAACCTTGAATTAAGCGAAATTAGTAGGGTCTGAAATGTTTTCCAGCTCGATTTTTGTGCCAAGTTTGATATTTTTACTTTATTTTGTAGCTTTTGACATGTAGATTCCACATATCTTAGGTGCCATTTTTTCTTGCACATTTTTAGGTGATTTTCAAGATGGCGTCCAAGATGGCTGTCATTTACAGACTTTTTTAATATTTGTGGGATATTATTGACCAGTATATCAAATTATATGTTTTTGAGGTCAAAACACGCAAATGTATAATGAAAATACGCATAAATTGTGTTATTTATTATTTATTTATAAATTTACTACAAAATTACTAATATACTAAAGGAATAAATTTTCACATGACTATCGTTTTGGCATGCAACGACCTTCTCTTTGAAACACTGCCACATTCTACAGAGATTATCTCCCTGCAAGAAAAATGCAACTCACTACGTGAGAAATTGCACAATTGTGAAGTTGAAGCTACAACTTTGTTTGCAGAGATCAGAGTACTAGTTGAAAAAAATCGTCTTCCACATATTACACAAAGCAGTGGTGATATGGCAAAGTTCTTACTACAGTATATGAACCAATTTGGATCTTTGTTACGTTTCATCCGTGCCACTCGTCAAAGAGATTGGACATTGCATCTCGCGTCATTAAAGGAACAAATCAAGTATTATTTTGCTCATGACTCATTTCATTATGCCAGACTCATTCCAGTATAATTAGCACAGATGAAGGACATTAAAACAACATATCCAGAAATATGGAATGCTCTCGATTCTGGTTGTTTTGCAGTATCCAAAGCCAATGTGCCGCTTACAAAACTATTTTCAGAACAGAAGTTGGAACAGAAAATCAAAGAACTGAAGAACATTGGTGGAGTTATTGGTTTAACTCAGAATGAAAACGCCCTCGAAAGGTATTTCTTGTGTGCACCAGAAGTATTACGCATTGTTTCAACTTACTTTGAAAAGTACTGTCCATATGAAGTCTCTAAGCAGCCCAGGAAACACTATCAACTTCGGGCTTCCATGTCGCTAAGAATTTTTCACAACACAGCCATCGTCATGAAGATTATTCGGGATCATTGTGGAGGAAACACTTTCCAAGATAATACCACACTAATGAATATTGCATCCTTTATGAAAGTTCCAGAATCTGCGAAGGATGATATTCTGAATCGTCGACCAAAAGGGCCAATAGGAATTCGAAGAATTTGTAAGAGATAGACTAATTCGAGAAGATAGGACATCTTCTTGCTCGTTTTCTTGTTGTTATGGAATAAAGACCTCAAATGTCTACAAACCTAAAAGATGCAATTGAAAACTAAAAGTTTTTTGTAATATCAAGATCATTATTTTCTTCTGATAGATATCTTCATATTCCATCTACAAAGTTCATTCATTGCAGAAATAGAGCAATATAATCGATCACCCATACTTGAATCATTAGAATCCTCTGTTATTTCTCCGATAGAAAAAGTTTGTGTTATAGATGGAATGGCAATCTTACAATCAGTAAAAAAGACACCTACCATGAAAACTTGTGAAGACTTCGCAAATGCTTTTACCGAGATCATTATGAAAATGACAAGCGGATACACTGAAGGGAGAATAATAGTTGACCAATACCTTGAGCATTCATTGAAGGAGCAAACTAATAAGAAAAGATTGGGGGCGACAGAACCTTTTAGATTTACTATTAGAAATAGTACCAATATAACATTGGTTTCATTAAAGACGTTTCTTTCACATAATGAAACAAAATTACAGCTGACTATATCGGGAATAAATTACTACAGGTTTTTGCTGCTAGTGAGAAGAAAATTTTTGTCGTTATTGGCAGTAAGGCATACAGTAACCATGCGAATGTTTTCGATTCAGAATTATGTGATCATACACATAAAGAAGCAGACACCATTATACATCTTCGTGTACTTGATATAGTGAACCATCATGATAATTATGAGATCGATGTATTTTCGCAAGATACTGACATTTTCATATTGCTGGTTGACTTGGTTTCAAGTCATCTAGTAAGTAGTGAAATCAGTCTTGTTACTGGTCGAGGCAACAAACACAGAAAAATTAATGTTAATGAAAGATGTCGAGCAATAGGTGCTCATAAAAGCAAAAGGTTTACTAGGTTTACATTTATATACTGGTGGAGACTGGGCAGGAAAATTTGTAGGCATTTCAAAACAGAAGTTGATAAAAGTGTATATCAATCTTCAGTGTGATGATAATATTATAACAGCTTTAACAGCTTTTCAAGAACCTTGGGAACCTAATGTTGATCCATTATCCAATCTGTCGTTGTTTGAAAAATTCACCGACTGGATTTATTTGAAAAATAGTAATTTTTAAAGGATTTTCAGAGTTAAGATGGCACCTTTTCAGAACTAAAAGTTTCGAGGGGGAGAAATTACCATCAACACTTGGAGCACTGAAGTCACATATTCTAAGATCAAACTTAATTTGCACCATTGAAAGGGCTACAGAAATCCTCGACCTACAATAACCCCACTTATTGACAATGTTGGGGGAACATGGCGAAGGAGTAATTTCTCCAGTCAAATGACTGGAGTTACCTACTCCCAAAGGAGTTATTGAACTTGTGAAATGTGAGTGTAAGAGAGCATGTACAAATGGGAAATGTTCTTGCTTAAAGAATTCTCTGGTTTCTACTGCCCTCTGCAAATGCAGTGATTGCAACAATACAAAGGACTATCAATACCATCACAGCGATAGCAGTGATTCAGAAGAGGATACATAACACCCCAGTACTGTATATACATATAAATGCTGTTTTTAATAATTTTTTTCAATATCTTCAATAATTTTTGTTATTTCATTTAAATACTTTGGTTGTGTATAACTGGTTAATCTAATCTGCTAGTACATCTAATGTCTTTCATATTTTTGTGGTTTATTTGCATCTTATCGCTTAAAACACTTCAGAAACTCAATTTACTCCTAATTTTATTATATATTTGTATTTCTTGACCCTGAAAGCATATAATTTGACATATTGGTCAATAATATACCTCAAATATTAAATTAGTCAGTAAATGGCAGCCTTCTTGAACGCCCTCTTGAAAATCACCCCCCCCCCCCAAAATGTGCATAAAAAATGGCACCTAAGGTATTTCGAATCTACATGTCAAAACCTTCACAATACAACAAGAATATCAAACTTGGCACGTCAGTCGAGCTGGAGCCACATTTTACGACATTTCAAACCCTATTAAATGGTGAATTCGAACGTTTTTTTTTTTTTTTTTTTTTTTTTTTTTAATGGACCTTTAGCTTGAATGTCCTTCCGCGTTGCTGAAAAGATGCGAACGCGATATTATATTACCTTATGCGCTGGACAAAATTTAGCTATTAAGAAGCAGTCCTTTTAGTTGATTATTCACTGTGCACTTTTGGTCGGGAAATGAGGCCGTTATGACAATAGGAATTAAAATGTTCTCATATCAGACAATATTAAATTAGAGATGCATTACAATGATTGCAGAGATTTACCATTGTACTTGAATAATGCTCGGGTGTTTTATTTTCGTTTGTTTGTCCTTGATCTCCTGGCCTCTCAGCTCGCGCAGTATGTGATTCTGGTAGCTTAAATATAATCTCACTGGATGTTAGTTATATTTCTTAATAAACATCCTCTTGTGCTACTACTGTTTTCCCTCTTTGGATTCTAGCAGAGTAAATACTGTCAAAAAAGTAATAAATTATTTGCAGACAAAGAAGATTGTTTAACTTTCATATTTAAAAAAAAAGTGAAACATAAAAATGTGTGTTTTTAAAGATGAATTGTCTGAATAAATCTAAAATGACGTCATTTTCACTGTCTTTTCATTTTGTAGACCAGCTGAATTCATGTAGCCGTTAACCCGGGAAAAAACTCGATGACTTAATCTTGTAGAAAAATAAACCTCATGCATCCAATAAAATTTTTATAATCATCCGTAATCGACGTCATTGTGAGGGTTCACGTCAAACATTAAAACTGATGCAAGAATATTGTTGCACGTGTACCAGGGTTAAGATCTGACAATAATAAATAAAGTTAGTTATACAAAAATTTTAGCAATATGCATTTTGGTGAATACCTAAACCGAAGATTTATTTTGCATTTTTCTAAAGAGCATAATAACACGGACAAACAAAAAAGCCTGCTATTTTCCTTATATTTAAGAGTAAATTAATCTTCCGTCTGTTGTGTAAATAACCTAGATTATGAAAATAACTCTTAATTTGTTGCTGTGTTTAGCTGCTAGAGTGTGTGTCAGGACAATTCGCGTTATAATGATCGAAATTCCAGGTAATTTAATCCTATCTAGGCTGAAATGATAAGTCCACTGGCATTATTCCATTTGCCACCATTTAGTAATCGCTAATTTGAAAATCTGTCTAATCTTTTGAATTTTGATACGCCATCCAATATGCTAATTAGCGGGTGACATGATTCCGTAAGATATGTTCAATAAAACATTTTTTCAATAATGGTTAAGCAAAAGAAAGTTATGCAGAAAAAGCTAAAAAGAAATGACAAATTAGCAAGCAATATTTATTGCAAAATGTTTATTTTATTTTTTTTTTATTTTTTTTTTTTACAGTAATAACGTATAATTGCAGAAATCTTCTTAACAATATTCTTATATCCTAACTTTTAAAGCAGTGAATATTCCTATAAGAGAAATCGACAATATGTTCGGCATGTTAAAAAAATAACATGATACACCATATTCAATTAATAAGTAATGATCTGAGCTCGAGGATATAAAAATCACATGCTTGACGAAAACAAAACGCATGTTTCCATAGTAATGGTATTCCACAGTATGGTAAAAAAAAATTTTAAATCGCTGAAAGCATATGTGTGTATATGGAAGACATTTACACTAAAATTTAAATGATTGACTACATAATTATAATTTTAACTGATTTTTATATAATTTACGCTTGGATATAAAAATGTACTCCGAAATGCTCTTCTCTAGGCTTATTTCACATTTTTGTCTTATTTGGCTTAAAATTGCATTGTTTAGCGACGAAGGCAATAAATAAATAGCATGTAACTCACTAATACAGCCATTTTTACAAATACTTCTAGTTTTTCCTGTAAATGATATGATGGGAGAATTATATAAAAATAATAATTAAATTGACAAAAAAAAAAAGAAAAAGACTAAAGAATGTAACCTAGATTTTATTTCATCAAGTTTTCAGACACGTTTTTATCAACCTGGCGCAAGCGATAAAAGAGCTAAAAAGAAAAAAAATTGCCATTCAAAATTGTCAAATAAATTTTCAGATTCATTTTTTTAACCTATCGCAAGCGATAATTCGCCAAATATTGTACCAATTGTAAAATTTCACAATAATTTATACTTTAAGCATTACAAATATTTATTCCATGTTTAAATTAAATATTTTCGTTTTATAAAATTATGTCTTATTAAAACTTTTTTGTTGCTGTTTTTTAAATTAAATATCAGTATTTTTTTCATTTATTCGCGAGGTGTTTGTATTATTTTCTAACAGATATAGCCAACTTAATTCTTTAATCAACAAACCTTTCGCCAAAAGATAATCATTGGCAACCTTTTCGATCAAAATAGCAGTAAAATATGAAATTTATTATCAATAAACTTTTTTACCAAAAATAAAACCGACTTCAAAAACTACTACAAAGTAAAAAATAATTTTTTTACATAATAGTTAATAAGAAATTAAATTAAGAGCATTGTATTTATCATGCGTATTATTATATTTATGTACATTAATTTGATTTTTTGGAGTCGGTGCCAGCCAAACGAAGTTAAGTATAACTATCCAACAGACACACATCCAAATATCTACGAGATTTTTTACGATTTGTTATTTAGTTAAAAAATTTTAATTTTACCACTTTTGAAACATTTCATCTGATTTTATAAACGTGTATTTTCAAGTGAGATTAGCTGTAATTATGTGTGCTAAATTAAGGGTTATTATAAAATTAGTGCGTTATAAAATTAGTGCGTATTAGTAAAAACAGGCTATTATGTAAAAAAATCATAGCCAAAGACGGATTTTCAAATGCAGGATGGTGTGAAAGTTGATTGAGAATGGAATTTTTTTCCTAAACGGCTTTGCTGAAACTTGTTACGATGTGTATTGGATGAACAATTTTAATTTTGAACTTGGCTTGGCTGACACCGACTCCAAAAAATCAAATTAATGTACATAAATATAATAATACGCATGATAAATACAATGCTCTTAATTTAATTTCTTATTAACTATTATGTAAAAAAATTATTTTTTACTTTGTAGTAGTTTTTGAAGTCGGTTTTATTTTTGGTAAAAAAGTTTATTTTTCACTTTTTAGTTTTTTCGCATTACAATTTTTGCATGATTCTTTTGGAGGAAATTACGGACTTTTAAAGATGTTATTTTGATAAGCAAATACTTTTGTCCAGATTTGTGTGTACATTAATAACACAGGTTTTCTGTGAAAATTCTTTATATATATATGTTACATTTATTCTTCTTCAGATTTAATAGCTTTATTTTTAAATTGAATATTTTTGTTTCTCTATTTGGACATGGGTAGAACGACAAGAGATGCTGCTCGCATGAAAAAATATCGAACTTTGGAAACTGATAATAAAAAGTTCTTCGGCTTACTAAAAAGGCTCTATGAAATAGAGAACAGAGACCCAATGACTCATTTTTCATATTTTCTAACCAATGACCAGGCCCTTATCTTCCGGGTTGCCCTAGATGAACGGGTTTTTATACCTGTCATTGGCGTAGGAGACCACCTAATCGACACGTAGCGGCAATAAACCTGATGAGCGCCTAGTTCGTTTTTCTATCGGCAGTGACTATTTCTTAATTATGAACTTTTTTATGCCAGTTACTTAACATTTATATCTTGTTGTTTAGCACCTGCGCATTGCTACTTATGTTAATCTCGTAATTTAGAAGCTTGATCAGATGACGAGACCGTTACCTGGCAAGGCACCTCAGAGGTATAATTCATAGGTAACTTTGAGGTCTTCGCACTCGCGACGGAGTTTACATGCACCATGAGCCATTAGGGTACATGAAAACCGAATAACTTATCAAAAAATGATCGTGAAAAGACTACAGCGGGAAAGTCTTAAATGGCGTTCCCTCAAATGGCTGGTCATTGATGAAATTTTTATAGTATCAAAAGAGAATTTATATATAATTCATTTGTGGCTTCAAGAATTTAAAAACAAATTATTTTTTGGTGGCTTTAATGTTTTCTTATATGGAGATATTATGCAAGTGCCAATATGTAATGTATAATGTATACGCAATGCCAATGTGCTTAAATGAATGTATGCTAAGCATTTCAGCATGGTACTTTCATTCATAATTTAAATTATTTGCTTAATCTTTCGCCAAATCTAAAGATTCTGATAGAGAAATTGAGAACTCATTGCATCATGACGGCATTTTGTTTATTTTTGGTTGTTATGTATTTAATCTTTCTTGACAAAATCAGCTTAACTCACTTAGGCATTTATGCTTCTTATTGCATCATCATTTGCAATACGTTGGGCAGTGGAGATTTTAAAACTATTAAGTAATCCACCGTTATTGAGTCCACTGCCAATTGTTGTTTCTGAGCTAATATGATTTAGGGCATTGAAGCGTTTTGCGAATTAAATATTTTATGATACCCACATTTACATTAAACCACATTGCTGCTGATATTTTTTTTTGTTTCACGCTAGCCTTAACTGTGGGCTCGATTACGGAAGATAATTCCTCGTCATGCTCATTTAATAGTCTTGGTTAAAGTGTCATCAGTCTGCATAGTAACTGACGTATTTTAGTGAATATAGTACTGCAAAATATATAGAACTTTCGGAAGCAACTTATGATATTCGCATTTCCTTTACATCATGCTTGATGTTAGTATCGCGCACCTTTTGCTTTTATCGGGCAATCTGATTCAAATTTACTTGCTCTCTTTTCTTGATACAATTCAAATGTTTTCATGACTGCGTAACTCACTGACTTGCTTTCGCAATTATGTTTATGCCTACTGATGTTTAAGTTCTGTGCCATGTAAATACACCACAACATAACAATGCCGCCTATAATACTAATTAGAGTAACTCCTTTTTTTTCTTTGTTTGTTGTTAATCCTGTAACAGCATAAGGGATCTTGGCTCAACTTGTGTTTGCATATAAAAATAGACAAATGGTGTTTAGAATAAATAAATTTATAAATATTGAAAAACTTGCTTGTGTATATGAGACAGGGGTACTACTTAGTTATCCGTCGACCAAAAATCTATCGCCAAACTATAAGATTAAATGCCAATAATGGTTGATCGTAAATGTTACATTCACTTGACTTTAAGCAAGATACATGTGTTTACGTCATCAAGTGATTCTTATTTCGACGTTTTATTTGTATTTTTATTAATGTTATACTAATATATTTGTTCTTTCGTTATTTAAAATAAAAATTACGTCAATTTGTATAATTTGGCGATTGGTTTGGCGATTTCTATAATTTGGCGAAATTGGTCGACGGGATAACTTAGTAGTACCGAGACAGTTAATAGGTTGTTAGAAAATATGCGTGAAATTTTCATTTTCTCTCCAAAACCCCTATACAGGAAAGTTATCATTAATGTTATCTAGTGGAAGTTGCCAATTGAGAATTTAAAATAGGACTGTCGATTAGAAAATGCGAAGAAACAGATTGGGGAAGATCCATTACCGAATTTGAATGGGAATATCGCCAAATTAGTCAGTTACAGCCAAGTTGGCTTCATTTATGGCGACTTATTTTGGCCGCCAAATTTGGCGATAATTCATCTAATTGCGCCATGTTTGGCGACAACTTGGCGCTAACGTATATGAATACATAGTTTTATGCTTATGATTGAGAAACTGGTTGCAACAATGAAAGATAATCTGGGTGAAATCCTTCATTTTATTGGTTTTTGTTGAATTATTAAAAAACTACTGAACCAATTTTGATGAAACGGAAGTGGTACCAATTCGAGAGTATCCTCTTTCAATTAAAACAAAAATCACATAAATCGGACAAAAAGTTCCGGAGCAATCGGTGAACATACATAAAAAAAAAAAAAAACATACATACGCGTCGAATTGATAACCTCCTCCTTTTTGAAGCCGGTAAAAATCATAGCTATCCCTGTATATTTTCTCATAAACCACCCCGGGAATATTTCCTATCGAATGATACAATTTGGAAAAAAATCCACCGGGTAGCTTTTGAAAACACTCGAGCGGAACTTTTAGAGCTTACTGCTTTATAATATTCTAGCAGGCTATGCCCGCTGCGCTGGTCAATTTTTCCAAATGAACATTGGTGAATTTGAATTTGCATTTTAAACAATATGGACCTTCAGCTGGACCTTACTCATTGCTGAAAACGATGCGAACGCCATTGTGATATAATATTACCTAAAGCGTTGGTCAAAATTTTGCTATTAAGAAGTAATTCTTTTAGTTGATTACTAACAATGCACTTTTGGTAGGGCAACGAGACCGTTATGACAACAGGAATTAATAGCTCTGTAACTAATCAACATATAATGAAATGTTATATACTAACACCATTCCTGAAACGTTATGTAACAGTGCCACTTGTATCAAAATACATTCTGTAGATTTTCAAAGAAAAAAAAGGCTAAACTTTCATAATCAGGTTCACTTAATTTTTTAACTTTTTTTTTGCTCTATGACTAAGTAGCGTTGAACAATATGTATACACTAAAACCTTTCCAAAATTATTACCTAACCACTTGGGCACAGATGTCATACATGCCCCATATAGGCGCGATTTTTATCTGACGCCAGTGTCAGAAACATTGCAATACGCAACAATACTTAACTGGCGCCAAAATGTCGTTATTTTGCTGGATATGGTAACCCGGAAGTTGTTGTTAATGCTGTTTATGTTTCCGCCAAATTGACGTCGATAAAAAATCGCGCCAATATGGAGCGTATATGACATCTGTACCACCTAATATCATATAGGCAACAGGTACTTAACTTGCGCCAAAGTGTCGTTATTTTGCTTGATGTGGTAACCCGGATTATGTTGTTTATGCTGTTGATGTTTTCGCCAAATTGGCAACCGAAAAAAATCGCGCCAATATGGGGCGAATATGACATCTGTACCAAGTGAATATGTGGCTTTTGTGATACTTTTATGTTAGCCAGGCGCAGGTAATAAATCAACAAAGATTGTGTTCATACCATATTCTTATATTTATTATTTTCATTTAAGATACAAACCTTTCACTCATTTAATTTAAAATGCATGCCTTACACTAATTTCATTTAAAAAACTGAAAAGATAAACAATAACAGGAAATAATTCTATAATTAAAAACAAAGAATTATTTTTAATTTACATACGCAAAATGTAAGTACTGCTACTGGCAATTTTAAAAATGCTATTGGCGAGATCTGCGCACGGCTGTTATGAATGTATACCCATTTTTTCTTCTTATTGAGCATTTTTTCTTCTTATTATCTTGAGGAGCAAATTATAAATCGTCAAATATTATTCCAGGTACTTTTCGGTTAGCTGGGCGCCAGTGTTATATATGCATATGTATGTATACCTATATATACATATATATGTATATTTATACATATATAGAAGCTATATGTATACATATATATGTATGTGTATATATACATACATATATATGTATTATAGGTATACATACATATGCATATATAACACTGGCGCCCGGCTAACCGAAAAGTACCTTATTCCAATTCCAATTTCTTTCTTTGAAAATAATTTTTAAGTCGTTACAAACATTGCTTTCATATTTAAATATTTTCGTTGGTACTACTTAGTTATCCCGTCGACCAATTTCGCCAAATTATACAAATTGAAATAATTTTTAGGCACAGATGTCATATTCGCCCCATATTGGCGCGATTTTTTTCGGTTGCCAATTTGGCGAAAACATCAACAGCATAAACATCATAATCCGGGTTACTACATCAAGCAAAATAACAACACTGTGGCGCAAATTAAGTACCCGTTGCCTATATGATATTGGCGACAGAAAAATATGGCGCCAATATGGGGCGAATATGACATATGTGCCAATTTTTATTTTAAATAACGAAAGAACAAAGAAATTATTATAAAATTAATAAAAATACAAATAAAACGTCGAAATAAAAATCACTTTGTGACGTAAACACATGTAACTCGCTTAAAGTCAGGTGAATTTGACATTTACGATCAACCATTATTGGCATTTAATCTTATAGTTTGGCGATAGATTTTTGGTCGACGGAATATCTAAGTCGTACCCTTTCGTTCGATAACGCTAATTTCTTAGTAAAATTGTTCCTTTTATTTTGCATAAAATCACTAATTTTTTTTTTTTTTTTTGGTACTACTTAGTTATCCCGTCGACCAAAAATCTATCGCCAAATTATAAGATTAAATGCCAATAACGGTTGATCGTAAATGTCACATTCACTTGACTTCAAGGAAGTTACACGTGCTTACGTCATCAAGTTATTTTTATTTCGGCGTTTTGTTTGTATTTTTATTAATGTTATACTAATTTATTTGTTCTTTCATTATTAAAATACAACTTATGTCAATTAATGCAATTTGGCGAGTCTTTTGGCGATTTATATAATTTGGCGAAATTGGTCAACGGGATAACTAAGTAGAACCATTTTTTTTATTAAGATGTTCGTATTTTTTTTTTTTTTTTTTTTTTTTTCAATCTCATAGAGCCGTTTTTATTCTTTATCCAAAAGAGTTAATTTGAATTTTTTTCGTTGCTAGAGTAACGGATGTAATGTTAGATATTTTGAGGTTTAAACCCCAAAGACACCACCAAATTAGAAAAATATGAAAAATGTCATGAACTGTTGGACTTATAAGAATTTACGTGGCATCAATCGATTCAGCATACAAAAATACATTAAATTATGCTATCATCTGACGCATAATTATAATATCCGATTTTTAAGGAATTTTTCCCCTCCCCTTGCAAAAACGCCGTTAGGGGTGAAACTTTAGAAAATCCTTTCTTAGCGATACTATATAGATATGCCATTTGGCGGTGACTCGATGATCGAAAATTAGTCCATATATCATTTTAAATATTACATAACAGAGGAGAAATTACGAAGAAAGACGAAGAAGAAATGACGAATTACAAAAGACTTGCATTTTTTTTTTTTTTTTTTTCAAAATGTTGAAATTTTCGATAATAATAACGCATGATTGTATAAATTTCCTTAAAAACTATCTTCATTTCCTAGATTTCGAAGGTGTGAATTTTCCTAAGTTACAATTGAATATAAAAATGTACTCAAAAAAAGATCTCGTTCACTTGAAAAAACACCATTTATGAGAATATCTTCAAGCTAGTGTCACACTTATGCATTTTTGACTTAAAATCACATTGTTTGGCGACCAAAAGTGAAATATAAAAACATCGTAAAGAAATAAATAATAATTACACACATGACTCACAATTACATCTGCTTTTTTCCCCTATAAGTTACGTGATGGGGCAATTAGATAAAAATAAAAAGAAAAGAACAAAAAGAAAAAAAAGTCACTAAAAATTCATCTAATCAAATTTTCAGATTCATTTCTATAATCTAACGCAAGCGATAATGAGCCAAATATTGCGTATCAATTGTAATCTTTCTCATTAAATTAATTTTTAAGCATTACAAATATTTCTTTCAGGTTTAAATTACATTACAAATATTTCTTTTAAGTTTAAATTAAATATATTCGTTTTTTAACATAATCCCTCATTTAAATGGATTTTTCTTTCTTTTTTTACAGTTAAATATTAGTAATTATTTTTTTCATTTATTTTCTAACGGATACAGCGATTTCAATTCATTTGTCGCCAAAAAATAACCTCTGGCAACCTTTTCGTTCAAAATAACAATAAAATGCGAAATTTATTACCAAAAATCATAGTTATCCCTGTATATTTTACTCATAAACCACCACGTGAATATTCTCTATCGAATGACACTATTTGCAAAAAAATCCACCGGGTAGTTTTTGAAAACATTCGGGCGGAACTTTTAGATCTTACTGCTTTATAATATATATGATATGACTAGAGGGCTCACCCCCTTACGGGCTACGCTCGTGCATTTATTGTCATACATCTTTCATCATTTATATTTTATTATTTCAATATTGTGTTTTTTTTTTGTTTGTTTGTTTGTTTAAGTATCAAAAGTGTAAAGACCCGGTTCGCCCAGAAAAATTGGGTAACCAATTGTAATTGGAAATGTACATAATGTTAAATGAAAATAAATTTTCGACATCGGAAGGCGGGAAGGTTCGGTACTGGTGTTTTCCCCCAGGGACTGCACTAAAACTCAAAAGCATTTGCTGGGTTTCCCTGGGTGGCCATCCTCGCCAACCCCCGTTCAGACACCGCAGACTCTAAAAGCACGCTAATTTGATTGGCTTTAAAAAGATTTCGAAAGATTGAATTATAACTTAAAAAACAGTGGCGATCTCCCTATAAACGGGTTTCAATTCATTTCTCTTTGATTGGGGAATTTGGCCAAATCAGTTACTGTTAAAAGATATAATGGCTACTTCCGTCTTTGATTAAATAATTTTAGTTAAACATTTCAAAATATAAAATGGATTAAGTAAGCAGAGTCTTTATCTCCCGGTATTTTTTAACATAGTGAAAAGAAAGTTTTTTTTAAATAAGACATTTTAAAAATATCGTTTATAATCTGACGTAATTTTCACCAAACTTTTCTTTCTCTTTTTAATAGTCACGTGAAAATACTTTTGTTATGAAATGAAATATTTAAGCTGTCCTAACAAAAATAGTTGAAAAATATCAAATAAATGTCTCCCGCAATTTTTTAAATTTAAACGGTTTTGCGATATTATTTTTTGTTCATTTTATGTAATAAGTGTAATGTGACGTAATTTCTCCTATTTAAGACTTCTAACGCATGTTAATGAATTTATTATTCTACAATATTCTTTCTCTTTTAGAATTCACGTGTTAATATAGTTTTTATGGCGTAATTTTCAATGAGTTCCTGTTTTTTTATATTTTATGTTTACAATAGTCATGTGTAAATATTTTTTTTATTTGAAGCAAACATTGTTTGCGCTGTTTATACAGTTGGCAACAGTTTAAATTAATACCATATTGTAAATCTCTCTATTCTAAAAAAAAGTAACTTACGCTGTCACCGCCGCACAGTGGGGCAAAATCCCGAAAAGCTGGCCAAAATATGAAAATGTTATTCAAATTGCACGAAACTTCGTAAACGGGTGTTTTTCAGGATGCTGATTACGATTCTAAAGTTAAAATTCCAAAAAGAAAAATGGCGGATCAAATATGGCGAATCCAATATGGCGGACTAAAAATTAAAATGCTTTGAAAGTTACTCAATTTCTATGAAATTTCGTATACAGGTGCGTTTGAGGATGCTAAGTACGATTCAAAAGTTAAAGTTAAAAAAAAATGGCGTATTAATTCTAAAAATATTTAGATTTAAATAAAATGTGAAGTTTCGAGACTAAACGTTACAAAGAATTTTCAAGGAACTAAGATATGTTTAATCGAAATTACACGTTGAATCTTTATTCATGAAACACAATTAAGTACATTAATGGAAAGTAAAATGTTAAAAGGTTTAATTTTTATATTATTAAAATAAAACGAAAGGATATTCTGAAATTCGTTTTCTGAATCATCTATAGTATAATAAGTAGATTCTTCAAAATGGGAGTTGTCGAAATATTTTACAGCACTTCTTATGCCTCTAAGGACAAGGATCTTAATTTCTTCTACGGTAATTTATGTAATCTTTAAATGATGGGATCTGATGACATTCAAATCCGATAAAAGCCCCATCTTTCATTGTTTTCGTCTTACTGCATTGTAGCGAGAAATCTTCTTGGTACCATTTGATCAATTTGTTGCACGATTCTTGAGAGTCTTCCGACATTTTCCCAACTGGTAATATTGAGGAAGCTATTATTTCTTTATATATTATTTCTTTAATAAGTATTCTGGCACTGAAGTTGGCGTATAGAACGAGGAATACAATTCAACGAATTTACAAGCTGTTTGTGAGCAATAATCCACGAAATTGATCAAATGAATGTTAAGAAATCACTTTTAATATTACATGGAATCGATTGATCAAATCTTCGTCTACTCTCTTAATGAAAGCAGAAATAGTTGCGTTTTCAAAGAATCGACGAGCTGTACTGTCATCGTTTGTGCTTCTAAATCCGGCTTTTGGTTTATCGACGAGAACTCCTAATTGTAAACGAAATCCTTTTTGTAAATTTTGTTTTGCAATTTATTTTTTTTTCTTTTCGTCAGGAGGGCGCGCTTGCCATTCTTTTATATCCCGTTTGTATGCCAAATGCAAGCTACACTCAAAACATATTATATAGGCACGTAACGTGGTCATCCCGAATCGTAAATGACCTTCATTCACTTTTAGTTTGAAAATGTCATCAAGGTTATTAAACTGACTTGAAGTTGCCTGACACAGTTACCAACGTTAAGTTGACAAATTACTAGTAAAGGCATTAAAAAATTTTCAATCAATTATCCTTAAATCTAGTTTGTAATTAACGCCTACTTATTTTCTATCAATGATTGCTTTAAAAGGAATAAGTTTACTCTCCTGATCTGCAACATAATCCATTTCACTGAGAGTAGCTTCCGTATTTTCAAGAAAAAATTGATTCTGATGGGCCTAAAAAAATCTAGGAGATGAAGGTCAGGAGACGAATTTTTCCAGATAACGATTTCTGAATTATTCGCAACACTTAAAAGTTCTAGTGGCACTAGAGAAGTGAAAAAGGTATTTGAACCTGCTTTCTACCATCATCATCGCTAAATTTTTGTTTAAAGGTACTTTGACCATAGATGTGCCATCGCATCCCCACTTGCAAATCAAATTCAGATTGCTAATGCTCTCGGAAGTCAGATTCTTAATAATTTCCGTTTTCATTAATAAAACACGTTTAGCAGTATGATCTAGCAAAGATTGCAATTAAAAAGATATTTATTCTCATTACATTAGAATAAACAGAATTATTAGCTATAAAGATAAGATAACGTATTTCTATGGGATCGATGATAGAGAATTATTTTAATTTTTATTTTACTAATATTGCTTATGAAATTCATTTATGCTTATGATTATAATACTTATTTGTAATATAATACATAATAATCTATCACAAAACTGATTAATCTGAAAATTTCAAAAATGTTTGCCAGCTCAGTTACTGTGACAAGTAATAAATTTCAGAGTTTTTGAAGCGACTAAAAAAGTGACATTTTTACTTGTGGTTACAAAAACCTACACAGAATGCAGAATGGCTTCTTATGGCAGCTGGTTTTTTACTATACATTAGATAATAGTTCAGGCTACTATTTCCATTATAAGTCGTTGCGGAACACCGTGGAACTTTTAAACTTTTTGATGTTTAAAAACAAAAAAATAAGATATTTTTTCAAAATTTTTATCAAAAATAATCATGAAATTATTAGTTTTTATGTGCTTAATAAAAATTTTTGTAACACGCGCAAATAATTTACACTCTATCATCGTGTGAATCCTGTTTAAAGCATTAAAATCGGATGATGTGGGAAAATGTAGCACGTGTTTAGAGGAACCATTGTTTTGCTCTTTTTGTTTACCTCAGATGATGATTCTCCAAGCGTCACTTTTGAAATGATACAGGTTGTCAAGCCAAAACGAAAACCTTTATAGATTCTGACCCTCCAAACATTATTCTAACCGTCTGTATAGTCAAAATTCCCTAAATAGTAACTTCATTTTTCGACTTTTGGCCATAGCTTTTCGGGATTTTGCCCCACTGTGCGCCGCCGCCGCCGCCGCCGCCGGTTTTGAATTTTTTGTGACCGGAGGTCTTTCTTCGTTAATATTAACAAAAATAATGCATACAAAAATATGAAAATCGGCGGTATTATAGAGAAATGTTTGGTAAACACGCAGTTTCCAAATCGAATAATTATTTTAAGAGATATTTAATGCTAAAGTTGGACAAAATCGTTCCATTAAAAAAGTTTTATAGGAGCTAAAACTATATATGGGAATTAATTCATTTTTAGATCATTTTATACGTTAGAATTTCCCGGTGTGCAGACTGCATTCACTTTTTTAATTTGACTCATTTTTTGAGGTTTTATTTCTATTTTAAATTCAAATTTTCAGCATTTCGAGAGATATTTTTTACTTATTTTAGAAAAGGGTATTAATTTAAACTGTTGCCAACTGTATAAACAGCGCAAATAATAATGTTTGTTTCAAATTAAAAATTTATTTTACACGTGACTATTATCAACAGGAAAAAAACTTTCAAATTAGGATTAAATAATTACGTATGAACAGCAGGAACTTATTGAAAATACTTCAAAAAAAACTATATTTACGCGTGAATTTTAAAAGAGAAAGGATATTGTAAAATAATAAATTCATTAACATGCGTTAGAAATCTTAAATAGGAGAAATTACGTCACATTTACGTCACATTTCACTTATTACGTAAAATGAACAAAGAGTAATATTGCAAAACAGTTTAAATTTAAAAATTGCGCGAGACATTATTTTGATATTTTGAGATTATATTAATAAGATTAATATTAATTTTATTGAACGCGTTTAGACTACTTTCGAGCAACTATTTAGTAATTTAATAAAAATAAAAAAGATTACAAGTGTTTTTTGTGTCTGGATTTTTGGATCATTCGGGATAAAAGCCTTGCTGCTATAGATCCCAAAGCTCACCCAACTCAAACCAAGATTACAAGCGGAAAATGAAGACAACAAAAAATATGATTTGAAAGAGAAACATCTGTGAAGCAGAAAATAAAGAAATTGCTTAAATGGTTTAGTTAAGATTCGTTAACCTTCTGTGTCGTTTCCGTCAAAAAAGGGCACTGGTATTTGTAAAATATATTTGCATTTTGATGCAGATTAGCTTATTATATTAGCTTATTTTGAAATGCTTAACTGATTTTGTTTAAATCAAAGACGAAAACAGCCATTGTATCTTTTAACAGCAGCTGATTTTTCCTTAAAATTCCCCAATCGAAGAGAAATGAATACAAACCCGTTTATAGGGAGACCGCCACTATTTCTTAAATTATAATTCAATCTTTCAAAATCTGTTTAAAGCCGATCAAATTAGCGTGCTTTTAGAGACTGCGGTGTCTGAACGGGGGTTGGCGAGCTTAGCTCGTAGGGGGCCCAGCCCCCTAGTTATGTAAAAAATATCTCTCAAAATGCTGAAAATTTGAATTTAAAATAGAATTAAAACCTCAAAAACTGAGTCAAAATAAAAAAAAAAATAATGCAATCTGCACTCCGGCAAATTCTAACGCATAAAATGATCTAAAAATGATTACACTGCCATGTATAGTTTTTGCTGCTATAAAACTATTTTAATGGAACGATTTTGTCCAACTTTAGCAATTAAATATCTCTTAAAATAATTCTTCGATTTGAAAACTGTCTGCATCAGCGTGTTTATCAAACATTTCTCTATAATACCACCGATTTTCATATTTTTGTATGCAATATTTTTCTTAACATTAACGAAGAAAGACCTCCGATCACAAAAAATTCAAAACCGGCGGCGGCGGTGACAGCAGTAGTTACTGTTTTTTAGAATAGAGAGATATGATGGGATACATTTTAATGACTTTTGTTTCGCTGCATTCGCGAAAGTTTCACTGTGCGGTAATGCATTAAAATTCAGAAAATAAATTATAAGTATCGTGTAATTGCTTTGTCTATATTAATATGTAATATATTGGGAACAGATGTTATATATTCCCGTGGCCGCCATTTTGGATTTTTTCTTGGCGTGAAAACCCTTTTCTGCCAAGTAAATGTCACCAAGCAGATTTCTGCGCATGTTAGGTTTAACGGGTTGCCTTACGATAAACGACAACAAAACATCGCCTAGAAATCCAAGATGGCGGCCGAGGGAATGTATAACATCTTAGCGATATATTGTAAAGCAGTAAATACATTGTATATGCGATATATATATAGTAATGTATTTTCATATAATAGAGAAGTAAGATATAACCAGTAAAGGCTCACTACTCAGGCGAAGGCTTGGGAAGATTGCAGACTAAAGAGGTTGCACTCCAAATAATGATATCTTCTGAGCTAAAACATCTATAGCTCTTAGCTTTTCAAACTACTTATTTGCGTTACATCTTATTGCTTATGGGTGAAGTGAATTAAACTCGATTGTTATTTTATAAAGTGGTGACAACCAAAATTGACACATCCAACAAAATTCATTGTTATAAGAAGCTTACCACATTGTTGTCCTATTTCAGATGCAAAAACGCTTGTTATTTTACAGTATTATATTACAACAATCATTAATTGTTGCATAATTATTTTTGTCCTTATATAGCAGCAAAACTCATGAAAATGGGACAAATATATAATATATGGGGCATTCTCATAGTCTTTTGACTTTCATGTCCCTGAATAATAATTTTTATTTTAATACACTTTTTTGTGGTTTTTTTTTTTTTTTTTTTTTTTTTCATATACTGGGGAACATCCCATTTCATGATTGCACAACAATATTAACGAGATAAATAAGTTTTGGACGATGTTGGGGGTCCAAACACCTGGAAAACTCCTATACCGTCCCATGTCCCTGACGCGGATTTTTAAGTTTGAAGCTGTTTGGATAAAATTGTTTCAATAAAAATAATTCGGTGTAATTTTTCTGAAACTGGAACTATTGTTTTATATAAATATGTAGCTAAAAATTAACCTGCACACATTTTTAGGGTTGTTATTATTTTTTAAACTCTGTCCCTGGGTTTTAGATTCCTTACCATCCCTCTTCTAAAATTATACAGAAAATCATTTCAGATGCAGCCACAGTTTTTTTCTCATGCAGAAGCATGCTAGAGAAATAATGTCTAAAATTCTTTGGCAGGAAATTTACTGTAGAATTTAAATATCAATTTCAAGCATCGTGGCTTTATTGGTAGTCTCACCATCCCCAAGGTTTATTCCTGCTCTTTTCGAGGTAAATTAAAAATAATAATAATAATTTAATCCAATGTTAACAACTCTTTCTAAAAATCAATGAACATTGTGGCTATCACTTAGTCTTAACCTGATTTTCCTAAAAATAGGTGGTAATTTTCCTTACCGTTCCATCCTTACCGTCCCTTTTTTTACCATTTCGTCCCTTTTTTCCAATACCATCCCCTTTTTTTACCTTACCGTCCCTTCTTTAACACCCCTTTAAGACAATGTTATACAAAAATTCTGTATTAAAAGTACTACATTGTTATTATTTCTTATTTGAATGTCCTGTGGGTACTGTGCAAATTCATTATAAGTAAAAATTTAGAAGAAAATAAAAAGTTATGGGGGTAAAATGGTAAGGAAAATTAAACTCGTAAGTTTAAGTTAAACCTCAGTTTAAAAAAAAAAATTTCGCTGTTGACCATTTTTTCTTTATTTTGAATCATTAAGGCATTCGTCAATCAGATTAAAATGTTATTTTAGCAAGTTTAATTTTGTCAGATTTTTTTTCCCAAAAGCCAAAAGACTGTAAGAATGCCCCATATCTATACATAATGGTAGAAACTCCATCGTCACTTCTTAATCATAGTCCAAAAAATATATATATGTATATTTCGTTTGCACTCTTTTTGACATTCTATCGAACACATTATACAGCATAATCAAAGACTGCTAATCCAACACATCGATGTAGATGATCAATAAGTATTCTACATAATTGTGGTGATTCTCACATTGAAGGGACGTATGAAATAAACAAAATTTATTCTTTTAAGCTTACTATAATAGCACTGTAAAAAAAGACAGGCGTTTCTTAAACTACGCAAATTTACTCGAACGAAAATATTCGATAACCGCTTCCAAGTCTCCCAATATTCTTAAAAGCGTTCCTTTATCTTAAGAAACATCAGAAAACAATTTATTTTTTAAATTTAAAGAAGAATTTGTAACGAGTGGGTAAGTGTGATCACAGATCGCACAGAGGGTTTCGTTTAACATTCCTTTCAAAACTCTGTATTCTTTAATTAATAAACCCAAATCGATAATTTATATTTATCAAATCCTTAAAAAACGCACATAAAACGGTAAAAAATGCTAAGATTAAAAAAAAATTAGACCTCCCCGCCCCCTCCCTCGAAATTCTCGCGCCATTCTTTTTAAAAAAAAATTATTATGTGTTATAAACTATCTTAAAGTTCCAAGCAGCTCGCTGTGTTAGATTTCCTAATCTAAATAAAATAGTTATTAGTTTTATTAGTTCCACATTACACCAACAGGGAGGAGCATACTTTAATCTTAACAAAAGTATATCTGAACGAAACCCCGTTAAAAAACCCTATCCGTAGATATATTAGTCGAGAGGGTGGCGGTCTTAAACATCAATTTAATATATTTGCTGAAATTACTATTCAAAAATAGTATTTTTATATTGAAAAAGTAGCACTTATCTCATGACTCCGTCAAAAAACAGCACATAAAACGGTAAAAAACGCTAAGGTTTTTAAAAAATTTTAACGCCTCTCCACCCCCGAGCCCCGATTTCTCGTGCTATTCTTTTAAAAACTTTTATATGTGTTATAAACTATTTTAGTTTCAAACAGATCGCCTTAGTAGATTCCCTAATTTAAATAAAATCTCGGTCTGTTAGTTCCAGATTCCACCACCAGGGAGCTCAGGCTATTCTTAACAAAAGTGTATCTGAACGAAAATCCTTTCTACAACTTATCCGTAGATACATTGGTCGAGGGGGGGGGGGGGGCAGTCTTAAACACCAATTTAAGATATTTGCTGAAATTACTATTGGAAAATAGTGGTATCAAAACTTATGAAATTTTTTATATTGAATAAGTAATATTTATTTCATCACGCTGTCAAAAAACCGCACGCAAAGCGGTAGAGAACGCTACAGCATAAAAATGGTCTTAACCTTCAGACCAGGGTCGTACTGGCCCACCGGGCAGCAAGGCAAATGCCCGGTGCGCCCATCGTCCCTCTTTTTTTTTTTTTTTTTTTTTTTTTTTAAGCACGCTTAAAGTTGTGTATTCTGAAAGGCATAAAATTTTCAAAGATTTTCATTTGGAAAATTAAAAAGTAATGCTTTTTTTATTTTTTAAAGTATAGCATAAGCAAACTATGTGTGATCAAAGACAATTAGATAATTCAATTTCGAGCTAACATAAGTTATGGACAATCAGATATGCCATTGCTACACATGGTATCCTAGACCATATTTTGTTTCAAAGCCTGTACTAGTGATAAATTCTAAGAAAAATAACATTATGTATTCATTTATTTAGATATACGCCTAAATAAGTTCTGCTCTAAGAATGCTTCTAATAAGTGTCTAATAAGTTTGCATATTTTCTGCGTCTAAGTATTTAGCGCCCCTGTGTTGCCAGGTATTTTTGTATTTCTACCTTTTGTGCAAGTATAAATTACAAAACACTGTATAAGAAACAGATTCTCATTTTAAATGGATTCATTGGCAGAGACTTTGATAGTCATGGCGCCCTGGTTCAGATTTTATTCAGTACCCCGAAGAATAGTAACTTTCACATAAATTAATATTAGTATTAATGACGTATTTAGCAAATTTTCTGTCAGATATTTAGCGCCCTGGGTGGCTGCCCGGTAGTTTGATACTTCTGCTTTTTGTGAAAGTACAAAAGACAAAAAAAAAAAAAAAAAAAAAAAAAAAAAAAAAAAAGAATGCCAATTTAAGACAGGAGATTTTCATTTTAATTTCATTTGGTCCCATTGTCAGAGTCGGCTTTGGTAATTAAGGCGCCTTTGGTCAGATTTTTTTTTTTTTTTTTTTTTTTTTGAAGCGTCTCTGTAAAAATAACTTTCAAAAAACTAATATCGCTATTTTTGTAATCAAGGCGCCCTTGGTCAGATTTTTTCAGCGCCTCTGTAAAAATAATTTTTCAAAAACTAATATCGTGTTTTTGTAATCATGGCGCCCTTGGTCAAAATTTTTTCAGCGCCTTTGTAAAAATGCCTTTAAAAAACTATTATCGTGTTTTTTTAATAAAGGCGCCGTTGGACAGATATTTTTCATCGCCTCTGTAAAAATAAATTTAAAAAAACTAATATCTTTTTTTTTTCTAATCATGGCACCCTTAGCCAATTTTTTTTTCAGCGCCTCTGTAAAAATAAATTTCAAAAAACTATATTGTGTTTTTGTAATCATGGTGCCCTTGATCAGAATTTTTTTCAGCGCTTCAGTAAAAATAAGTTTCAAAAAACTAATATCGTGTTCTTGTTATTATGGCGCCCTTGGTCAGATATTTTTCAGCGCCTCTGTAAAAACGCCTTTCGAAAAGCTATTATCGTGTTTTTTCTAATCATGGCGCCCTTGGTCAATTTTTTTCAGCGCCTCTGTAAAAATAAATTTCAAAAAAACTAAATTGTGTTTTTGTAATCATGGCGCCCTTGGTCAGATATTTTTCAGCGCCTCTGTAAAAATAAATTAAAAAAAACTAATATCGTATTTTTATAATCATGGCGCCCTTGGTCAGATTTTCTTTAGTGCCTTTGTAAAAATGCTTTTCAAAAAACTATTATCGTGTTTTACTAATCATGGTGCCCTTGGACAGATTTTTTTCAGCGCCTCTGTAAAAAAAAAATTTCAAAAAACTATATCGTGTTTTTGTAATCATGGCGCCCTTGGCCTGATTTTTTCAGCACCTCATTAAAAATAAGTAAACAAAACTAATATCGTGTTTTTGTAAACATGGCGCCCTTGGTCAGACATTTTTCAGCGCCTCTGTAAAAATGCCTTTCAAAAAGCTATTATCGTGTTTTTCTAATCATGGCGCCCTTGGTCACCTTTTTTTCAGCACCTCTGTAAAAATAAATTTCAAAAACTAAATTGTGTTTTTGTAATCATGACGCCCTTGGTCAGATATTTTTCAGCGGCTCTGTAAAAATAAGTTTCAAAAAGTAATATCGTGTTTTTGTAATCATGGCGCCCTTGGTCAGATTTTCTTCTGCGCCTTTGTAAAAATGCTTTTCAAAAAACTATTATCGTGTTTTACTAATGATGACGTCCGTGGACAGATTTTTTTCAGCACCTCTGTAAAAATAAATTTGAAAAAAACTATATTGTGTTTTTGTAATCATAGCGCCCTTGGTGAGATTTTCTTCAGTGCCTCTGTAGAAATGCCTTTCAAAAAGCTATTATCGTGTTTTTTTAATCATGGCGCCCTTGGTCACATTTTTTTTCAGCGCCTCCGTAAAAATAAATTTCAAAAAACTAAATTGCGTTTTTGTAATCTTGGCGCCCTTGGTAAGATTTTTTTCAGCGCCTCTTTAAAAATAAATTTAAAAAAAACTAATATCATATTTTTATAGTCATGGCGCCCTTGGTCAGATTTTCTTCAGCGCCTTTGTAAAAATGCTTTTCAAAATATTATTATCGTGTTTTACTAATCATGGCGCCCTTGGGCAGATTTTTTTCAGCGCCTCTGTAAAAATAAACTTCAAAAAACTATATTGTGTTTTTGTAATCATGGCACCCTTGGTCATATTTTTTCAGCGCCTATGTAAAAATAAGTTTCAAAAAACTAATATCGTGTTTTTGTAATCATGGTGCCCTTGGTCAGATATTTTTCAGCGCCTTTGTAAAAATGCCTTTCAGAAAGCTATTATCGTGTTTTTCTAATCATGGCGCCCTTGGTCAGATTTTCTTCTGCGCCTTTGTAAAAATGCTTTTCAAAAAACTATTAGCATGTTTTACTAATCATGGCGCCCTTGGACAGATTTTTTTCAGCGCCTCTGTAAAAATAAATTTGAAAAAAACTATATTGTGTTTTTGTAATCATGGCGCTCTTGGTGAGATTTTTTTCAGCGCCCTTGTAAAAATAACTTTCAAAAAACTAATATCATGCTTTTGTAATCATGACGCCCTTGGTCAGATTTTTTTCAGCGCCTCTGTAAAAATAACTTTGAAAAAACTAATATCGTGTTTTTGTAATCATGGCGCCCTTGGTCACTTGGTCAGATTTTTTCTGCGCTTCGGTAAAAATAACTTTCAAAAAACTACTATCGTGTTTTTGTAATAGCAATCCCCCCCCCCCCCCCGCACACACACACTCACACATTCCACAAACATACACATAAACTGATGCTCTTAGTTTCTTAGTTCTATTAAAGTGGAGCATTCCATAATTTCTTAATGATAATATAAGTTGACCGCCAAGACTAATTCTTCACAAGATTTTGCAATTTAAACTTATGTAAATTTTGCTTTTGAAAGAAGAAAATGTTAATTTTTCATATCTATTTAAAAATTCGATTATACTTTAGCATTCGAAAATGCCAATATCTATTTTTTTTTTTTTTTAAACCGGATCTGCTTAACCGCTTTAAACTTCAAACACTTCCCCGATTTATAAATAGAAATATACACATGTAATTAAAATAAATAGATAAACCATTAAAATTGTAAAAGGCGTTTTACAAAAGAATGGATGAATATAAGTAGAGAAGTGCAGATGTGTTTGTGTTCAGTTTTCAATGCTGTTAGTCAATAACGTAGGAGTTCCTAAGAAGACAAATTACCATTTCGGCGGGGTTTCAAGATAACTAGATATGGGTTCTATAGATACTCAGTACTCAGTGGTTTCTGTAGTAATACCAGATGTGACACTTTTTATTGATTATACGGTATTCTGAGATTTCTAGAGCTCTGTATCTTTCTGGAGAAAATAGACATCGGATATGGATGTATTTTCACATGAAATACTAATTAACACACGACACACGCTTGGCGTATAGTCATTTGCGAAGAAAGAATCGTTAAAAACGAAAAAATAAAATGTGTAATAACACAAGTGGTGTATTACACAAAATTCCTCTTCACTCGAGAATTCTTAATTGTTTTACATCTTTTTAGCTGCCCAAAACTTTTGTCGACATTATTAAATAATTTTCATTGATACATACATCAAATTTTTAAAAATTCCCATTAAGGTGAAAACGAAAAATAACTTTGAAATTAAAACGTATCAATTTTTAGATACATTTCTTTTTTTCATGATTTCCAGTAAAAAATAACTGCAAAATATTGAACACATATAAGCTTAATTGCGGTATGAAGAAACGTGTTATTATTCTTCATTACGCAATTAAGTGGGCTGGTCACTCAGTTCCGATTTCCCCTTCACTAAATGTACAGTGTATGGGCATTGGATGCATTCGTATATTTAAAATATCTCCTCGGGAAATTAATATTTTTAACTTCGATTTTTTGTGTACACTTCCTAAAAGATGTCTCTTTTTTTCTTAGTTCTCAAAATATTTCTAAAACATAGACTTAATTTTATATGAAGTGATAAAATTTTACGAGTGTGTGAAGTGTTTAAATCCTAAGAAGAGTACACAGAAAAAAGATGTTAAAAATATGAATTTCCCGAGAAGATATTTTAAATATACGAATGCATCAAAAGTCCATAGACTTAACATTACGGAGAAGAATTTCGAAGCTGAGTGAACAGACCCCTTAAATATTTCTATTTTCTTTGACTTTGTTTTCTATTTTGTAATACAATGCTTAAATATACTTTTGATACATATTACTTTTAAAAAATACAAATATATTTGAAGCTATTGTCGCTCTTTTTGTGCGTTTTTTTTTTTTTTTTTTTTTTTTTTTCTTTTTTGTGCGTTCGAGTTGTGGCGACCAATATATAATTTCGATAGTTTAAATTTGGCTTATCTGAAATTAAAATAAACAGTAATTTTTAATTAAATACGACTTATTTTAGTGACTAGATGAGACAAAGTGTGGAAATTATGAAAAGCTCTTTTTTTTTTTTTTTTTTTTTTTTTTTTTTTTTTTTTAAATTCTGATTATTTGAAGAGGGTATTCAACTTTTATCGTAGAAAAATACTGATTTTTGATGATTAAAAAGAAAAAAAAAACCTTAATGCACTGCATAATTATGTAAGAAAAAAGCTGACAAAATTAGAAGTGAAACAATTCAGTATTATTAAAGTAATCGTGTCGTGGTCATCTATTTAAAAATGCAATTTTGTGAAAAACTAGTTTTAATTTTATGTAATAATTATAATAGAATGCTTATTGTATTTTTTTTTCTTTTTTTTTTTTTTACTTACATAGAATCGTCTATTTCAGATTTTGACCACATAAAGAAGTTTTAATTCCATTGTATAAAGCCGCTAAAAAAAAAAATCGATTTTCCGAAATTTATAAATTATGATTACGTGTAAATACTTAAAGCGGTTCTCAAGAAAAATATTTGTTTACGTTCGATAATGCGAAAATTTCTGCCCATTTGCAAACATAAAAATAGTGTTCGACAGAAATCGAATTTCCGTTACCTTCCTAGTTTCGACCGAAAACGAAAACGAAACTGTTTTAAAAATAAATTCAAAATAATTAACATAAACATACATCAGCGATGGAACAGCTGCGCCAATTGCTCCAATTGCACCAAATCGAAAATGCTGCGCATTTCTGCGCCAAAACGATCGTTTTTCAACAAAATTACACCCAACTGCGCCAATTCAATAATAATTCTTGAGCCAAATCGATCATTTTCCGTAAAAATCGCACCATCTCTTTGCATAATTCAGTCCTTTTTCACGATACGAAACAAAGTCGCTTCTCCTCAAAGCAGGGGTTATTATTCTGTTCCGAATTTTCCGAAAATTAAAAAAACATCGGTCATCAATCTGAAAAATCGGACATAAAAAATATCGCGAATTTCGACAAATGGTCGCCGAAAATAATCAATTTCGTCAAAAGATCGCGAAAAAAGAAAACACATTTCATCAAAGAATTGAGAAAAAACCACAAATTGCATCAAAAAATCACGCGAAAAAAACGCAAGTTTTGTTTAAAGATCGCGAAAAAACCGCAAATTTCGTCAAAAGATCGCGGAAAAAACCACAAATTTCGTCAAAAAATCGTGAAAAAACTACAAATTTCGTCAAAAAATCACGCAAAAACCGCAAATTTGGTCAAAAGATCGCAAAAAACCACATTTCGTCAAAAAATCAAGAAAAAAACAACATTTCGTCAAAAAATTGCGAAAAACCGCACATTTCGATAAAAGATCGCGAAAAAACCGCAAATCTCGTGAAAAGATCGCAAAAAACCCACAAATCTCGTGAAAAGATCCCGAAAAAAACCGCAAATTTCGTCAATAGATCGCGAAAAAACGCGAAATTTTGTCAATAAATCGCACAAACAAGGCCCATTTAATCAAAGGATCGGGAAAAAAATTTAATATTCGTAAGAAATCACGGAAAAAACGCAAATTTAGTCTAAGGAACGTGAAAAAACGCGATTTTTGTCAAAGAATCCCGGAAAAAGGCAAACTTTTGTCAATAAATCGTGCAAATGAGGCGAAATTCGTCAAATGATCGCAAAAACAATGCAAATTTCGTCAAAAGATCGCGGAAAAACGCAAATTTCGACAAAGAATCAAGAAAAAAAACTTTTCAGAAGATTTTCTGTGAACTTCAGAATTTTTTTTAACCCATAATCACCCCTACCTCCTACGTCTTGTTCTATAGGTTCACCGAGAACATCCAAAAGAGAGAAGAAGAGTATTTATTCACTCCGGTTAGGCTCAGTGATGCGGGAACTCAGAATTCTGATTAATACAGTTTCAGTAAGACGCCAAAATGGTTTATAATATGAAGCTGCTGGTTATTGTTCAAATTTAAATGCTCTCATTCGGCCCAAACAATACAAGCATATGGAACAAGGGCTGAATTCATTGGAATGATGGGAATATTGTTTGACAGTGTACCTGACTAGCACAAAAATACTGTTATTACATACTTCTAAAGTTAAAAATATCACAATTGCGCTTAAAATTTTCCTAAAATTTCGGGAAAAAATTCCTAAAATTTTGGAAAATCCTAGCGCTAGCCCTGCGAATTTCGTGCGAATTGCGGAAAAATGCGCATTTCGTCGAAGAATTGCAGAAAAAACGCGAATTTCATCAAAGAATACCAAAATGACATTTTGACGCTCCGAAATAGTTATTTTCTGCTCCAAAATGGCCACTTTTGCTGCTCCAAAATAGTTATTTTCTGCTCCAAAGTGGCTTTTTGCTGCTTCAAAATAGTTATTTTCTCCTCCAAAGTGGCTTTTTGCCGCTCCAAAATACTTATTTTCTGCTCCAAAATGAGCGTTTTTGCTGCTCCAAAATGAAGTTCATGCTGTTCCATCACTGATACATATATGCATGTTATCTGAATAATGTTTTGCGTAGAAATGGCAGTACATGATTATTAATTAAAAAATAATTTGATTGAAATAAAATTAATTAAATATAAGGTGCTATAAACACAAAAAAAAAATAAAAAAATAATTTAATTTAAAAATAACTAATTTAATCAATATTAGTAATACCTTCTAGATTTATCCCCTTGTATCTGAATACATAGTATGTGCGGCTCTTTGGATGGGAGTGCCGTTTAGGGGAGTCTAGGGAGAGGCAGTTATAGCAATACCGAATATTCGGCAGTATTTTCGCCGAAACTAAGATTTTGGGCTGAAAACAAAAATGAAACCGAATATTCGGCCAAATTCTACATAAAAGAATCAGACTTGCAGGCTTGGTTATTGGAGTGACTTGTAACACAATAGATTCTTTTCTTTAAATTAATTATATCTTGAGTTAAAATTAGTTGTTGTCTCGTGACAACAGTTCTCTTCCTCTTCCCCCACTGTCGCGTCCAGAAATTCGGTTCAAAACGCCACCTTTGACAGCATTTTCTGAAAGATTTTTTGCTTTTCTCAAAAAATGTAAAAGACAATTCGATTACAAAGTTTCTGATGGGCAATAAAAAATAGCTGGTATTTTCGTCCACGTAAAGCAGTCAGCAGTTGTAATGAAATTTAATGAAAACCTTTAAAACAAAACATCATGCAATAAAATTCAAGTAATACTACTTTTCAAAATAATATATTCAACGTAATACTTTTAAAGAATTATTACTTTTCCGAATATTTTCTGCCCCTCCCTCTCTCTGGACCTGCGTACGCACATGAATCGCGATTAAAAAAAAAAGAACGAGATCTTTGAAAAACACAAACAATTCTATTATTGGGCATTGGGGCCTTTGTAAGTTTGCTCATTTGAAAGGAAACCGAAATACACTATGCTCCAGGGAAAAGAGTGTACCGAAATCAGCCATCTATTGTCCACTCCACAGAAACTGGAAATGTATGTGTTTCTAATTTTCAACCGATAGAAGTTATAAATAAAGTGCCCCTGATGTGAAATCTGCTTCGTTTGTCTCGTTCTATCCAGTGTTAAAAAACTACTCTGTCTTTATATTATTTGCATGTGTCCTGAGTTATTTACTTATTTTAGTGTAATCTTAAACATTTTTTGTAAGCTTGTGCTTCATACTTTTTACCTGACTGATAAAGAAGGGTTATGTGTTTCACGCGTATCTGGGTATGTGGATTTCTTTATAACCTCGAAACATCCCATCGGGTGGATGGATTTTAATGAATGAGGTCTCTATCAATACGTCTTAATCGTCCGATGATTATAGGCTAGGTTTTGTTTTTATAAATTCAAAAGGGCGGCCGTAAAATACAAAATGGCGGTAGAGACGAAAAAGAAACTTTACGCACCCTATTGAGTAGCATATCATTGGATAGGTCTTTCAAAATGCAGACGATGTTTCAATGACTATTTTACAGTCAGAAGCTTCGTTTAAATATTACACAACCTGGAAGTTGTGTAGGTAGGATCTCTAGCTTTACTGCAACTCTAACCTTCATCCACATCTATAGGCCTCATCAAAACAGTGTTTATAGATAGGAACTAACAATTAAACGCAACTTAAAAGTCATCAATACAAGTAAATAAAAAAAAAATAAGTATGTAATATTAAAGAAAATTGTTTCACATTGATGAGAAATAATTAATTGGTTCGCTTTTTACGCAGTCGGGTGTTTTGATATTTTAAATTTAATTTTTATTTAAAAATAATGTACAGTGCACAGTATTATAAAATATCATCACCATCGCAGCTCAGATATGCTGATGTTGCATCTTGCATAACAAGAACTGTGAATTGTCCATGGAAAAACAATATAAGGTAAGATTACTTATTGTGTCTCTTTCACAAGAGTGTTTATTAGTTTGAATTTTTGCGAAATCTTCAAAATTTGCCTAATGTATTTCTTTATTATCTCTTTATAACTGTTGCGGGAAAAAAAAAATGCGGGATGAAAATTAAATGATATTTTTAATATTTCCCGAAATATGATTTATTTGTTGCTACGAACTAAATTAAATAATAATGAAAACTGTACAGTAATAATGTTGAAGAATATTTGTCTTTCATGCAATTTCAGACTATATATATATATATATATATATATATATATATATAAACTGTTTAACCCTTTATATACTGAATTATGAAATCATGAAAATTTTATCTTCTAAAGTATTTGTTGGGAATTTTTGAAACTACATTAGAAGATTTACATGATCATTTAATAAATTTTAGAAGGATTGGAGGATTTAGAGGGATTAATTAAATTTGAATTTACAGGGATTTTGTGCAATATTTATAACCTCACTCAAATATTTTATTTTAAATATGTTTCTTAGTATTTTGTAGAATTAGGAAATGTACAAATATAATGTTCTTACAATAGAGATATCGAAATATTTCGGAATTGAAAAATCTCCCCATCCACCCCCCAACGCCACGAAAACTAAAAAGATGCAAAGGCAAAAGAAATCATCCTTTTAAAAATATTTTTGCTTTGTGTAACCAATAATGCTTTTAGAACAAGATAAAGTAATACATCTATAACTCATTCTAAACTGTATTACTAATAATCGATGTATTAAATTAATTTTATAACAAGTTATTTTAATGGTACTTTTATTGTATTTGGTAATGGTATTTTAAAGTACCGTCAGTAGATAAAGGATAAAGCGTTAAATAGCGGAATTTAAACCAAACGCTTCTCTATGATATCTTTTTAATGTTGAAAAAATAAAGAAATAAAACAATTTTAAAAAATAATTCACGTAAAATAGACGTCATTCTTGCCCTGAACAAAAATAACTTTTCTGAAATTTTTTAAACCATAATTAGTATCTGTATCCTAGAGATTGTATTACATAAAATATTATTGAATTGTATAATGTTTTGCACTTTTGAGTTTTGACCCAACGAAATTGTTTTTGTTTGTTTTATTTTAATATTTAATTTTACATTTGGAGATAATTTTATGGAGATTGTTATTCGGATATTCGGGGTAAAGTTTGAATTAACTCATTAGATAAGGTGAGCGGAATTCGAAAATACAGATAGCTTTTTTAGAAAAGAGTGGTGAAAAAAAAATACTTCTAAGTTGGCAACATTGGTCTAACATCAGAAGTGCAATGTTTTGCGGGGAACTATTTTTGTGCATATTACAATTCTATAGCATAAAATACTAATTTGGGTGTCATAATTATTTTAGGAATAAAGTTTTCGCTATGGCAATATACTCGTATATATTTTTAAAGTGATTTTTTTATACATACTTTATATTGTGTGTGTGTACAGTACAGTATGTATACAGTAAAACCTCCCTAAAGCGACCACATTCCGTTCCAGTAAAAATTGGTCGCTCCGATTAATGGAGGTCATGTCTAAATCTAGATTTTAATTTTTGAAAAAAGGTAACAATTAATGTTACTAAAATTTATTTTTCACATTAGGAAAAAAATATAAAAGTTTAAATATCAAAACAAAGTTAATTACTGCAGAGTGTAAAAAATTAATACATTGACGTTTGCTTTGATTTTACGGTTTTATCTTTTATAACTTTTATTTCTAAGTCCTTTTGAAGTTCAGTCAATAAATGCAATTTTTTTTTGGACGGGAACAAATAATATAGATTTCATTAATTTATCTATTTCTTTGAGAGTTACCTGACAGAATAGGGCAGGGAAGTTTATTGACCGTCATTCTTAATTTGTCATCAGAGTTAAATTCATTGCCTAAAAAGGCACAAAGGGGTTTAAGCACTTAAAAGTTACCGGAATAAAAAAAAAATAATCTAAACTTAGTTTAGAAGTTTGATGACTCTCCGGAATTATTTTTCTAATAAAACCTTCTTCAAGCGACCAGGAAAAAACGAAATTGGTTTCATTTTCTTCAAAGAAATGGGTCGCTTATAAAGGGAGTTCAACTGAGGAATGAGGTAAAATTAGTATTGAGCCTATGGGAATAAATTTCGTTCCATGCAAAAATGATCGTTCAGGAAGGTTTCCCTGTATATATCTGCATGTATATATATAAGCATTTGCGCCCTTTTGTAAGGCAATCGGCGCCCTTTTTATCCATTTTGCCACCGCCCTCTTAGTAATGCCAGTACGACCCTGCTTCAGACTACCAAAAAAAAGTACATGCAAGAACTACCATTCGGGTCCATTGGACCCATATGTAAAATATATAGGATTTCAAAATATACAAAACACCCATTTATCTACAATGAATATATTTGTTATTAATGCACCTTATACAATATATAAAAGGGATATATATAGTAATAGAGTAAGAAAGTAACACATACAGTAAGAAAGTAATATATATAGTATATTATCATGACTACAAAACGTTTTTCATCATAATAAAATTATTCTGTACATGAAGTACAAATAACGACGGAATGTTCTCCGCAAACATTTTTCGTACACTTCTTGCATAATGTTCGTGTTTTTCGATCTTTTTTAGAGGGACAAATATGACATCTTGATTTTTTTCGTGGCGGTTCAAAACTATTTGCGTAAAGTTGTTCTGAAGTAGATGTTGAGACGGCGATACCTCCTTCACCTACTAATTCTTCTGCAAGTTGAATAATGAAATTCCGCCTTTTTTTCATTTTCGGATCACATTCAGCATTCAGTGACAACCATATTATGTATGCATTCATCGCACTTATATCGATCATATTATAAAATACAATCAAAGGCCACCGACGTGTCATGCGTTTCACACTATATGCTCTTACCATTTTGTCCATCGTATCTACTCCGCCTTTGGTTTTATTATAATCTAGGATTATTTGTGGCTTTTTTTCTAAGCTGTTGTCAATATCATAAGTGTTATGCATTGTGCTTAGCAAAGTAACAATTCTACCTTTTCTGGGACAGTAAGAGATGATGGTCGCCTTCTCTTGAAACCCAAATAAAGTAGAATATACAGAACGATGTTTTGGATTTGTGAACACAGCGGGTAATTCAGGTTTATTTTTTCGATTTGTTCCAATAAGAGATAATTTTTTTGAAGTAAGATGTGTTGCTAATGCATATGACGTAAAAAAGTTATCACATGTAATATTACTACCAGAATTTTCAATTTCCTTCGTCAATCTTTTAACTACATTTTCTCCCTGATGAGATTCTCTTACTTCATTTTTGCCTGTATATAGTTCCAGTTTCCAAGCATACGATGTTACGCTGTCACAAATAACCCAGAACTTCAATCCATACTTTCCAGGTTTAGATGGCATATACTGACGGAAAGGACATTTTCCACGAAAAGAAACTAATTGCTCATCGACAGTCATAGACCAATTAGGAATATAAGGGTCTTGTAAATAGCTATTCCACAATTCAAAGCATTCTCTTATTGGCTCTAATTTATCAGTTGATCTTCTTTTACGCCTCTCAGCAGCATCATCAAATCTTATGACACGTAATATACTTGTGAATCTATTGCGACTCATAATGTCCCGAAATATTTGTCTTCCATTTTTTATGCTCCAAAGTTCGCTTACTGTTTCATTTTTCGATTTATATACTCCAATAAGTAATAAAAGTCCGATGAATTTTTTAAGTTCTATAATATCTATAGGTTTCCACTCTTTATCGAATACTCTATTGCCTTCCGCGTTTGTCCATTTTACTATAATTTCCAAAAGTCTTTTTCGGAAATAGATAAGAAATGAGGATGATATGGAATCCACTTCACGATTTGCAAATCTTGAAGGTCCAGATTTTTCACGTAAAATATTGATTTCAGTACGTCTTCCTTGTGGTCTGGCAACTTCATTCTTATACCAGATCTGTGAATTATTTTTGGAAACAAAAGTAGAATTTGAAGTACTTGTGGTTGCTACATTTACTTCATTGGAATCATTATCAGATTCTGAGTAGGAATCAGAAATTTCATTATGTATTTCAACATAATCTACTTCACCTTCATCAGACGACAGATTTTCATCATCGGTGTCGAATTCTATATCGTCCGGATTTTCCATAATTTTTTGAATTTCCTCTTGAGTCAATACTTTTTTTCTGTTCATCTTCAATTCAGTTTTTAACAAAAAATAAGTTAGGAAATAAGAAAATGATGAATATTTGTAAAATAACAAAGCACGTACAAACTACACTTATTACTTGTCTTCAAATATCAAGTCCTATTTTCAATGAAAAGACTCAAAAACATCAATAGACACCATTCGCTCACTAACTGTGTCTGTTGATAAATGACTCTCTGAACCAGAAGTAACCTTTTATATATAGAGCACGAAGTTTACTAGATCAGTCTAGAATGTTCTCAAAACTTCATTATAAAGTCGCCAAATTTGGCGAGATTGGCGCTAAAAATCCATCGCCAAATGGGCGATAAACAGCCAATTATGGTAACCCTGTTCCTCCTCATGATTTATGGCAACCCTAGAAAAAGAAAGCAACAGTATATTACGTTTGTTTTAATGTTGGGTCCAATGGACCCGCGTGGTAAACAATGAAACAAATTAAAAATAGGTAAAAAATTTCGAACAAAATTTTAATCGCAATTGCATATACATAGAGGAGACAATTGCAGGAAAAGTCATGTAATCGCGAAACTTTGAATGCTATTTTTCATGAGAAAAATTTACATTAAATATTGCTGTCGGGTCCAATGGACCCGTCTGGTAGACGGAAGGTTAAGCAAGAATTTAAGGTATTTGTTGAAATTACTATTCGAAAATATGGTATCAACACTTATGAAATTTTTATATTGAATAAGTAACATTTATGTTGTATTTTTAAAAATGTGACACCGTTCTGAACAATGCTACTATAAAAATCACCTGACTGCCTTTTAAAATAAGCATTTAATAGAAATAAACTATTAGTGAAATAATAAATAATATCTCAGCTTGTAATTGAGACAGAAGAATGGCTTTTAGAATTTCTGAAAGGGGGATTTTTTTTGCGCCGGGCTGTGCAAGTTTCGAGTTTTTACGTCCCTTATATTCTGGGATGGGGGCCCCTTTTAAAACCCCTGCTACCCTTTATTGCTTAACTTCCGCATCTGGAAGCCCTGCCTTTCTCATTCTGGTAACCCGTGGGCCATTTTAAAACAACAGTTTGAAATAAATGATCATATTAATTAAATAATAATTAATATCTCCGTATCTTATTTAGACACAGTCATGAAATTAACATATTTGAAATCAGCGAAAAATTCTACGCATGGATGCATAAAAATCTAATCGATAAATTTAATAATTTAAAAGTTTTACATTCGTTTTAAAACCTCTATTATAGGATGACGCCGAGCGTCTGCAGTTAAATACACCTGAGCTGAGCTCGCTCTGAAATGAAATCAATTTCTGCCTTTCTTTCGAATGAAATAAAGGGATTTTTTATCGATCGATTTTTAGCGGATTTGTTCACTTCTACCGAACGCATCGGAATAATTTTTAGAATTTCTGAACGTAGATTTTTTTTCTGTGTGTATCTGTGTGATTTTCGAGTTTTTTGGCCCGGTAGTTTCTGAGATTTGACGCGATTTCCAAAGCCCCAGTTCACTTTATTGATGCGGTTTCGCATCTGGATGCCTTGCTATTGTATCAATCTGGAGGAGAATTCGAAATAAACTTCGCTTCTGACAGCAAATCGTTGCGGTTTGATAAAAATCAAAGCTTTTGTTGAATTATGAACATTTTCAATTCTTTTAATTGGGGTTTTTAATTAAAATGTGCGTTAATTAAGACCTTTTTCAAAATTTTATGATTTTGGCGAGGTCAGGGGTAATGATGGGCGATTTCGATTTTTTTAATCGATTTAATTGATACTATGACCAACTCGATTTAATCGATTCTATAATTTTTTTAATCGATAAAGTAATCGAAAGTAAATTATCAAAACTTTATTCTGTCTCAAACATGTTAAAACTTCAAAATTCGCTATCACAGTGACAAATTTAAATGATAACCTATGGCCATCATGAGGATTAAAAAAGTATAGGTTCGTTGAAATATGTGCATTTTAAATAATGCATTTTCCAAACAAATAATTAAATTTCGGCCCACACCCTCTTAGATGTCTGCAACAGAAATTTCCAATTCAAAGAGCATAAAAGTGAAACCTGTTGGGCAGTATACATCCAAGCCTAATAAGGATCTATTTATGTGATAGTGTAACAGTATATGAAGTTTGAATTAATTCCATGCATTAGTTTTTAACTATCACAAATATAGTGTAAAATGCAGTATAGCAGCGCAGCCTGTTACATGATTTACGCGAAAACTTCATCAGGAACAACTTATGTCAATGTCTAACAGAATATTAGGTTTGAGGAGTTTCCGTTTATTAGTTCTTGAGTTATTCTCGCTAACATCGTGTAAACCATGAAAAACAGTGTTGAATTCAGGGGGTGGTACCAGCGATGACCACCTCGGGAACTCAGCTTTCGCTTTAGTGCAATCCCGAGGGGTAGACCACATCCACTCCTCCCGACTCTCAACCAGAGTCTGAGAGGAAGCGTCGGGTCCCTGATCAAGCTGCTGAGATTTATTTCGGTTACTGTGAGATTTACAATTACAATCACAATTGGTTACCCAATTTTTCTGGGCGAACGAAGATTTCACATCGAGATATATGACTGTATGTAGTGATTACATGAGGATCTTTTCACCTAATGTGATTGCATAATTGTTTACAATTTTCTTGGATATATATACGTCACAGTACAGTTAACACACAATATTTAACATGACAATTAGAAACACATTACAACACAATATCAAACACCTACTATTTACATGACTGTATGTAGTGATTACATACGGATCATTTTAATGTGATTGCATAATTATTTACATTTTTCATGGATTTATATACGTCACAGTACATTGAACACACAATATTGAACATCACAATTAGAAACACATTACAACACACCTACTATTTACAATTTGCACATACTAGAGTTTGGAGAGATGCACAAGATAAAAATTCAAAAGTGATAGAAGAGAACATCCCCCCGGAACTTTGAAATGTCCCCCTGGAAGATTTGACATTCTTTGCTTAATTGACAAAAGTCACCCCCCCCCCCCGCCCCACGGAACTTTAGAATGTCTCTCTCCAGAACCGCAGAAATCCCTTCCGGAGAAAAAAGTCTGAATTAAATTTGCTGAAAACAGCAGCATAGCTGTGCAACCTGTTATATGATTTGCATGAAAACCTCATCAGGAACAACAAACGACAGTGTCTAACGGAATATTAAATTTGATGAAATTTCGTTCATTAGTTCTTGCGATATGATCCCTAAAATCCTGTAAATCCTGAAAAACGTGTTAAATTCAGGAATGGCTAGGGGGGGTGACATCCCCGCCTAACATTGAAATGCCCCCTTGTGGCAGATTTATCTGCAACATATCAATTTCACCCCCCGTTTCTCAAAATCTACTTTAAACAAGTAAATTCATTATAGTAATTCTTTTTCCTAAAACAATTCATACTTCTACATTCATTTAGTTTTTTTTTCTTATCCTTTCACAAGGAACTTTTCTCAACACATATAAAGATTTATGGTTTCAGATATTTTGTTTCACTTATTCAAAATTCTCATTCTCGATTATTTATTTATTTATTGCCCTTCCTAACGGTTTTTAGTTAACAGCAATCGTGCGCAGTTATAATTCGTACAGCTGCACTTCCACTTTAACCGTTCATTTTTTTCTTTAACGTATTTCATTTGCGCTATAAATAAACTACTCTCATTTCCTACTAGAACTTGACGGGTAAAAAAATGAAATAAAGAAAAGATGTATTTTTTGGAATTGCAGTTATAAATTATATCTTCAATTATCATTATGCTTTCTACAGTTCACATACATTGATTAAAGATTACTCAATCACATTTAACTGCAATCTGTTTTTTTAATGTAAACATAATCGAGATTTGTTGTCGCTCTTAGTCTTGAAACATGTACGGTTGCTTCACATCCTGTGGCTGCGCCGAAAGGCGGGGCTGCTACGTAATTTGTCTGCTAATCCTGTCGCCAGTGCTTTGTCTTTGTAATATAGGCGTCAAAATCTTGATTAGTTGGCGATAATACAATATGCCAAGACATATGAGTTCAGTACGCATTATGTTACAGTTCGCCCCTGACCACCTGACTGGAAGGTCCGTTAAAGGACCGCTATTTTCCATTTTTTTCTGTGACGATGCGTAGCAGTGATGAAACGAATTTGTTTTTACACATCGAGATACTTAATGTGTCCTTCTGTATTGCTTCATATCCGAAGTTCCATTTTTATGAGATGTCTTCCTTTGTTTTTTGAACATAAATAAATAAGTGATTGTACTTTCATCGATATGTTGGAATTTTTTTAATCATCTTTTCAGCGAACCCGAGAACCACCATCTGATGCGATCCCCACGAGATATAATTGATGCATAGCAGCCGAATTTTTCTCCAACTCAAAGATTTAAAAAAAATGAAATGAATAGAGGCATGATTTTACTTCTCTCTGCCTGCGAACATTTTCCTCACCGCTACATGTCTTCGCCAGTGACCTGCGTAAGATGACGGGCAGTTCATTTGTCGCACGTGAAACGGGAAATCCCCTGTTCTGTTTCTGGAGAGTTCTGAAGCTTTTCCGAGTGAGGGAATTCATCTCTTGGACGGACGTTTTACGGTGCTGTGTTTCCCCCCTCCTTTCGCCGAAGTTCGTCAGTGGCTTCTTCTGTGTTTTTTTTCCTCTGGTCACCTTTTCGTTTCTTCCGTGGGTTGGTGAATTCGCGTGTGCTCCCTCCGACTCTTCAGTAAAAAAAAATCACCAATGTTGTGCACAAGTTCTGTGTTGTGAAAACCGCGTTATGTGTCACTTGTGTCACCAGTGTTTTCTGTGAAAAATGTTTAAAAGTGACATAAGATTCCAGCAAAAAAAGTGAAATGTTAGTGTGTCAATTTTTAAGGGGGTGACAGCGTACAAAATGTGTGACGGCTAATTTTCTGTGCAAAAAAAGGATCGTGAGGTATCGAGTGTCTTCAGTTTTTGTTGTCCTTCAAGGACTCTACAATTTTTTTTTTGTGAAATTGGTGATTCGATAAGTGGTTTAAAAAAAAACACTTTCGTTTCATAGTGAAAAGTGGCTAAAAAAATGCCATAATAAAACACAAAAATTTTTTTTGGCAGTTGATAGTAAAAAGAAAACTGCTCATTTTTTTTCCTTACATATATATATAGAATACGAAAATTGAATATTTGTTTCAAATTTTTTTCTTTTCAGTAATTTACTGAAGTCACATTAAATGCTTGCATTGAATTATATTTAATTCAGTTTTCGTATTCATGAAACAATATTTTACAATATATTTATTTATATGTGATTGAAATGATTTATATTATTTTTACCGTGACTTTCATGCTCTTTATTGATTTAGTTTTTAATTAAAAAAAAGAGGGCATTATTTTCAGTATAAAGTTAAATCCCTTATTTTTAAATTTGTGATTTTTCACAAACTTTAGGGATATTTTACGTAATTATTTTTTACATTCCTCTATTAAAAAAAGAGCTATTTGCTTATGTATTTTTTTTAGTTGATTTATTGGCATGATTTATATAGATTTTTTTTCTACTCTTAAAGAAGTTACATTAAGACTTTTTATTTTTATTTTTGGATTAAGTTATAAGGAGAAAATTTTTCTTTTCTTTAAATTATCTTATATTATATTTAATTATATTTGATAATGGTATAATTTTAAATTGCATTTTATTATTTGATATGCTTTGTTTTATGCAGTGATAGTATTATTATTTTATATGTGGTATTATGCAGAAACTCAGTAATTATCAGCTATCACATTACTTAAATTGATTCTTTGGTGACAATGGCTAAGAACATCCCAATTGGTGTTATTGAATTTGACGGGGACACCGAATTATTGCAATTTTTCTTTGATCAGGTCAAAGCTGTTGCCGAAATTAATAAATATAATGAGCAAACAGCTATTTCGTTCCTCATTGGTAAATTACGAGGACCGGCGCAAAAATTTTTCGCGCAGAACCCTGATTTCAAAAACGTAAAAGATTTGGAAACTTTACGTAAGGAATTCGCGGCTTCTTTTACCCTCCAAGTAAATGTGCAGCCAATCTCGAATTGAGTAACTTATCACTCTTGCCTGCCGAGACCATAAAGAATTTAGCTCACCGCTTAAATGTTTTGGCAGCAAAAGTATATGAGGATATACAGGATCCCAAAGCGCGGGATTCCATGAAATACATGAAATTTCTTGAAGCGATTCCTTCTCAAATTAGAATTAAAATTAAGGAAGAAGGAATTACTGATTATCGGGCCACGGTTGAAAGGGCAAATCAGTTATACGAGATTCTGCATAATGAAAAGTTTTACATGCTTTACCCTCCATGCCAAAATCATAATCTAATGTTGAACAACAGTTACGCGAAATTTCTGAAAAGATAAATGCATTAACATTTAAACCTAAGGAATCAAATAAAGATGACATAAATAAAAAATCTGTTGAGAAATCTAATCGCAACTCGAACAGTTTTCGTTACAGATAAAATTTCAAATATCAAAGACATGAGAGACATTTTTCTCCGCGTAAATTTCATAAAAAAAATGTTATAACTTGTCAACTATGCAACCGATCTGGCCATGACGCCCAAGTTTGTTTCAAATGGAAACGTGCAAATACTCAGAGAAGAGAAAATAGTTATAAAACTAACAGTCGCCATAGTCAGGAAAACTAGAACAGAGACGCAATGTTGCTGATGGTATTGTGTCTCACATTAACAGTTCCACATCAGCTAATTTCTTTTGTGACCCAAACTTATCCAAAATTTCTAAAGAAAGATTAGTTAACTCTGTTGGTTCTCAAACCAGAGAGCATATTACTATTACTAGTTGCATAGCGACACAAACTGAAAACAACAACAGGACACACTTAATTTGTAATGTAAATAAATTCTCTTCCACTTGTTAAAGCTACTGTGGCAAAACAAACTGTCACTTTTCTAGCAGATTCTGGAAGCTCCATCTCCCTTTAGTCAGAAAAGTTGTTTAACGATATTAAAACTACACTTAAATACAAACGACTATCCACTGGCATATGCATCAAAACAGTAAATTCAGATGCTGAATTTTCTGCATGCATTAGAGCTACAATAAAATTACAACATAAGTCCTTTTCTCACCATTTTTATATTGTGGATATTCCTGAATCCTCGACTTTTGAAGGTATTCTGGGATATGACTTTATAAACAAATTCAATATCATAATAGACTCAGCTAACAAATGTGTACACATAAATAACAACTTAACTATTCCATTAGAGTGTCCAGATACTGAGGCAACTCTCAGTAATTTAACACAATGTAACAAACACTCTGTTAGCACAAAAGTTCAAGATGTTCTTCTAACACGTAAAGTGACATTAGAACCACATGAAGAAAAATTGATATCTGTGTACACCAATAAAAATGAGAACAAGCAATCCGTAAGTTATTTGTTTGAGTACGTGCCACATAAAAAAGACATAGTGGGATTTGACGTCATTATTCAAATAAATAACAAGCCTAAACGCAAAACTAAAACTGCTCAACCGCTTGATTTCTTTACTGTTTTGGTTAAAAACAATTCAAATACTACCATACACCTGCAAAAAAGACAAGAGTTGGTGAATTATCTGAAGTTGAAGAAATTTTGGAGTACTCTCCTGAAAATTCAGAAAAGCATCATAACTCGGAACGACAGTTCATTAATCTTCTACAGGCATCTAAGGAAACTTTAAAAAAAAGAAAAGAAGATTTAACACCTAATGATTTTGATTTGAAACACTTAAACTCTAAAGAGGCAAAGATTTTGACTGAGTTACTACTCAATTACTCTGCTGCATTTTCAAAATCTTTAAATACCTTAGGTCACACTGACAAAATAATTCCAGACTTAAAATTTGTTAATGAATACCCTATCAAAACCCTTCCATTTCCCCTTCCTCAGTCTCTGCAAAAAGATGCTCAAGAGCAATTAAATCAACTATTAGAAGCTGGTATAATTGAGCGTAACTGCTCCGAATGGGCATGTCCTATGTTACTTGTTAAGAAAAAGCTAGATGCTACTGGGAAACAAAGGTATCGCCTCGCTCTTGATCTTCGCATGATCAATACTATAATACAAGGTTCTTCATACCCTCTGCCTAAAATTCAAACAATTATTTCCAATCTGTCATCTTTTAAATTTTTCACTGCTCTCGATTTTCATCAGGCCTACCATCAAATCGATTTACCAGAAAAATTTCAAAACCAATTAACCTTCACAACCATGTTTGGTTCATATAAGTACAAGAGACTTGTTTTCGGATTGAAATCCAGTGCTTCTATTTTCCAAGCACTAATGTACTCCTTATTGGATGAGTTACAGTTAGAAGGTGTTTACACCTACCAAGATGACTTCATATTAGGTGCAAATTCATTTCAGGAAATGTATACAAAACTTGACAAAATCGTGAACATCTTAACTAAATACAACTTAACACTTTCACCTAATAAATGTAGTTTTCACAAAACCAGTATCGACTATCTGGGCTTTCACATTCAAAATCACTCTGTGTCACGAATTAAGTCGAACATTGTGAAAATAACTTCATTCCCCATTCCTACAACAAAAAGGCAATTAAAAAGACTCATTGGTGTAATCACATTTTACAAATCTCTTATTCCATCCTTTTCTGAATTGGTACAACCTTTGATAAACTTAACCACACCTAAAGCTAAATTTAAATGGACAAAGACACACCAGGATATTTTTGAAACTATACAGAAAATCTTCTTTAACTCACCCATGGTAAGGTTAACGGATTGGGATAAAACTTTCTATCTAAATACAGACGCTTCAAATGTTGCCATTTCTGCCGCCTTGTTGCAAGAACATGACAATCAGTTATTACCTGTTGCTTATTTTTCTAAATCTTTAAAATCTTCAGAAAAGAAATACCCAGCATTAAAACTAGAACTTATGGCAATTTACAAATCAGTTATTGCTTTTAAATATTACCTATACAACAGGGATTTTGTAATTCTTTCTGACAGTAAGACTTTAAAAAAATACAACAAAACAACAAATCCTGCTGATATAACTACTAGATGGTTTATTGAACTTTCTAAATATTCTTATACTTTTCAACACATTCCTGGTGCAACAAATGTATTGGCTGACTATTTATCTCGTTGCAGTTTTGAAAATAATCAGCAAACTTTGCTTACTAATCCTGAACTTCTACATGACATTCAACCATTACCTATTGTGGACTATGATACAACAGAATCTAACAACTACTCGTCAAATATCTACACTCATAATGTAAACTATCTTGTAACTGGTAATCAAACAAAGCGTGATCCATTATTAGAAATATCTAATGATACTTTCTGCATGGAACAGAAAAACGACCCTAATTTGTCTTCAATTTACAATGAAATTTTAACCAAAGGATCTTCACAAAAGTTCCCTAAATATTTCATTCATCCTGATTCGAAAGTTTTAATGATAAAGAAAGAAGACCTGAACAACAACTCCTTTTCTTATCATATTGTTGTTCCAGATACCCTAAAAAGTAAAGTCCTAACTATTTCACATCTGTCTCACTTTGGTTTTCATGAGACATATGAATTTCTTTCTGTTAGATACTTTTGGAAAAACATGTATGTTGACACTGAATTTTGTCGCCTCATGTATCAAGTGTTTACAAGCAAAGCATCACCGCACTCCCCCTGCACCTTTACAACCCACTTACACGCCCAGATACCCTGGCCACACAATAAGCACAGATTTAGTTGGACCTTTCTCAAATGGAAAACATGTATTAACTGTCACTGATCATTTTTCACGACACGTAGAACTTTATCCACTTAACGATACTTCTGCTTCTAAAATAGTTAAATGTCTTTTCAGTTACATTACTACTTTCGGCAGACCTGCTGTGGTTTTGTCTGACTTAGGACCCAAGTATACTGCTCATGTATATAATATTTTTAATGATACTCTTGGTATAAAGGTTCTTCACAGTTCTGTTTCACACCCCCAGTCGAACAGTCTTTCGGAACTTATAAACACCTCAATTAAATACTCTGTTACTACTGTGTTACAAGAAGGTCATTCTTTTGAAAATACAATTTTTATACACAAATCTCTTTACAATGGTTCAAGACATTCTACTACATTATTTTCCCCTAATTTGCTTCATTTTGGTCGTGAACTTTCATTAATCTTCGTCACTTTTGATCATTCTTGTAATCAACCTTTTCTAGATAAGCATATTGAAATTTATAAATTACTAGAAGACTTGCACAAAATTTATGAAAAAGCCTATTCTAACATTAAAACTGCTCGAGATAAAAGATATAAAATATACAGTCGAAAAGCTAAATTAAAAAACATCTGTTTCAAAGACTTTGTATACTTAAAAACAGTTGACAAATTTAAACCTAGATATACAGGACCATACATAGTTACACATAAACATTCACCTGTGTCTTGCTCGATAAAAAGATTACATGCTGCTGATGATACAGCATTTCCTGTGCACATAGATAGATTACTCCTTGCACCACCTCGTTTTGGACATTTGTTTGATCCTTCAAATCATGTTAATAACAGTAATTTCACTAGTAACTTTCAACCACACACTTATAACTTAAGACAAAGATAATCGTTTATTATTTACATGACTTATTTTGAATTTATGTATTGTGGCACTATGTTGTTGATCTCTGGCCAAGATTATACATGTGTTGTTTATAGGTGATCTTTGACAATGTTATGGCTGGTCCATGAGTGTGTTGCTTCGAAGATCATGTGTGAACAATATTCTGTGTCACTTTGCATTTTTCTCTATATGTTTTTTTACGCGCGTAAGCTAAGAAAAACAAGCTAACTTTTAACTCTTTCACTTTTAATTACAACTTAACAGTATCATATCCAGCTAGATATTCTTCTGTCATTCATAAAAAAAAGAAAGGTTATAATTTTTACATGTCACTTATATCTGTTGTTAAAAAAAAGTTAAAAAGAAAAAAACCCTTCAATTAAATTCTATACCTGCTTACTTGACTTGAACATAATTTTACAACTTTATCACACTTCGTCTCTCACCACTTTAGGATTGTCTTTTTAGAAGTCTGATATTTACAACTTAGTTTTTTTTCCCTTTTTATAATCATTGCCCCCAAGAAGTCGTGAACCGTTTAAAATTGTTGCCCTAAGGTTCATGCGACACTGTGATGAGAGACACCTTTCATATCAATTGGTTTTCCAATTCAAATTACTTACAAGGAATTTATATGAAATACTGAATCGCGCTCCTTTCGCAGATCACTGTGATCTACTGGGGAGCGAGGAGGCTCATGTTGTGCTCAATGTGAGTCGTCCTTTTTATTCCCTCTTCCTCTTGGGCTGAGGTCTTAAGCCGAAGCCATAATACTTGTTGACATACAAGAATTAGGGGCACCCCTTTTTTATGGGCGTGCTTTTGGCACCTCTTTATTTTGTGGTCCTGTGCCACGTGCACGAATTTTTAATTTTTACATTTATTCTCTTCATGTGTACATTTAAGTTTTAGCAACAATTACTCATGCTTTATATATTTTCATTTTATTTTTAGTGTACTTGAATTGTGTTTTTTTTTATTTCTTTTAAATGCTTGCAAATGTGTATTACATGGCTGATCCCAAATAGGGTCAAAGTAAAAAAAAGTGAGTCTTGGTACCAAGGACAAAAAAAATGATTGCTCACTGACTTTAAAGTTGCAATGGATCCAAAGACTTAAGCAACCTAGTTGAATTTATGCTTTACATGCATATAACTTTTTAACATATTTTTTTTCTTCAAATTGCAAGCTCATATATAAGCATTTTCTAATGTGTTTACTTTGTGAAACTGTGTTTGAAGATTTACAATTTGAAGATGGACAATTTGTCTGTTTTTCTATAAAGCTGCAACGTACCGTCACAGCTTTTTCTCGGTTGCCCCGGTGAGATATGTGGCAGATTTATCTGCAACATATCAATTTCACCCCCCGTTTCTCAAAATCTACTTTAAACAAGTAAATTCATTATAGTAATTCTTTTTCCTAAAACAATTCATACTTCTACATTCATTTAGTTTTTTTCTTTTCCTTTCACAAGGAACTTTTCTCAACACATATAAAGATTTATGGTTTCAGATATTTAGTTTCACTTATTCAAAATTCTCATTCTCGATTATTTATTTATTTATTTCCCTTCCTAACGGTTTTTAGTTAACAGCAATCGTGCGCAGTTATAATTCGTACAGCTGCACTTCCACTTTAACCATTCATTTTTTTCTTTAACGTATTTCATTTGCGCTATAAATAAACTACTCTCATTTCCTACTAGAACTTGATGGGTAAAAAAATTAAATAAAGAAAAGATGTATTTATTGGAATTGCAGTTATAAATTATATCTTCAATTATCATTATGCTTTCTACAGTTCCCATACATTGATTAAAGATTACTCAATCACATTTAACTGCAATCTGTTTTTTAATGTAAACATAATCGAGACTTGATGTCGCTCTTAGTCTTGAAACATGTAGGATTGCTTCACATCCTGTGGCTGCGCCGAAAGGCGGAGCTGCTACGTACTTTGTCTGCTAATCCTGTCGCCAGTGCTTTGTCTTTGTAATATAGGCGTCAAAATCTTGATTAGTTGGCGATAATACAATATGCTAAGACATATGAGTTCAGTACGCATTATGTTGCCCCTGACCGCCTGACTGGAAGGTCCGTTAAAGGACGGCTGTTGTTTTCCTTTTTTTCTGTGACGATGCGTAGCAGTGATGAAACGAATTTGTTTTTACACATCGAGATACTTAATGTGTCCTTCTGTATTGCTTCATATCCGAAGTTCCATTTTTATGAGATGTCTTCCTTTGTTTTTTGAACATAAATAAATAAGTGATTGTACTTTCATCGATATGTTGGAGTTTTTTTTAATCATCTTTTCAGCGAACCCGAGAACCACCATCTGATGCGATCCCCACGAGACCCCCCAAAAGGTTTGAGATTTTATGTTTAATGTACAAAAGTCCAACCCCCTTCCCTCCTCTGAAGTCTAGAATGCCCCTCGCTGGAGCCGCAGAAACCCCTCCCGGAGAAAAATGCTGAATTCAATTCAGCATAGCAGCGACCACTGTTGGGTGATTTACACCGAAACCTATTAAGCAACAACTTATGCCAACGTCTAACTGAATGTGCCGAAGTTTGATGAAAATCCGTGCATTAGCTCTTGAGATAGAGCTGTTGCAAAAATCGGGGGAAATGCAGCATAGCAGCTCCACCTACCAGTAAATTTACATCAAAACCTAATCATCAACAACTTACGTCAACGTCTAACCAAATCTGAAGTTTGGTAAAAATTCGTGCATTAGTTTTTGAGATAGCGATCATGCAAAAATCATGAAAAATCCAACATAGCAGCGCCACCTGCTGTGTGATTTTCACCAAAAAGTAATCAGCTCCAATTTATATGAAGGTCTAACTAAATCTAAAATTTCAACAGATTCCATGCATTAGTTCTTTAAATAGACCGCCCACAATTTTTTTGTCAGAGACAAATAGACAACTAACAGACAGACAATTTATAAAACTAATCAAATCTTATTCCAGACAAGACCTTCTAAAACTATAAATCCTTCGAAAACCGGTAGTCGAAATTTTTCACGAATCCAACACTTTTCTTTTTCTAAATACAAAAGAAGAAAGAAAAAATGAACGAATCGATTCCACCCGTAACATAGGATCAGAAATAGCGAATCGATTCAGTACACAGGTTCGATGTCGATCTTTAGATGCGGGTTGAATCGTTTTCAAGACGATTCTTTAGATTGTTTGGTGTTTGTTTTATTGGACACATACATCAGACTTGTGTGCTTGACAACAAGGCCCACTTATAAGTCATCGTCGATATACAGGGACGAGATAGCAGAATGAAATTTACAATACAGACTTTTTACATCCGGGGGCTCCACAAAGAGTGTGCAATGGAGCCAGCGGGAGTCGAATCCGATAAGCCTCCTACGCTCTAAAGCGACTAGCAGTGTGTGTCTTAACCACTCGGCCATGGAGGCCCCGATTCTTTAGATGCGGGGTAGAATCGTTATCCTTTCAATTCAAATCGATTCGCGGTCCATCCACGATTAGGGATCGGGTTGAATCGTTATATTTATTCTTCCAATTTTACTGTTTTAGTGACAGAATTGCTGTAAAATTTCGTATAAGGAAGGATTTTTTTTATTTCTTGGTTACATCAGTGTTGAATGCAGGTAATTTTCTACGAGAAGGATTTCTGCGACACCGGGGAAGAGCGTATTTTATAGATCCGTAAGGGGAGTAGGAATTGTACATTTGTCATTAAAACGCATGAAATCTTAAAAATTCCGGGCGGTTTCAATGTTCCGGAGGGAATGTCCCCACCGGACCATCCCCTGAATTCAACACTAGGTTAAATAGTTATACTTTTGTTTAGAAGCCCACTTATTCGGGTTACTAATTTATTATGTTGTATTTTCAAGTTCGTCCCTTCTATTCCCTCTACCCCCACCCTTCCTCGCCAATCTTAAGTTACAGGGCCGTTCAAAATATGCTTGCAATTTTTTAAATGCCAAATTCTCGTTCTATTTCATCATAAATCCACATTTTGAAACCTTGACCAAAGATACATTTGAAGTCGCCCCTCCGATCGTTCGGGCCTTACCTGTCCCACGGGGACATAGTTATTGTTTCTTCAAAACCATGTCGTGTAACATACCGTTGGAAAGCTTTTAATGTCCTCTTTTATTTTCTGCCCCCCCCCCTAGTTACACGCTCTTGGCACTTTATAGCTCACAGTCTATCAAAGCCTGAGAGCTAATGTGCCCGCCGGTTCTGTATGTATGTATGCATATACGTGCGTACGTACGTAACGCGATAACTCTTGATAAAAATATCCGATTTGCTTCAATTTTTTTTCCAGTTTCATCCTGATAAGGCGCTTCCCTGATTAGTTTTGGGGGTTCATTGGTTAAGTATAAAGGGGGGAGGGGCTAATCCCCCCTTAACTTAGATAAATGGGTTTTTCATGCAGAATTATCAGATTTTGATGTATCGGTTAATTTTGATAACGAGCTTCTCTGATTAGATTTGAAGGTTCATTGTTATAGTCTAAAGGGGGGAACGGACGGCTAATACCCCCTAATTTAGATAGACGGTTTTTCTATCCGATTTGCTTCAAATTTGGTATACCGGTTTATTCTGATAGGGCGCTTTCCTAATTATATTTGGAAGTTCATTGGTTAAATATAAAGGAAGGGGGACGCGGGCTAATACCCCTCTTAAATTTAGATAAATAGGTTTTTCTATCCGATTTGCTTCAAATTTGGTATACCGGTTTATTTCGACAAGGCGCTTCCCTGGTGACATTTGGAGGGTCATTGGTTAAGTATAAAGAGGGAAAAGGGGGGGCAATCACCCCCCTTAATTTATTTTTCGAGGGGCTTCTTTGAAATAAGAGTATAATATACAGTTAGTGTGAATAACCTGCGAGTTCAATGCCATCAGTTTAACTGGGCACTTTTCTTTTTAGCTCGCAGGCCATCAAAGCCTGAGAGCTAATGTGCTCGCAGGTTGTATATATACGCATGTATGTAAGTACGTAACGCGATAACTCTTGATAGAAACATCCGATTTGCTTAATTTTTTTTTCTAGGTTCACTTTGATAAGGCGCTTCCCTGATTAGTTTTGGGGATTCATTGGTTAAGGATAAAGGGGGAAAAGGGGGCTAGTCCCCTCCTTAATTTAGATAAATGGGTTTTTAATGCAGAATTATTCGATTTGCTCCAAATTTGGTATACCGGTTTATTATGTTAAAGAGCTACCTTAATTAGATTTGGCAGTTCCTTAGTTAAGTATAAAGGGTGGAAACGAAGGCTAGACCTCCACCCTTAATTTAGATAAATGGTTTTTTCATGCAGAGTTATTCGATTTGCTCCAAATTTGGTATACTGGTTTATTATGTTAAGGAGCTGACATGATTAGATATTGAGGTTCATTAGTTAAGTACAAAGGAGGGGCTAGACCCCCACCCTTAATTTAGATAAATGGGTTTTTCATGCAGAGTTATTCGATTTGCTCCAAATTTGGTATACTGGTTTATTATGTTGAGAAGCTGCCCTGATTAGATTTGGAGGTTTATTGGTTAAGTATAAAGGAGGGACGGGGACTCAACCCCCGCACTTTTTATTTAGATAAATGGGTTTTTCATGCAGTAGTATTCGATTTGCTTCAAATTTGATATACCGGTTTGTTATGTAAAGAAGCTGCCTTGATTGGATTTGTAGGTTTATTGGTTAAGTATAAAGGGGGGACGGGGGTAGTCCCCCCCTTTTTAGATAAATGGGTTTTTCATGCCGTAGTATTCGATTTGCTTCAAATTTGATATACCGGTTTATTCCGAAATGGCACTTCCTTCATTAGATTTGGAGGTTCATTAGTTAAGTATAAAAGGTGGAAAGGGCGGCAAGTCCCTTCCCCTTAATTTAGATAAATGGGCTTTCATGCAGAATTATCCAATTTACTTTAATTTTTTTTTTCTGGGTTCATTCTGATAAGGAGCTTTCGTGATTAGATTTGAAGGTTCATTGGTTAGGCATAAAGGGGGAAATGGGAGAACTAATACCCCCCTTAATTCAGCAAAATGGGTTGTTCATGATGAATTACCTGATTTGCTTCAAATTTGGTATACCAGTTTATTATGTTAAGGAGCTTCCCTGATTAAATTTGGAGGTTCATTAGTTAAGGATAAAGGGGAGGGGAAGGGGGGCTAAACCCCTTAATTTAGATAAATGGGTTTTTCATGCAGAATTATTCGATTTGCTGCAAATTTGGTATACCGGTTTATTATGTTAAGAAGCTGCATGTATTAGATTTGGAGGTTCATTAGTTAAGCATAAAGGGGGGAAAGGGGGCTGGACACCCCCTCCTTAATTTAGATGAATGGGTTTTTCATGCAGAGTTATTCGATTTGCTCCAAATTTGGTACACCGGTTTATGTTAAGAAGCTGCCTTGATTAGATTTGGAGGTTCATTATTTAAGTATAAAGGGGGGAAAGGGGGCTAGAACACCCTCCTAAATTTAGATAAATGGGTTTTTCAAGCAGAATTATCTGATTTGCTTCAAATTTGTTATATCAGTTTATTATGTTAAGGAGCTTCCCTGATTTCATTTGGAGGTTCATTGGTTAAGTATAAAGGGGGGAAACGGGGCTAATCCCCCTTCATTTATATTTTGAGGGGGATTATTCTTTGAAATAAGAGTATAATATACTATTAGTGTGAATAGCCTGTGATCTCAATGCCATCAGTTTAACTGGGCACTTTTCTTTTTATTTTTTTCTCTCTAGAGTGGCGCAACCAGGTATCATGTAAAATCTCTACATTGTTCTATGTACAGATTTTGGACTGGAGAGACTGACGTCAACTGTGGAACAAATTTTAATTGGTAAAATGGAGCATCAGCTGTTTGGGAAAGTTTTGGCATTCCATATCGTAGGTTTAACACTGTGAATTTTGCACTCATAGAGTAAAGTCTACTTTAGGTGGTCGAAGCAATATCCTTTTTCAGCGCTGCTACAAATGATCACTTCTATAGAAACCATTATGTGTTGGACTGTCCAAAAATTCTTATTTTTTCAAAGATTGAGAGAGCCGCCCTTTCCCTGCACCCCCATTGTACGCTCGTGTCTCATCACGTACTGAATAAATAACTGAACACATACTGAATAAATAACTGTCATGATTGTAAGATTTGTTCATTTTAATATAGAACATAAAATTGAAAGTATGGATATATGAGCACTTGTTGGCATTACATATAACGTTAGACGCTTCAGAGACTAGAGTGGCCTCAGAGTAAAGATCAGAAGTAGAGGCCGAATCCCATTGTTATTTCGGTCAGAACTTGAGGCACACATGTTTCCGCTTTCATCGCCAAAAGGTTGTCTTTTTTGGCGGTGATCACCTTATTGGCAATTGTCGGATTTGATTTATGCGAGAGAAACGCCCGACGCAAGAAAGTTTCAGCGGGATCCGGGGGAGAAAAACCGGTTTGGCGCGTTTTCTCTGCCTACCATCACGTGACGGTGGGTAGTGATCCCGGCGTCAAGAAAGGGTTGCTATTTCTGAGTCCAGTTATATGAGAAGTCTATGAGAGTGGCAAAAAAGTTCAATTTAGTCATAAATGAGCTAGGAGCTAGAATGATCGCTGTAATTGGAACGGGAAAATATAGATTAATGAAAAAGAGTTTTAAATTTCCGTGCTATAATACTAACCAACCCACCCGGCATTGCAAATGATGATAACCTTAAATACGTCTAAAATTAAATATAGAATGATTTTATACGTATTTTTAAACGAAAAATTTCCCAAACTAACCTAGAGATGGGGAGGGGAGCGCAATGTCTTCAGCAGCATATACACCACGGACGTGCAACGCACTGATGAGTTTGTTTTGATTAAACGAAAAATTTTCCAAACGAGCCTGAATATTGCCAGAAGCACTGCCTTCGGCAACGTACAACCTCCACTTTGCATTATTATTTTTTTTAAATGAAAATCCATCCAAACGAATCTCGAGTTGGGGGCTCCACTTCCCTCTGCAGCATACACCTGAGGTGATATATCCAAGCTCCGGTCTGATTTTTCAAGCGAACCTCGAATTTGTATTTAATTTCCGGCATTTAGATACATAAAAGTTTCAATTCTGACTAAAAATTCTTTATAAAACAGAAATAATATAAAATACGCATTACCCCTCACTTTTTTAAAACCCGATATGACATTCAAGCACATATCTCTGACTGAGACGGGTTAAGATACCTTGAGAAAACTTATAACTGAAAGAAAAAACATCTCTGGCGAATCCTTGAAATGACTTCAAGATTTTTTTTTTTTTTTTTTGGAAATAATAAATATTAATATTTTTTTCCACCAGGAATATCGTTAAATTTGGAAAAATTTATTAATAAAAGTGTTTTGTTTTTGAAATTTTGAAAGTTCAGAAAACGGAAAAATTTGAAAACTGACGCGAATCGCGGGCAAACAAAAAGTTTTTTGAAATAGTAAGGTAAGATACCGTTGGAATCGGACAGATAAGACGATTTTCACTCTTTCTTTCTTTTTTTTAACTCTACGGGACCCGGACATCGCAGTTTCAAAATGCAGTAAAAACCGAACTCTACGCTTTCGTTAGTGTGAAGAACCGCTTAACGTCTGGAGAAATGCAGAGGCATGTTTGCTTTGAAGAAAGAAAGCTCGCCATTTTGCGTTAATCGTTACGGCTTTTAATTATATTTCGGCTAATTATCAAAAAATGAAAAATCTGAGTCTCAGGTGCATTTGGACCTGCCATCGTCTATCTTTATCTACATTTTCAGACCTATATGTGCGGTAGATTTTCTTAGCCATCGCCAACGCGTGCAGAGTAAAGACAACCGTCTTTCTTTTATTAATATATATATGCAAATTAGGGATGAGAAACAACTCTCTTTTAATAATTATGGATGAAATGTATTGATATTGTATTGTATTACTTTCTCTGGGATAAAGAAATTTTACGGTTTAATGCAGGATTCTGATATAGACAGGTTTTATTTTCACAGGCTTCGCTGTGTTTCGAATTTTATTTACAGTTCTGCTAACCTTCCTTATTTTTAGAGTAATTTAAACATGTTTGGAACCAGAAATTTTATTTAATAAATGAAATAAAATACGAACTCTATAGAAACAAGACATATTTTATTAAATAATTTTCTGGTTCAAAAAGCTTTATATGACCTGGGATAAAATTGCAGCAGGATGGCAACTATGCATTTATAGATGCAGAATTTTTTTTATAAAGTTTTATTTTCGGAGGGGGGGGGGGGGGGGGGTTATAGGGCACCAACTGAAGTTCTGCGCACAGGCGCGGGATACTGTTGGCGCCCCCCTGCAAATAAGAGATGACAAAGAACTTTCTTCTATTAGTATGGATGCAATCTATTGTTAGTGTGTTGTATTATTTTCTCCGGGATAATGAAATTTTACCGTTTAATGCAGGATTCTGATACAGACAGATTTTATTTTAACAGGCTTTACTGTGTTTGGAATTTTACTTACATATCGGTCAACCTTCCTTATTTTTCAAGTATTTTAAACATGTTTGAAACCAGAAATTTTATTAAATAAATGAAATAAATGCGAACCCTATAGAAACGAGACTCATTTTATTAAATAATTGTCTGGTTCAAAAACTTTCTTTGATCTGAGATAAAGCTCCAAAAGGATGGCAGCTATGCATTTATAAATACTAATTTTTTTTTAAGTTTTATTTTCGGAGGGGTGGGGGGTTATAGGGCGTCAACTGAAGTTCTGCACACAGGCGCTGGATACTGCTGGCACGCCCCTGCTTCCATGTCTGAAAATTAAAACGTCTTCCTTAATTGAATCTTCACTCCAGGGTCCGCATGCATGATTAATCGAGTCCGGCTGACATAGAGTCTTTAGGAAAGGAAGAGTCTCCAAGGAATTCGACATTCGAGTTCCACACTTTGGGAACCATAAGAATAGGGCATGTTTACAAACAAACACTTCCGTCAACCAATCTTCAACAACATTTTTCTCGTAGCGATCATTACCAACGCCCCCTAGATAAGGGAGAAAAATGGAGTTATGAATAAAGAAGAGGAGGCATAAAGTGTACTGTCTATGAGTTGCTAGTGAAATAACTGAGGAGGTTGTCACAAGATGGCGGCTGCTTCTTTTAAATCGGATCTAGAGTTTCTGAATACCGACGGAGCAAACTTCCCACCAGTAAAATTCAATATAATTTTTTTTCTTATTTAAGCCCTTGTTCATGGAAATATTTTCTCACAAATATGATAAAACTTCTATTTGTTTTTGCTGGTGTCAGTTTGCCTGGTGAAACAGTTAGTTTGTTTCACCGGGTGTCACAATATGGCGGAAACACAGAGACTGACTACCGCAAAAGTAAACTCCCTCCAGTAAAAATGAAAATCTATTTCTGTCATTATTTATGACTGAAATTTTGTATTAATAAGGTTTTTTTAAATAAGGAAAAAAATTCTATATAGATTTACTGGTGGAACTTTCCACCGGAGGTAATCAGCGCTTGCGATAACGATTACAGTTGAAGCTGCGCTATTTTTAGGCTATGTCAGTTCCTCTTTATTAATAGTTCCATGGGGAGAAAGCCGTAGAAACGCTTTGTTGTGACGGAATGTCGGAATGAAATGTCACACTGGTAAAAATATGCAGCAATAGCTGCATACATACTCCACCACTTTTATAGAATGTTTCTGTTCTGACCAATGAGAATGCCCCATAATATAGTCAAATTACAGTTTCCTATAAAAGCGATGGAGTAACGATGCAGCAAATGCCCCAGATTTTTAACAGTGCACACAGAGCAGGGAAAACAAAGAAAAAAATTCTAAAAACTTTCATCTTTCGATTTCGTTGGCTTGTGGAATTATTTATTACTATTTACTAAAAATAATTAATAATTCAACGAAATCGAAACATGCAATTGTTCGAAATTTTTTTCTTTGTTTGCAATAGTTTTGAATTCAGGGGATGGCCCGGGGGGGACATTCCCCCCCCCCCCGCAGTCACAGAAGTCCCTCCCGGAGAAAAGCGTCTGAATTCATCACTGATTTTGCTTCGCGTGTCGTTTCGTGACGTCACAATAAAGCATGTCACGGCTACAGCGTCTAGAATACCTAGCGTGGAAATATGCTATCCAAACAGTGCTAAAAATTTGTATCCCTTAAAATGTGCGACGATACTGCTAAAATCCCAAGTGTCAATCGCAGCGACATCTGTGGGATTTTCGTATTACTACGAGTATCCCTCGTATTACTACGAGTATACTACGTAGTATTACATTGTATAGACTAGCAATTTCTTGCAGTTGTAGAAAATATCCTGCAGATGTCGCTGCGATCTGCATATTGCAGCAGCATCGTTGCACATTTAAGGGATACAATATTTTAGCTGTTTTTTAAGTATAAGGAAAGGGCAGCTGACGTCACTGTTGGTTGAATTACTGTTGGTCAGCAAGAAAAACCCATTCATTCATTATGACTCCTACCTGTACACATGAGCTAGGGAAATTTGATTGACCTACATCGCCAAGACTATTCCTACAATGATCGTTATGACAAAAATGTAGTTGGTAGATCGGTTGACGGAAGTGTTTGTTTGTAAACATGCCCTTTCCTTATTACAGGGATCGCCGATTTCCACACTGTGTATTCTAGTCGCTATATCACAGCGTTACTCTAAATCTAGCGAGCGTTGTCATTACAGAATCGTGTTGGCGACGTAAACGTAGAACAATCAAATTGACCGAATCATGTATGGAGTAGGAGTCATACAGAACGAGCAGGTGTTTCTTGCTAATCCACAGTAATTAGAGCAACAGTGACATCAGCTGCCCTTTCCTTATTCGCGATTCCAGCGCTTGAATAGGCTACCAGGTGGCAGATGCAGGGGCCTCGCTAAGGGGGGGGGGGAGCCTACCCCCCAAACATTTGCGAATGTTATTACACTTGGCAAATTTACAAACTTAGTTGGCAGATTTTTTTTAAATTTTAATAAAAAACTATAATATATTTTCTATTTCTGATAGACTTGGCAAAAATTACAAAACTAATTGGGAATATTATTAAACTTTTAACAAATAAGAACTATATTACATTTTATAACTGTGGTAAGTTGGCAAAATTATAAAACGAGTTGGCAAATACTGAAATTTGACTTGGCAATTTAAGGTTCTCTCCCCCACCAATAAAAAGTCTTAGCGATGGCACTGGGCAGATGTTCTAAATATTTATTTCCGTTACATTGAGCGATTCAAAATACACGGAACGAAGGTAAACAAACTGTTCAACGAATCACAATAAGGAAAATAACTGGAATTATTCGCCTTTATTATTGATTTCAGCGTCACCTGCAGGGGATTTGAAACGAGAATACCAATTTTGCCAGAATATTTGAGTTTCAAAAACTAACTACTTGGCGGAATTAGCTACTGCATGTTTAAAGCTTCTAGAAATTGACCTGTTGAAATTTTTATGGGCTACGGTAAAATTTTTTTTTTTAATACTAACTTCATAATTTACATATTTGTGTTCCGACAGCATTAAGCTTAAACTTTGCTCACCAGATAGTACTCAAGTGTTGGCGTCACCAACCAACCAGAAGGCTTTCTACTCTCGGGGTCAATGACTTTTCTCTTTGCATTAAAATTTTTGCGTCCTGACGTCGTATTTCAGTCTTCATTTGCAATAAACCAGCCAACCAACCGAATTTGTGCTATGCTTACAGCAACTTGAACTTTTGTAATAAAATTTTGACAATTGATTTTCGTGTGTAATTATTGTACATCATCTCATATGATTTGGAAACAATGGTATTCTTATTTAGATTTCAAATTTTTATGATATCGTTTTACTATTCTTCGATTTCGTTCAGAATCTTTACTTTTTTAGTTTGGCGAACTGTTCCCTTTATTGTATATTACCTTTGATTTTGTTTGCTTCATTTTTATTTGCCTGTTTATGCTATTTGTTATTACTCATTTGTTTATGCTGTGAAATAACATATGGATTTCTCTTGGATATGTAAACTAAACGATCCTACAAGATTTTCTTGATATTAATTTCTTATGCATTCGCTTAATTTAAACTATAATTTCTCAAAACATGTGTGTATAGTATGTTATTACAACAAAACAAGTATGCAGGACTGTACTGTATTTCAGTAATTTGTGGAGCACATATAGGGGGGGGGGGGGGACTTTTCACAAAATAAGAAAATCAACTTTTGTTTGACACAAAAAATTTCAATTTATAGAATGCAAAATGAATCACTTTCTAATGTCCTTGAATGATATAGAAACCTAATTGGCACAAACAATTTTATAATTAAAGAAACTTTGTTTCAAAATGTGTCCCATATAGTGCTGTCCTCTAAAAAAAACCCACAGGAAAATGTATCCTAAAAAAAACCCACCCTAGAACTTAGTCAAAAAAATCACAGAAGTCAAAATTTCTTTTTGTCCTGTTTCTATGTGTCATTTACAATAATAAAAGCATTTAAAATTACTTAAGTGTTTATTTAGTTTTTTTAAAAATAAGCAAAAAATTACATTTATAATTTTTCATTTGTAAATCCTTCAATTTACAATTATTAAAATATTATTCTTTTTTTTTCTTTTTTTTTTTTGCAGAATTGTATTTTAAAACTAATTAATAATGAAAGAAAAACTTTTCTGTTTAATATTTTGATTTCTAGAAGTGTTTTTACATGTGGGTTATTTTTAGAAAAAAGTGGGTTTTTTTCAAAGTCTTGTTTAATTGGCTGCCATTTTGTAATATATTGATAGAAAAAAAAATACTATACATTAAAATCTTAGTCAGGACAGGCTGTGAAAATGTAGCTACTTCAAATTGTTTTGTATTTTTTATTAAATTTTATATAGTGAGAAATTAAAAAAGTGGGTTTTTTTTAGAGGACAGCACAGTACCTCCCCACTAGCAGGGAAGTATGGAACAGCTATAAAACAGAGTAAGATAAGGCACAAATTGTCTAGTGTCGGCTACATATACAGTCTAACAAAGTTTTATATGTAGTCATTGATAATGTCTGTGCCACAATATCAAATTGTAGTATCTTCATCGCTGGAAGGAAAATTCAGGATTGTCAGTCACAGATGACATTAAAAAATCATCAGTTCAATTTATTTACATTTTGAAGTAAATGAATATATTATCAATGTTATAATTAATGTATTGCCCTCTAAAAATATTTGCATATTAGCAATTGACATAAATCTTATTAAAAAGAAGGTATTGGACTTAGTCCCATTCCTCACCACTACCTTCTTTTATGTTAAACAACTTCTTGTATAAACAAAAATGTTGCTTTTAGGCTTAGTTTAAATTATGGATAATATGCAGTATAATGTTCCATAAATATGGAAACTCTTATATCTACGCATAAACAACTAATTAATATACAGAAGGCATAAAAAGTATATATAAAGCAAATTTTCTTTTGATTCTTGAAATAATCTTTTTGTTTATGCAATTGCAAGCTTAAGCAGATCAGCAACTTCTTTCAACTGAAGATTGGGTTACCATTGCTTCATCTAGTGTGTGATTGATAAAATGTTTAGAATGATACATAAGGAAAAAAACCTACTGTCCCATTCCACCCCACTCTCCCCTAATAACTGGAATTTCCAAGAATTGGCTTGAGTAATTAAAGGTTTCTAATGCAAACCCTGTGAGCGATCCTGTGTGTCTAACATGCCATAAGTATTCATATGTCACAGGAACTTACACTTGATCATGAACATGAGGAGAAAGACTTTTTCAGAATAGGCTTTGAAGGAGAAAATCAGTCTAAAATTATTTTTTAAATAGAAACTCTGACATAGCATGGTTCTACTTGGTTTATCTGCTTCTACCAATTATTTGCTAGATCAATTAATGAACGTTATGTCGGCAAGTCTTATTTGGACTAACATATGACAGCTTTTCATGTGTAATAAAACTGGCTAATCTGTTATTTGACCTTTCTTGCAGCATTGATTGTTTGTTGAAAATGAACTTTAAAAAGTCATTCCTTCCAAAATGCATAGATTTACAGCATCTTTTAAATTTATAATAAACTCTGTATGACTTTTACTGAAATAAAACTTCACAAAATTTGTTTAAAACCAGGGTTGGCATGGTTTAAACCAAGTGGTTTTAACCATGGTTTAAACCACGGTTTAAACCAATTGGTTTTTTTGTCAAAAAAACCATTTGGTTTTTTTAGAAAAAATCTAATATAATATTTTCTCTTTTTTGTAATTTAATTGTTTTAAATTATTGATAGAAGTAATTTCTACTCTTAACGCTTCATCTCAGCAATAAACATGAGACATAACGAGCCTAGGTCATGTTTCTATGCATGTAGAATGAAAATTAACATGTGCTGATGAACATATCTGGTACCCTAAAGATTTTTCTTAAAACATGTGAAATTAGAAAAGATACAATAGATAAATAATATTCAATATTTAGCATAAAATATTTTCATTTAAAAAATGCAGATTATTTACACCAGTTAATAACAAAATACAATGATCTTTAAGATTTTGGTTAAGTTGTAAAGAAAAATTTTCTGGATTGGGATTGGGTAAGATTATCCTTAAAGAATTTAAATGGAGATATGAAGTTGAATAACACAACTTGCAAAAATTGAATGCTAGTTATAGCATTTCAATAATACCAATCAATCTTTTCTGTTAGTTGCTGAATCTAACGGCCAAAAATGTTAACTTAGACACTTGGAGTTATCAATCAGAAATCAAAATAACCAGAAGTATTTGGATATTAAAAAAATGATAACAAGCACAGAATAATATATTAGTATATTCATGAAACTCCATCAAATGTTTATTGATTGATTATTATATTATTAATCAAAGGATTCTTCGTACGATTTTCAAGGTATCAATGTTTCACTGTGTAGAGCAGTTTACTTTGAACATAAGACATAGCTGTTACTAATGATGTTTAAATTAGAAATGATTTCAATTTTCTATATAATTGACTGTAATTATTTAATTTAAATATTTTCAAAAGTTATATTACTTATATAATATCCAAAAATGTTTATTTTATCAACACATATGCATCTGTATGCAATAGGAAATTATATTTAAAAAAACCCGGTTTAAACCAAAAAAACCTGGTTTAAACCAAATAAACCGGTTTTTTTGGTTTTTTACAAAAAAACCCGGTTTTTTTCCAACCCTGTATTAAAACGTGAGTGGTATTTTAATTTTTCATGACTGGAAACCAAAATATTTTAAACAGGGTGTCTAGCCAACTGGAAAAGTCACGGAAATTCGAAAACTCTGAGAAAGAGTTACAAAAATTTAAAACTTCCAAGAAAATATTAGCAAAAAATGTCTTATTATAAAACTAAGGGGTACTTTTCGGTTAGCTGGTCACCAGTGTTATATATATATATGTATGTATATCTATATATACATTAGAGATGCAACGAATATTCAGCCTATCTGCCGAATATTCGGCTTCGGCTGAATATCAAGTCCATTATTCGGCCTTGGCCGAATAATACTGTAATAAATGTTTTTATATTTACACAGTATAACTTTTTAATTTGACAATTTATATTCATCATATATAATGAAAATTTTATTTGAAATTAACTAACACTTTTTTTTCCCATTAACTTTTATAGTCCGAATGGGTTTTATCTACCCATTTTTATATAAGAGGTTAATTTAGGAACCATCTTAAAAAATTTTTATGCTGTATCATTAAGTACAAAAAGTATCTGTAATAAGCTAACATAATCTGTTAAATTTAAAATTAATCTATTCAAAATTGTTTTAATACAGCTGTACAAGCTAATTCATTTTTTTTTTTTTTTTTTATCATAATGGGAAGTTTAAAATTTAACCCATGTTACATAAAAAAATATTTCTTTCAATAATATTTTGATTTATACCTATAAAGAACATAAATATATGATTGATTAGATATAGATGTCTTATATGTATAGGATATTTAAGTCGTATATGTTGCTGTTGCAATACTTAAAGGCTTTTAGTAAAATACGTTTTAAAGTTAAATATAATTTAAGTGATTTTTTTAAGTGTGTTACTATTTCTTATTAAATAATGAAAGAAATGTAAATACTAAATTCTTTTAATTAGTATGCATTTACGTTTTAGATATTTTTTTCAAGAATAGCATTGTAATGCCTTAAAAAACAGTTAATGTTTTCAATAAATGCAGATTGTGATGCAGAAATAATAATTCAGCCTCAGGTGATAGTCTATTTCTTTTCTTTTTTTTCCGTAAATGTTACCTGTTTCTGAAAATAATCTCTCACTATATACGGTATTTCCTGGTGCAGAAAGGTACTTTTGGGCTAATTGTGAAAGGTTTGGAAAGTCTTCAGAATTTTTCGCCACCACTCCAAAGGACACTTTTGTTTTTCTAGTAGTGGCTGGGAAAGAAAATTACTAATTTCTTTTACTTCTTCACATTGAGGGGCACTTTCTATAGAGGTTTCACTGCTGACAGCAAAGAAAAAAAAAATAATAAAGATAAATAAAAATTTTGTTAATTGTGAGCTTTATAAAGTCTACAATGATTTCTTTCCACCATTTTAGAGGATATTCCTTTCACCTTTTATATCAGTGGTTTTTCTTAAGATATTAAGATTTCTTATTTTTTATTTAATCTGAAAGCTGAAACTTATGTTTCCTAGTACTTTTAAAATTTTGTCATTATTTTAAAATGTAACAACAACACACATAATAGCTATTAAAATGTAACTAGACAGTACTCGATGAGGAACTTTTGCTAAGAATTTTTTGGGGGGTTTGAATTATATTATTGAGGCAATTTTAGGCCGAACATAGCCGAATATTTTTTCAGAGTAAAATAATGCTTTAAAAAATTAAAAATTTGTATATAAATAATTTTTTAAAAGAAAACAATACATTTTAATTGTGAAATATACAAGAATTGTGCATATAGTGCATACTATATTTTGTTTTTAGGCAAAAATAAGTTCATTATTCGGCGGCCGAACAGGCCGAATATTCGGCTGTAACTTGGCCGAACATTCGGCTGTAACTTGGCCGAATATTCGGTTATTCGGCCAAACCACTATTCGTTGCATCACTAATATACATACATATATATGTATATATACACACATATGTATACATATAGCTTCTATATGTGTATAAATATACATATATATGTATATATAGTTATACATACATATGTATATATAACACTGGTGCCCGGCTAACCGAAAAGTACCAACTAAGGATTTGAAATTGCAGTACTAGGAAAATCAAATTTTGCTCTTTATAAAGTACTGTTGTAAAGAGTATTTCAACCTTCCGTGCAAATAATTTTGTCTATTCAGGCCCTGACTATCGCGCGGGTAACCGGGGCCTGTGCCCTGGATACGAAATTTTTGAGGGGCACGAAATCTTTCAGAATTTTATCTAAATTTCCATTAAAAGGAATCAGAATTGTGAAAAAAATGTTATATGTGAGATATTAATACGATGAAATGACAAAAATATACCTCAATATATGGTTAAAAGCACATTTCAATAAATAATAGAGAAAATATGGTGAAATGGAATTGGTTTTGACTCAATATCTCTATAAATAGGGTAATATAAACGGCACGGTGCCATTGAACATGAAAAGAGACATCAATCATTGAGTAACGCAGATAAGAATCTGAACTGTGCTGGAACACACATGAAAGAGTAGAAATTGAGCACTTATAATTTGACGAGTCTGATTGTTCGTTTACTCGCTGAATGAAGTATTGGCGCAATGGCGAGCGGCGGCAAGAACCCTGATTGTGTGTAATATGTAAAAAAAAAAAAAAAAATAGTATTAGTAAATTAACCAATCTAAGGGGCACAAAAAAATTAAGGTGCCCTGGGCACGGAAACTTGGTAGTCGGTCCCTGTGTCTACTCCTTTTCAATCCTTCCTTGTAAAGCACGATTTTCAACTCCAGCTTCACTGAAACTTTGTATTGAATGTTGTAGGATTGATTAGATGTTTCAGTTTATTTACTTTTCTTTGTTTTGGATGTGAACATTTGTTAGCTTAATTTATTGAATATTTATTATTTGCTTTAAAATATGTCAAAGCATAAAGCAATTTGTATTTAACTGTAATTGATGTGATAAAAAATGTCATCCTAATTGGGTAAAATGGATAGAACTTGATGCTAAAAATGTGTATCTGCATATCTTCAAATGTTTAGCATGTAAAATGTTCAACGATTTGTAAATTTTGCAAGAATTTGTGGAACAGATGTCTTATTATCCTGGGATCCACCATCTTGGATTTTTTTCTTGGTGTGAATTAAAAATTGTTTTTCAATTAATAGTTATAATTATTATATTTCAATTTTTTCAATATTATATTAATCTTTCAACAATATTTAACCATTGGCGAAAAAGGAGTTTTCATGCAAGAAAAAAAATCCAAGATGGCGGACCCCAGGATAATAAGACATCTAAACCGAAATTTTTTAACAATTCAGTCGTTGTTACTTCAGAATCAGTTGTGAAAGTTCCACTCTCAAATTCACAACATTTAACAGTTTTTTTGTGTGTGTGTGTAACATCACAAAATCTTGATTTCTGGAATCCCCCCCCCCCCCCGGAACCTGGAAAAAGTCAGGAAAATTTGTTGCTGATCTGGAATAGACACCCTGTTTAAATAGTGACTATATTTAAATATTGCATTTTCATTAAACGAATTACAGAGTTTAAAAATATTTTCTCAATATATATCCTTACCAGGTATAATAGTAATTATAGATTATTCTTAATAAATTTATAAAAAAAAACATTATTTGCTTTATGAAAACCCATGATTGCATTAAATAATGTTTGTGTGTAATGTTGGAGGCACAAATGTTTTCTACTGGCAACTTGAATTTTATCAGATTTTTTTCCTATTTGTAAAATCCTGATCAAGAGTTTATTGTTATATACTGAAGTAAATATTTTTTCTTCATATAACGAATGGAGGCAATGACTTCTCTTTTATCTTTGCCCACATAACTACTACTTGCTAATCTCATCTGATGATGATGGGAGCAGATTGCTCTCAAAACTGTAATAAATCGTAGTTTGTATTCATTATATGAAAGAAAAAGATTTACTTCAGTATATTTCTCATCTCCAGTGAACTTATCATTGTTTAGTCTACCATATGTTTAAATAAAGAATTTATGCTTAAAAAAATAATTTTTTTTCTTTAGGCCAGTGATGATAAATCTTTATCAACATTAGAAGCATTGTTGACTGAATTTTTTAGTGCAAATACCTCAAATGAAAGAAAGAGACAAATTGGTATGATTTTTATTCTTATTAACTTCCTCTTTATCGTTACTACTTTAGAATAGCTGATTTTTCTTTCTATATATTCTGTTAGAATAAAATGTCTGCCACATTTCTCTATAAATCATGCAACTATTGCAAAATAAAGTAAAAACCAGGCACAATACCCTGCCTTTCTTAAAAATATATTGAAATACACCTATAGTTTACCCAGCGATCTCTTGCAAAAATTTCCCATATACTACGACATATCAAAACTTGTATGCCCAAGAGCTTGCAAAAATTGTAGAACTTTTTTATTTATGTATGCTCAGGGAATTAATATTATTTTTATGATTACTATTATATATTAAATTATATTGTTTTTTAATTCATAGTGTATGAAATCATTTGAAATTAATGTTATTTTATTTATTGTATCTTTCTTTTTGTAATCATTGCTAAACACAAAAAAAAATTTTATCTTGCTCTTTTCTAATCAGTTAGTGAACATTTTCCTTTTTTAGTGATGTGAAAATAAAACATCAAGGGAATTAAGCATTAGAGATGCAACGAATATTCGGCCTGTCTGCCGAATATTTGGCTTCGGCCGAATATCAAGTCCATTATTCGGCCTTGGCCGAATAATACTGTAATAAATGTTTTTATGTTTACACAGTATAACTTTTTAATTTGACAATTTATATTCATCATGTAAAATGAAAATTTTATTTGAAATTAACTAACCCATTTTTTTCCATTAACTTTCATACCCCGAATGTGTTTTATCTACCCATTTTTATATAAGAGGCTAATTCAGGAATCATGTTAAAAAATTTTTATGCTGTATCAATAAGTACAAAAAGTATCTGCTTGTAATAAGCTAACATAATCTGTTAAATTTAAAATTAATCTATTCAAAATTGTTTTAATGCAGCTGTACAAGCAAATTCAAAATTTTTTCTTTTTATCATAATGGGAAGTTTAACATTTATCCCTTGTTACATAAAAAAATATTTCTTTCAATAATATTTTGAATTATACCTATAAAGAACTCTAGTGCTATCTGCTGACAGCAAAGAAAAAAAAATAATGATAATAATAAATGATAAAAATGTTTTTGTTAATTGTGAGCTTTATAAAGTCTACAATGATTTCTTTCCACCATTTTAGAGGATATTCCTTTCATCCTTTCTATCAGTGGTTTTTCTTAAGATATTAAGATTTCTTATTTTTTATTTTATTTCATCTGAAAGTTGAAACTTATATTTCCTAGTACTTTTCAAATTTTGTCATTATTTTAAAATGTAACAACAACACACATAATATTTATTAAAATCTAACTAGACAATACCTGATGAGGAACTTTTGCTAAGAATTTTTTTTTTTTTTCGGGGGGGGGGGGGGGGCTGAATCTATTATTGAGGCAACTTTTAGGCCGAATATTTTTTCAGAGTAAAAGAATGCTTTAAAAAATTAAAAATTTGTTTATAAATAATTTTTTTAAAGAAAACAATACATTTTAATTGTGAAATATACAAAAATTGTGCGTATAGTCTATATTTTGTTTTTAGGCAAAAATAAGTTCATTATTCGGCGGCCAAATAGGCCGAATATTCAGCTGTAACTTGGCCGAATATTCGGTTATTCGGCAAAACCACTATTCGTTGCATCACTATTAAGCATTTGATACTCTGTTGTTTTCATTAACTGTTTAAATTAAAATTACTGCTTATTCTACAAATTATTATTGAGATTTATACCCTGAATCAGATTAAGGGTGTTCTCAAATCAAAGCTAACTACTTTCTGACATATTCCCAAATTCAATTTTTTTTTCTTAAATGCATGAGATTGGCTGGGGCTCTTATTCAGAAACTGAAATCGAACAGTTTTTATAAAGGCAGAGTATTTTTCATCAAATGCTGTCAAAGTTTAGATTTTGAACAGAATTTCCAGATGCAACTGCCAGATAAATGTTTTGAGACAGCAATTACATATAACTTAAGATTTAATTCATTTTCTCGAAAAATGAAAAACTAATGGATTCCAAATCATTTCCCTAATGATGCTTGCAAATGTCATTTACTTTGAAAAATGAGTTCATAGATGTGTCATAAAAATTTTAGGGGGAAAGTATTTAGATTCAAGAAAGGGCCTTTGTTCTTGGACTAGATTCAAGGCAGTTCCTAGATGTTTTGCCATTCCAGAGGAGAACTGGAAATGTTCTTTCGCCCTTTTATTGTCATTTCTTTTTTATTTAAAATTAATGATTTTCTCACTGTTTAGCACCTTTTTGTTATCCTATGCCTAGAAATGGCCTGGCTAGATCTAGTTGTTTGCATACAATTATAATTTTCACTTAATTGTAATAACTAATTTTTCTATTTGCCGCATGGAAATGTGACATTCTCTCGATCATGCATTTTAATTTAGCCCAAAATTCCATATTTTTAATAGTTCCCTGTTATTGTTTATTTAATTTACCATTCCCACATTTTATACTATTTAATTCCCTTTAATTTGATACTCCATTCATAATTTTCTGATGATTTTTTGGCCAATTGACCTTTGCATTTTGCTGATGTCAACTTTAAATTATTTTAACAGCAAACTAGAGTGCACAGGTGTGAGTGGAACATGGCTGTCAGTAGCATGCATTTATCACACACATTTGCTCGACATTGTTGCCATTTTTGTGTGTTCCGATTGGTTGCTGGGTGTTTTCGAGATATTTAATTCTGAAACCCATGATCTCCAATTGAGAGCTGTGCAACATTGCTGATCAGTTCTCCTATCATGAAACTTTTCGGGGATCCAAAAAAATGGACTGGTTCTGTCACCTTTTTCCATTACCCCATATTTTTTAGTCTGCTGCTTATTAAATGATTTTTTTAAATATATACTTAAAGATATAGTAGTCTTGTTTTCTCACTAGTGGCGGCTTATAGGTAGGCAGCACAGATACAGAACTGCAACCCCTGCTACTTTTATTTTATATTATCAATAATGTTCAATATATTGTGTCTTCTTTTCTTTCTTTCTTTATACTTGTCATTACATAATCATGAAGCTTAGTATCGGTAACTATCCTGCAATTCATAAAAAATGTCAAAAATCCTTGTATCAAACTCTGAACAGCTCTAGCAATACTATGTTTGACTATTGTGCACATATCTAAGATAAAAAGCAGCTTTAAGGGAGGTATGGACACTGTATTTTGCACATTTCCAATAGCCCTTTTTTTGCTGAAGCTTCAGAGAAAGCTGTGGTATTAGGAGAATTTTCAAAGTGTGGCATAAGATTTATTTAGTGAAATTTTGCATATTTCTTTATGAGGCTGTTATAATAAACTGTACATTATTATTATTATTTATTTATTTATTTATTTTTATTATTTTTTTTAGAGAGAACTTGTATTGAAACATATTTTTCTAAAAGGTTAAATTTTTGTTTCGAAAGTATAGCAAAGAGCAAAAGTATATTGAATTAGATGTATAAATGTTTTGATGTAGTGTATTTTCAACTCAGTTAAGCTTAAAATCATGGGAGAGAATTTTGGTTGTAAAATTTCATGGAAACCTCAAGACAAAGTCCAAAATGTATTCTGAAACCTACGAGAATGATCAGTTACTCTGAGAAATGTAAGAAAAATTGCTACTATTCATATGTGCCATGCTTGTGGTGTCATAATGAAATTAAACTAAAAAAACAAAAAAGCAACTGTTCAAACAAAAAATTAATGAAGACATTTGAGAACTTGAAAAAAATGTTAAGTAGCATAGTTGGATAAAATAGACTATAGGTTTTTTATAAGATAATCATTGATAGGCATTTTGCTTGATAATAACCCATTGTCCCATTTGTTAAGGATTTGATTAATTCTTAAAGTACTATTTCTTCTGTTAAAAGATTTGTTGGGTTTTTAAAAATAAGCAATTCTTTAATCCATCTTGAATAATGCAGCAATAAGTTTATAATTTTTTCATTTTTGAGACAGGTGTATTAGAGATCAGACTGGCTCAGTCCAACATGAGCTTAGGCTCAATTTTTATACCAGTCTTTGGACTGAGACTGATTCTTTCTGAAACTGAAAATTTTATTTATTTACGTATAGAAAAATTAAAAAGAATTTTTTTTTCCTTAAGAACTACTTATTCTATTTCAAGTCACTTTAATGCTAGTTTGATCAGAATGAAGTGAAACAGAATTAGTGTTTTTTTTTCTATTCTAGTATTAAAATGTTATCTACTTATAATAAAATCTGAGTGCAGGAAAGTGTAGGTGGGTCATTCCATGCCAAATCACTTCAGCCATGTAACTCACCATCTCCGATTTGTCTGAAATTTTCAGAAAACACCATACTAATAAAGTTAGAAAGGCACATGAAATTTTAAATTGATGTGACTTATACATTTTTTTTAACGTGACCTTGAATGTGGGTGTACAGCAAAAAAATGCGTCGCCTTGTAGTGGAAGTCATGGGTGTGCTTTGAACTGCGGAATTTTATTTCTCGGCTGCTACTTAAGATAGAAAGCTGAAAATTTTGCCACTTATAGTTCTTTTCATGTGGAATTCAGAAAAAAATACTGTTTTAATGCTGGATCTTTTGTATATAATTAAAAAAATATTTATACTGACAGTTACTATATTTTGTATGAAAATTTTCAAAAATCAATTCTATAAAAGTGCATCTTCCAACCTGAACCTAATATTTTTTTAAATGCTCCATATACCATGTTCTTTCAAATAAAGAAATTGCTGTAATAATTTTTGGGGAAAAAAAAAAAAAAAGCTAAACTTCTTTAAAGCATTGCATTTGGAATAATGTTATACAAAATATATACAGTCAAACAAAATATTATACTAAATTAGCTAAATAGCTTCATTAAAACACATTTCTTAAATTCTTGTTTGCATAGCTATCAAAATTTAGTGTTATTGGTAAAATAAATACATAAATAAAAGGCTTGTTTACTCCAATTCTATATTTTCTTGACTACATACTTGGAAGAAATTACTTCAATATTTTAAATTTTCAACAAGTAAATACTCCAAAAACAGACTTTGATTTTACACATACCATGTTTAAAATAATAATAATCAGCGGGTGCTTTAATCGTTAATATATATATATATCAGTAACTAAATTTATGATTACTGAAATTAGAATATTCTTACAAAGTTGAAATAGTTGCAAGTAAAATAACTTACAAATATTCTGATATGAAGTTGCATATGATTGGTAATATAAATACATAAATAAAAGTCTTGTTTACCCGAATTCTATATTTCTTTGACTACATATTTGGAACAAATTACTTCAATACAGTAAATTCTGTCTAAGACAGACTCTGCGCAAGCCGGAAATCTGTCTACCTGGAAAAATTTTTCAAGTCCTGGCGAACCCATAGAAAATAACATTAATTCTTGTTGCATGAGTCACAATATGTCTAACGTGGAAACGGAAATGTTTTTAAGGTCCCACCAAAATTTTGCATAAGGCAGAAAAAATGATATTTTAAACATGAAAAGCATTCTGTTTATGAAACTTAAAAACTGATATACGTACGCTATATACTCAATGCCAAGAATTTTAATTAAGTTCCGTAATAGTTTTAAAAAGTTTATTTTTAACTAGAAACTGTTTAAATTTTAAGGAATTCTTGCATTTAAAAAATGAAATAATCATTTATCCTATATAAATTTGCATGTTAAAATTATTATTATTATTAGAAGGATGCACATTTATGAAAATAAGTATTTTCTAAAGTACAATATATTTATGTTTTAAGGTTTTACTCAAATTCAAAGTGATATCTTACTGTCTTATTCCCGAAGTTATTTTGTCTCTGTGTGTGTGTGTTTGAGTGTAAACTTCAAATCTGCAGGTATTACAGCAGTACTAAGAAATTGAATAGCATTTCTCATTTATCTGTAAAGACTTTCTGAATTTCAGTTTTCAACCGATTTTAGAGTCAGGACAATTAATGAAAGATCGTCATCGTCAAGCAGTTTATTACAACTCAAGATCCAACCTTTTTATTGAAAACATAAAACGCTATTCGAGTGACGTATGCTTCATTCCAATAAATCATGTGTTCAGAAAACTCGATCACTGTACAGGTTATTTGTCCTTCGTCGTTTTATCTTGTCTAAGGATATTAGTAAGTGCATCGTAAAAGTGTCTTCAAAATCTAAATTCAATATTCCATTGCGGCAGGATAAAGTTGAAGTTACCAAATTAAAAGAAAAATAATTATTCTGTAGGATATCTTTGTATTAGGTTTAATTGTGGTAAAACTCAAATTTATGATGCTTAAAAGGAAAGAGTTGAAAACATCCAATAGAAAGAGGAAACGTGTTGTGAAAGATGAAGACATTAATGCATTAACTTTTGAATGTTTTTTGATTAATAGAGTGAAAATTTTGCTCACATCTGGACTATATTGCGAAAACATAGGTAAAAAGGATTTTAAAGCTTCCAGTGAATGGTTAATGAGTTTCCATAATCTACACAACATTGCCATGAAGCATGCTTGCTGACCCTCGAAAGGTGTACGACAGCATGAAATTCGGGAATGGAAAGGAAACTTTCATCTACTGATTGAAAGATATCAAGAGAAGGACATATATCATTGCAATGAGACTGTACTATTTCATCATGTGTGCCAAATAAGTCACTTACATTAGTGATTGGGAAATTGAAAATGTTATGTTTCAAGAATGTAAATATTGTTAAACTGCCTGTGACTTGGAGATCTCAGAAAATATACTGTTTGTCGATTGTTTTAATGGAGGGGTGGCTGAAGGAGTTCAATAGATGAATGATTGATGAAACTAAAAAATAAAATTTGTACCTCGATAATGCATCTTGTCATGCTGACGTCAAACTGTTGAATATAAATTTACAATTTCTTCCGGCAGATACTACTGCAGTGACACAACCAATGGATCAATGAGTTATTAAAATGCTGAAAACTACTACAAAAGATATCTGTTGCAGTCAATTATTGCATCTTTTGATGACTGTTCTTCAGCCACCGACCTCACAAAAAACATCAGTGTTTTCGATGCTGTTAAATGGATTGCCAAACTTTGCTCTGAAATGCTGCCTGAAAAGACTAACTGAAGAAAGCAAATGAGGATGACCACACTTCTGAAAACGTTGAGGGCAGTAGTGCAATCCAAACAGGACGGTTCGAGAAGAATTAGGTTCCTCGAAATTATTTTTCTTGTTCAGAGAAATTTAAAAAAATAATACCGATAACAGACTTAACGTGTTAGTGCAGAATGCACAGTAAACCGAAAGAAAAAACAAACATTGATAAAGGATTATTATTATTTTACCATGCAAAATATAAAGTATGTAATTGTATTGATTAAATTAAATGATTTTTATTAAATTTCAGAATTAGAGCAATTTCATATTGGTAATATTTATTTTTGTGTTCAAATAATGTGTTTCAAAATTATTAAAAACAATTTAAATTAAAAAAAAAATAATAATAAAACTGATTACCATCATTTATTATTATTATTTTAAACATGGTATGTGTAAAATCAAAATCTGCTTGTTTTCGGTGTTGAAAATTTAAAATATTGAAGTAATTTATTCCAAATATGTCGTCAAGAAAATATAGAATTGGAGTAAACAAGACTTTTATTTATGTATTTATTTTACCAATAACAGTAAATTTTGATAGTTATGCAAACAAGAATTTAAGAAATGTGTTTTAATGAAGCTATTTAGCTAATTTAGTATAATATTTTTTCTTTGACTGTTTATAACATTATTCTAAATGCACTGCTTTAAAGAAGTTTAACTTTTTTTTTTTTTCCCCAAAAATTATTACAGCAACCACTGATTTTTTTTTCTTTATTTGAAAGAACGTGGTATATGGAGCATTTAAAAAAATATTAGGCTCAGGTTGGAAGATGCACTTTTATAGAATTGATTTTTGAAAATTTTCATACAAAATATAGTAACTGTCAATATAAATATTTTTTTAATTATATACAAAAGATCCAGCATTAAAACAGTATTTTTTTCTGAATTCCACATGGAAAGAACTATAAGTGGCAAAATTTTCAGCTTTCTATCTTAAGTAGCAGCCAAGAAATAAAATTTCGCAGCTCAAAGCACACCCATCTTCCACTACAAGGCGACGCATTTTTTTGCTGTACACCCACATTCAAGGTCACATTAAAAAAAATGTATGAGTCACATCAATTTAAAATTTCATGTGCTTTTCTAACTTTATTAGTATGGTGTTTTCTGAAAATTTCATACAAATCGGCAACGGTGGGTTACATTTTGAATTTTTTTGGGGTGATTTGGCATGGAATGACCCAGCTGTAACAAAAGTGTAGGCCGGTGCGAACCACTCTGGTTTGCGAATCGACCATAGCTAAATACCATATTAGGCTTAATGAAAAAAATATGACAGCTAAATGATAATTTTTTCTGCTTGAAATCATGTCTGTTCAGCATATTTTCATATAAAACATGTGTATCATATCCATTTATAATGTATTAAGTTCTAAATTAAAATTAAGCTATTAGAAATATAGAAATCAGATCTAAACAAACGATACTTTTGCCATTCAGATTCAAATTCTACAAACAAATGAATGACTCTTTGAACGGTTCATTAAAAAAAAATGCATAACATGGATGCTGGTCTTAAAATAATTGTAAAAATATATTAAAACCTTTAAATATTTTAAATTTAAAACCTTCAAAAACTATCCTATTAAATTCTAAACTTAAGGGCCAAATCAACAACAAGTTCTAAATTAAAAATAATGGATAACTATCGCCATCTGGTGGAGAAAAGAACTTTCACTCTAGGAAAGTGCTATGCAAAAGAACATTGCATTATGTATTTTTAGTTTAATTAGAATGATTGTTCTTTTGCACAATTTCAGATTTCCATTGACATTTGCATTCTGTCTTATATGACAAAGTAAAAATTATACGAATTTGAATATCTAAAGCTTTCAAATGCATTTACAATAAAGAATTATTTCAATGGCACTTTAGCATTAGTTAAAGGGACAATCTTAATTTAAATATTAGAAGAATGCCTCTGTAGGCCGTTTTAATTCCCAATAAATTAGGAGCTTATGTTTCTTGCTAATTCTTTTGGTGTCAACTTTCTGTTGTAATCTTACTTTTTTTTACAATGCATTTTATCAGATTTGAAGGCATTGCAAATAAAATGAATATTTATCATCGGTGCAACATATTTTAATTATCTTGCAGATAAAATTATGAATTTTAACATAGTGTGTAGCAAAAAAAAAAGTCACGCTAAACAGCAAATTTTTAATGTAGAGGGAACCTAAACAAGCATTTTCGTCATAGAATGTGTAACTGGAAATGGCGCGTTTAAGCGCTGGTGACTAAACTGTAGTTTACATAATATCTTTGTTCTAATCACCAAAAATCAAACGATAATACTTTTTAATTAACAAAATGCATGAGGCATCCTTTTTTTTTAAGTCAGAAAAATATTTTTTAAACTATTGTTTTGAAGATTTATCATTCACTTTCCGTCATTTTTGACGGGAGTTATATACTAATTTTAAAAGAATATTTGTGATATTTGAAGAATTATGTAGACTTTGATAGTGACGGGCTGATGGGATACCCTGTTGATATGGCACCAATCGAAAGAGGCAGCAATAATTTGTTTTCAATTCAATTTTTGTTTTTAACAAATAAACAGCAGGATATTTTTTAATTGGATCATTTATTATTTTTTTTTTTATGTGGAGATTAACATAAAAGGAATATTCTCTTCTGATTTTTGAAAACCAGTCTTCGCTTGAAGTTTACAAATTTACAGCTATTGAGTACGAGTCACAATCGCTATTCATATGGAAATAATGTTAGAGATTCCTATAATAATATATCTATTTGTCATCATAAACTCTGCTCATGCTGAAATTTTGCTCTACACACTTACACTTTCATTCATAAGTAGATTTAATTGGTATTTATTGTTATTCAGATAGTAAGCAATCAAACATTGTTCCCTATTTTCCTGTAACAGGGTTCCTGTGCGACTGGAAAACAGGGAAATGTCAGGGAAAATGACAAGTGCCCAAAAAGTCAGAGACAATTTAAAAAAAAATTCTAACACCTGGAAAAGTCAGGGAATTTTCGTTTTGTATGCTATCATGTGGCAAGCTTCTTCTGGGTTCCAAGGTCCATCCGCAAAAAAGTTCAGATTTTCCACTTTCAAGTAGAATTTTCGATAAATTCACATTTTTTACATAAGGATGTTTTTAGCTATACAAATTTGTCAAGATATCATGAAGTTGAGAAATCATGAATATTTAAATTAAAAAAAGAAAGAAAATTATGAAACAAGCAAACAAGAAACAGAAAAAATAAAAGCTGTAGCTGAAATTAAAATGTTAAAAGACAAAAAATTGAAACTTACTCAACAAACTGCTTCTGAAACAACACAAATAAATGATATGGTAGAAGAACTGTCTAAAAAAATTGAATGTTTAATATGTATGAATTCAGTTATTATTGTAAAAAGTTACTTTGAATCCATCTACATCGTATTTTTTTTTTTTTTTAATTTCTTTTTTATATTTTAAATATCAAATGTTATAAATTTTTAGTTTCAATTTTATAGGTTATTTTCTTTTTCAGAGGCAAGTTTACATTTTATTCTTATTAATGTATCAGTGTATTTATTCTCTTTATCTGCATAAGTTCAATCATTAAGATCTGGAATTCCAATTCGTATTTCTAAAAATGTCATGAATTGTGGTCAGAGAATTTTGTTATTCAAGTAGAGTATGAACTCTGTATAAAAGCAACAGATCTTTCTGATAATAGTGTCAAGTTTTTAATTTAAGCTCATTTTCAGTGACATAAAAAGGTTGCTATGAGGAAAGAATCAATTGGTTGAAAATTTTTCTTAAGCAGAACACCCAAGAATTTTAGTTATAAGCCGCCACTGTATGTGTATGATATTTTTCAGGTATTTTTAAAAATATATATATAGTATGCCAAAATTCCTTGTTTTTCTTTTAATATTTTCTCATCCTGTGGCATATTCAGTGGGTGGGCTTTGGAAATTTATAGAAAATATCAAACAAAAGTTTTGCAAAATGTAATGAAACATGTTAAGATAAAATTCAAAAGTAAGCGGGAAAATATTCCGTTTTAGACTGGTTTTCATCTTAGAAAGTGTGGTATTTTGCAGAGATTATGAAATAGTTATTTCAGCCAAGCTTCTGTTATACAGACTCTCTTTACACACGTTTTATTATGTAAAACATGATATGTGGTGATTAAAAGTGCATTATTAATTTTAATAAGTTTATGAAACATTAATAAAAGGCTTACTCTTGTTATTTATAAAGTTGAAAATCTGTGATTTAAGGTAATGCACAGATTGAGACATTGGAGTATGAACTGCAAAGCCTTGAACGTTTTTTAAATTTTCATTTATGTAGGTAAATGCTTGTTACGCTATAGTCTTGTTGTTCAGCTCATTACAACGCTGTGACGTGTTATTTATTTCCATAGAATTACAAAATATTGACAAAAAAGTTTTCTGTATGGTTTTGGTTTGTGTAACTTTTTGACTAGAAATAAGATTTATTTACATTTAAAATACATCATAAATCTAATTGAGTGATTCTGAATCTCGAATACACAAAAAGCTTCCTATCAACCACAATTTATGATTAAAAAGAATTCAGAAAATACTGTCAAATTTGACAGTTTAATCTGATTTTCGAGCCTTGGCAATCTAGGAAAACTTATCACCAGGAAGTTGCTATCCCAAATGTGTGCCATTTATGAGACAATGGAAAACGCTATTCAATATTCAAGCATTACAAATTTCATGCATGTATGCTTCAAAACGAGTCTTAGAAAGTGTTAAAGAAGATAGGGAAGGGATACAGTGAAAATGCTGTTAAATAGTTTTAAATTTTATGTTTACTTCGGCTTTATTTACTATTTATTGAGATACCTTTTAATAGATAATTCTCAGTATTGCATTTTAAAAAATGTGGTATAACCATAGGATTATACTTCTAAAGACGAAAACCTGCCTAAAACGAACATTTCTGCACTCCTATGCAATTTTATCTTAGCATGTTTAATTGTATAATAGATGCGTTACATGCTATGATAAACAAGTTGGAAATTGCACGTCAAACGTGGCAAATGAGGTGCGTTCGTACTATAACTAGTTTTATAATTATTTTTTGCACCCCATATTGTACTGAATGTATAATTTTTTTGCACTTCGTAAAGTGCATAGTCTGATACATCATTAAAATGCACTTCCAATAATTTTTTCGGAACACTTTTGACTGTCCCTGTAATTAAACTATACATCCGATTTTCCTAAAATTTGAAATAGCTCAACAAAATTTTGCAACAATTATATCTTTAAAATTTCAGACCATTCGGAAGGCTGTAATATCATTAAAATGCACTTGCAATAATTTTTCCCATTGGCCGTAATATAAAGAAAAACTTTTGACTGTCCCTGTAATTAAACTATACATCCGATTTTCCTAAAATTTGAAATGGCTCGACAAAATTTTGCAACAATTATATCTTTAAAATTTCAGATAATTCGGAAGGCTCTAATATCATTAAAATCCACTTGCAATAATTTTTCCCATTGGCCGTAATGTAAAGAAAAACTTTTGACTGTCCCTGTAATTAAACTATACATCCGATTTTCCTAAAATTTGAAATGGCTCGACAAAATTTTGCAACAATTATATCTTTAAAATTTCAGATCATTCGGAAGGCTCTAATATCATTAAAATCCACTTGCAATAATTTTTCCCATTGGCCGTAATGTAAAGAAAAACTTTTGACTGTCCCTGTAATTAAACTATACATCCGATTTTCATAAAATTTGAAATGGCTCGACAAAATTTTGCAACAATCATATATTTGAAATTTCAGACCATTCGGTTGGGTAGTTTTTGCTCTGTTACATGCGGACAGACGGACGGACGGACTGAACGACGACTATAGGTGCTACGTATTTATATAATTACGAACGCACCTAAAAACCTGTTTAAAGCGGAATTTTCTCCATTTCTTGTGATTTCCTCTTAGAAACTTTTATTATATCTCAGCCCCCTCCGAAATGATATGTCTAGATACGCCACTGTTCTCACCAATCATATTTCATGGCTTTCAATGAAGATTTATTCTTTCAGTATATTGTAAAAAATTGTTCTTTTTATTTGTTTTTTATTCATGAATTTTTTTATTTTGTCATTTCAGAAGAGATATTGGATGGTTTTAAAAACCAACCAGAATGCTGGAAGCACTGTTTAAATTTTCTATCTAGTACTACAAATGAATTTGTTATGATGTATTGCTTGACTGTTTTAGAGGTAACTACTTCTTGTTTATCAAATATATTATACAAAAAAATAAATAAATAAATAAATAAAAATCATAACTCAAGTTCTATAAGTCTCTTAAGAAAGTATTGTAAAATTTGTGAGCAATGCTTTGTGAATTTTCTGGAATTTGCACATAAAATGTGAGTAAACTCGAACACTGAGTAGGCTAGTAATTATTTAATACTCACAGAAACAGAGGTATATTGAAAAATTAAAATTGTCAGATAATCCTGAGGACATGCATTTCATCCAGAGTATATATATTTTATATGCTGTACACTTATTGTAGTTTCTGTAGAATTATTGTCTTAATTCATAGTTTACACCAGGGTTCTCATTGGTTTTTGAGTAATCTTAGGAATTTGGCTAATCATTAAAGATAAATTTTATTCAACTTCATATGTTTGCAATACATTCATCGTGAAACACTGATTCTAAATCCGCCCTTTAAACTCCTTAAAGTACATTATTTTTTGTTTTCAGTATATGTTAATTTTTTAGTATTGTTTTTAGAATAATTGATCTAAATTGAATTATCAGTTATAGAAACTAATAAAACAAGCATATCATAAAATCTTTGAAAAGTCAATAAAAAAATCTTAGCCAAGTTTATTTCTAAATAAATTTGTGAAACAAAATCAGAGTTATAAATTCTAACATAATTTATTTTTAAATAGTTTTGTGAAGCAAAACCTGAGATAGCATGGGTTAAATGAAAACAAATAAATAAATAGAATTTAAAAAAAAATGTAAATGAGTTATGTAAATGAAAAATATCAAAACACAAACAATAAGTTGCACAGAAATATTTGAATCATAGAAGAACACCATTGAGAGCATTTAAATCGTTCAGTCATGTTTAAACCCAAAAGAAAAAAAAAAAAAAAGCATATTCGTGCACGAACATAATAGATATTAGATATATAAAATAGAATATATATTCTATGTTCATGTATCGGTGTAAGATTCTATTGAAAACGTAAGCATGCAACATTAAAAAAAGAAAGATCACAATAAGGTAAATACTCAATACTAAAAATATTACAAAGATGGGGAGTTTCTTCCCCATTGTCACTAAAGGCGCTACAATCACAATCAAATTACCATTATGCTCTGTGGAAATGTACCATCTTGTATGTTAATCTATGACCTTGACCAGATCGCATAGTATCATTCACAGATTCCCTGTTCCTTACAGAAATGTTTATACCAGTGCTGCACATGACAGTGCTTGCTCTTCGTACATTGTTTTCATTCACCAAGGCACATCATAAATTCTTTACTCCTTCCTACCATTAAAAATAATGAATAATACTACAGTAAAACCTGTGTAAGTTGACCACTTGCGGTGCCACACTTCAGTGGTCAACTTATAAAGGGTGATGATAAATTTACTTTTTTTTAAACGTAATATTCATGCCATGTCATTTTTTCCCACAAAAATTTTATTTATTGACAGGGCTTTAAAATAATATTGTATTACCATGCATATTTCTAACACCTTATAAAAGAAAAGATTAATTACAAGAATGAATTAATAGTTTTGTATTAATTTTTAAATCAATTAATATTAACTACTATTTATTTTTTAAAAGTCAATTAATATACAGCCAATTAGTAATTCTTCAAACTATACTAGTTATTACCCATAATTTATAAAAATCATAAAAAACACTTATTTTTTCACATGTTAAGACAAATACACATTCTAAAATTAAGTTTGTAATTTACATTACCTATTTGTCCAAGAAAAACTCTGTTATTGTAGTGTGGTTTGACGCTGATTTTTGGACTTTACATCAGCCCAATGTTTTTCAATGCAAACATGGAGATCCATTATCTTTTCACAAATATCAGGCTGCTTATCAGAAGCATAGGACATTAAATTTTTTACACAGTCTAAAGCCTCTGAAAAAGTTAAAGGAGTCTTCCTTGTGTTTTCATTAATCGTCTCCTCTTCACTGTCTTCTTCTTGATTATCTTCTATTTCTAGAGGTTTTTTCATCTTTGCTAAGATATTAGCAGCTATGTCTTCTGCATTCTCTTCAACTTCTTCGTGCACAATGATGTCATTGTCAAATGAGAGAAATGATTTTTCATCGACCAGCTCTTGCTGAATATTTACTGGCAAAGTTTGAATTTCATTCTTCAAACAAAATTCAGTCTCTTCTTCGTTTAATATTTCATCCACACTTTTAAATCCTGCTTTATAAAACGATTTGGAAATAGTTGAAGAAGATAAGTTTTTCGAAGAATCATTAAGCCAATGAATTGCATCCAAAATATTTACTGATTTAGTAAAGTCTGAAAGATCATTGCAGTGTTCAATTTTTGTAATGAGGCACTTCAACATTAGTTTACGATAATGCAACTTAACTGCACAAATAATGCCTTGATCTAGAGGTTGCACAAGTGACGTTAAATTTGGAGGCAAAAATGCTATTTCAATATTGGTGAACGATTTGGAAATTTTATGACTGGATACATTGTCAATAAATAAAATTATCCACCTACCCTGTTTTTTCATTTGGGAATTAATATCTCGAAGCCATTCTTCAAAAATGGATAAATTCATCCAGGCTTTTTTATTATATTTCCATGACACAGGTAGATTCTCAACTTTAACACCATTTTTTTTTTAAGCACAAGGGTTAGCAGCATTTCCAATTACAAGGGGTTTCAATTTTTCCCCTGTGACACTACAGCAAAGTAAAACAGTTAGTCTTTCTTTCGGCATTTTGCCTCCAAAACATTTTTCATTTTTTTGATACAAGGGATTTTGTTGGCAATTGACGGAAAAACAGTCCTGTTTCATCTGCATTGAATTGGTTTTCAGGCAGATAATCTTTCACAATTTCATTTAATTTTGCTTTCCAGTCTTCTGCAGCATTAGAATCTGCTGAAGCAGATTCAGCACAAAGAGTACGGAAATTTATATTGTTTCTAGATCTGAAGGATTCTAGCCATCCATTACTTGCATTAAATTCAGAAATTCCCAATTCATTTGCAATATCTTTAGCTTTAGGCATAGGCCCTGAAACTGGAATATTTTTGGAACAACATAGCTTAAAAAAACTCCCAAACTGCCAGATTAATTTCTTCATTTGATGTTTTTCTCAATTTTCTTTTTCTATCACCACTACAGTTCTCTAGCCACAATTTAGTTATTTCTTCCCCATTCTTTGATATGTTAGACACTGTAGTTTTGGAAATTCCATATCTATCAGCTAATTTTCTCTGGCTTTCTCCTTTTCTAATTAAATTTAATATTTCATATTTCTTATCATTTGAAAGTTCAACTAATTTTCTTTTTTGAGCCATTTTAGGTTAACAAAATCTTCCTTGTTAAAAAGCAATTACAAAATATAAATGTCTTGAATACTGCCTTTACACCAAGTTTACTAGATGAAAATAATAATCCTTCTGTACTACAACACGGTTCTAGTGTAACTCATCACTTGTTGTTACAATTGCCACAAACCATTGCAACTGGTGTAAATATTTCTGCTTACAAACTAGCACCTGGGGTTATTGAAAGAAGGGAAGGAATGATAAGAGAATGGAAAATAGAAGAAAAAAATCTAAAATCAAAGAATGGAGGGGGAGGGTTGAAAAGCCAAATCCACAAGACCAACAATGTAAGAATAGATAAGCCTTGAATAATTTATCTACACCTATCCCTGCTAAAAGCATTCCCCAGGACAATAACTATTTCACCCTTTTAGAAATTCTAGTTAAAAAGAAAAAAAAAAAAGAAAAAATTTCGTGGAGAGTTACTTTTTTTTTTATTCATGATTTGTTAACTTTTTGGGTGGTCAAGTTATAAAGGGTTTTGATGGGCATTTTATAATAGTTCTAGTCAAATTTGAATAATTTCAGTGATCAAGATACAAGATAGACAGGTGGTCAGGTTACAAAGGGTTTGTCTTATAGTTTTGTATAGGATAAATTTGGTTCCTGACAACAGAGGTCAACATAGACAGGTGGTCAACTTTACAGGTTTTACTGTACATTGCTCTTTTTTACTAACAAACATTCCACAGATGCAAATGAATAATATCCTATTGCCTGCCAGACGAAACTGCCAGTGCATATATGTGCTTTTATGCGGCAAGCAAGTCAGCAAGTCAATTTCTGCAGTGGGGGTTATTCCTTAAATCCTGCTCTATCTGTATGCAACAATACATATAATAAATTCTTTACTCCTTCCTACCATTAAAAATAATGAATGATACCACATTGCTCCTTTTTACTCACAAACATTCCACAGATGCAAATGAATAATATCCTATTGCCTGCCAGCCGACTGCCAGTGCATATATGAGCTTTTTGTGACTACCTACAGCAAGTCAATTTCTGCAGTGGGTGTTATTCCTTAAATCCTGCTCTATCTCTGTGCAACAGTACATATCATAAATTCTTTACTCCTTCCTACCATTAAAAATAATGAATAATACTACATTGCTCTTTTTTACTCACAAACATTCCACAGATGCAAATGAATAATATCCTATTGCCTGCCAGTCCATATTACGTGCTTTTATGTGGCAAGCAAGTCAGCAAGTCAATTTCTGCAGTGGGGGCTATTCCTTAAATCCTGCTCTATCTCTATTCAACAATACATATCATAAATTTTTTACTCCTTCCTACCATTAAAAATAATGAATGATACTACATTGCTCCTTTTTACTCACAAACATTCCACAGATGCAAATGAATAATATCCTATTGCCTGCCAGTCCATATTACGTGCTTTTATGTGGCAAGCAAGTCAGCAAGTCAATTTCTGCAGTGGGGGCTATTCCTTAAATCCTGCTCTATCTCTATTCAACAATACATATCATAAATTTTTTACTCCTTCCTACCATTAAAAATAATGAATGATACTACATTGCTCCTTTTTACTCACAAACATTCCACAGATGCAAATGAATAATATCCTATTGCCTGCCAGCCGACTGCCAGTGCATATATGAGCTTTTATGTGACTACCAACAGTAAGTCAATTTCTGCAGTGGGGGTTATTCCTTAAATCCTGCTCTATCTCTATGCAATGTTGTCGTCACACTCATATAAAAATTAATCAAATTATAACCACTGTTCTATTTTTATTTGATCCACTCTTATATACCTATATTATATGTGTATATCTGAAAAATCAATTACCTGTCTTTTACTTATCATTGTGCAGTATTTCTAGTATTTGAAAAACATTTGTCTTTTCTCCAAATAATTTTCACGTGTGTTTTTATATTTTAGTTGAGGTACACTTGTAGTATAATATTGATTGTCTTATGAATACATTTCTTCCACCCATGTCTATTATTTCTTTTCTTACTATGCTTTATTTAAATGTTTGCTGTTCTTCTTTATGTTTCTTGCATTAAACAAGAAATTGGGTTCTATAACTAGGGCTTCCCAACCTTTCTGTCTGAAAGTAATTTGTCACCATAATTTCTGAATAAGTATCTTTGTTCTAATCCCCAAATTTTTTCATTAAATAAAGCAAATTATTCTATTTTAAAATAGCAGTAGCTCTGTTTGTCACAATTTTTTGTATGTTCAATAAAACATAATTTACGATCGAGTGCTACTCCCAAATACTTAAGATTAACTGCCTGTTTCAAAGATACATTATCCCTCCCTCAATATTCACAGCTTTAACTATCTGTGTATTCTATTCTGTCTGTTGTGAAGACTGTAAATGTTTTCTTTAGATTGATTTTCAAGGGACTAATTTAGAATATTCTTCCGTAAATAGTAGTGTTATAGAAGAATGACTTTATTGACATTGTTGCAGTTGTGCAAATTGCTGTATCATCTTCATAACAGGCAAGTTTCATATTGTCAAGTTGTTGATGAATATTGTTCACATACATTAGCAACAGTAATGGGATACAATAGAAATATATGTTATGATGTATCATTAATATCTGATGAGAGTTTGTTCTACTAAATTCTATTAATTGATAATTTTATTAATTGTTTGTGTTATTGTAAAAGCACATAAGTTTAAGGACATTTAAATATGAAACATAGGTATATACTTAGTATAGGCTACCTAAGAAATTCACATAACTTTTGAGCAAAAAAAAAATATAGTGATTGTTTAAAATAAAACATTTCCACTATGCAGTTTTTTCACACAAAGAATAAAATCCATAAAAATGTAAACACACACACAGATATGCAAAATTACTTTTTGTTTTTCTTTTTCCCCCTCTACAAAATCAGATCAAAAGTAAAAACATGTATGAACCCCTGTTAGCACATGATAGGTTTTCAAAGAATTTATGGATATTCAGTTTTATTTCTTTTTTATTTTACCTTTGGAAAAACTAACAACTTTGGAAATAACAAACATTTAAATAAAGTATGGTCAAATATAAAAATGGCATGGATGGTGTATTTTTTTGATTAGTTACAGTGCTATTTTAAAAAAAAAATTCATATTTTATAACAATTGAAATTTTTTTCTTCCTTAGTGAAACAACTTTCACATATTTATTTGTACATATTATTTATTTTAGCATGTCATAAACAAAATATGGATAAGAATGCCTGGTCCTGATAAATCAGAATTGCGTACAAGATTACATCGTTTCATGATAACTCATCATTTAAAAGTTCCTAGCTTTATTTGTAATAAACTTGGAAAATTGGTTGTTGACATTGGAAGACTTGACTGGCCTCACTTTTATCCAGATTTCTTTGTTAATATTCATCAGGTATTAAGCTATTTATTTATTCTTTTTTTTAAATTTTACTCTAAGTTTTTAATTATATAATATTTTAAGGAATAATTTTTAGTAATAATATGTTTATATTATATTCTTATAGTTAGCACAAGCTCCTGAAACAGCTCCTCTTGGATTAATGTTAATACAGACTGCTTTTGAAGAATTTACTTCACCAAGAGAAGACCTTGCTGTCACTAGGAAAGAAGAGTTACATAGACTTATGCTGGAACAAGTCCCAGTTGTCTTAAATATATTATCTGGTAACTATCAATTTAAATAATATAGAATGTTTAAAATTATTTATTTACCTCAATTGTTTTTAATCTTTTTTTATATCATAAGTTATTTAAAAATGAATATCTCTTTCTGTCACCTTTTTCTAGGATTATTTTGCTTCAGTATGAAATCTTGATCTTTTTTCCCTTCTTGTTGATCCCCTGACTTTTTATGGTTTTTTTTATTCTATTTTTTGCAATATAATTTATACAAATACAATAAATGCAGTAGTTCATTTTATCACTTATTTTGGAGACCAAAAAAAATAAAACTTGATGCTTCTGAATGCATGAAAGGTGCACCAGGGAATGCAGAAGGAATATTTAAAAAATAAGCAAGATGGCAACCTACAACTAAATGTCTTATATTTGTTTTCATTATGTTACTTTATACAAGCATTGCAAATTTCTTAGTAAAATTAATACTTGAGAATCTGTCATCTAAAGTTACTTAAAAACTACAATTCCTTATTTTTTTGGGAGACACGAAAAAAGAGTAGTATATCCGGATGAGTTATATAAAAGGTGCAACATAATGGGGACTACTGTATTGCTCTATATTTGTTATTACTGATTTTAAAAAACTAATTAATGTTTATCTCAAGTATTTTTAAAGATAAATAATATTCAAGAATAATTTCTTAAGAACAGACAACTTTCATCAAAACAGTGTAAATTTGTAAAAAAAAAAAGTATTACTAAAATTAGGCCTTTCAAAAAAAAAAATTCTTTTAAGGAGATTAAAAAAGTATAATTTGTGTATGATTTTACATTCGGTGATATTTTGTTGTGTAAAAAATAATGGCAGTTTGTAGTTATTATATTTAAACATGTGCAGCTTTTATTAATTGAAATAGAAAACATTAGATTTCATACATTTATGCCAACGTGAAAGAAAGCACTTAATTCATGCCGCATAAAAAATCTTTAGTCTTGGAGTGGATGAACTCTTCAAAAGCATTTTGTGCAGTGCTTTGAATTTTAAAGATTTTTCCATGTAAGAAGTTGTTAATTTGTTTAGAAAAATAATATTTGATCAGATAGTGGTCTGGTGAATATGTAGAGTAAGAAATCATCTCATAGTCCAGTTCGCTCAATTTTTAAAAAAACATTCGGGAAACATGAGGATAGGCATTGTCGTAGAGAAATAGGACATTTTCTCTTGACCAAAGCTGGGCATAGGTGTCTCAGTTTTCGATGCATTTCTTCGATTTATTGACAGTATCTTTCTGTAATGGTTTCATCCCGATTTAAGAAGTTGTAGTGAATCACTTAGAATGTAGAAAGTTTAGATATCAAGCTATCACAATAATCTTTTTATACATTGGCTTCAGAAAAAGTTTTGATGCTTCATCTTAGTCTAATTGCTGAGCTGAACACCACTGGTTATTTTGCACAATCCATTTCTCATTAAATGTTATAAAGCAACTAAGAAGTCTGTCATTTTTGTTGTGCAGAAAAAGTACAAGGTACATTTAGAAAAGGATTGTGGTCCAGTTCATGTGATACCCCATTTGTTAAGCATGTTTGTCTTTCCAGTGGCATAGCTACGTTTTTTGGCGACCGAGGCAGGAAGAAATTTTGTCCCCCCCCCTTACCGAAGACGGAAAAAAAAAAGTCTTTTTGGCTTCTATCGGGGAAAAGGGCAGCTTAAATTTTACTGTTTTTAAGGATTCAGCTAATTTTACTCAGACACACGAAACTAAAATGTGTGATACCCGATTACAGAAGATTACTAGTTTTTGAGAATACTGAATTTGAATGGAAATTTCAAAAACTTAGCAGAATGTTCACAGATATCACTATGGTGTGTTAAGCGTATGGGAGTATTGCATAAAACCACATTTGCTAAAATATTACGCCCGATTATGGTAATAAAACCTCCTGATTCAAAACTGCAGCCACTCTAGAATTTCAAACTGCTCATCCATTTTTTAAGATAGAATGGAAAACAAAAAATTGTCTTGAATCCTTATGGCGGATCGAGATGTCCAATGATTTTGGTGGAGATCTGAATAAACCCGTAGCATATGCTCAATCACATCCAAATCGGTTTATAAACACAAGCGCAGTCGCATGACAATGATCAGACATAGAGAGATATAGAGAGATACATACTATATATAGATGAAAGGGATAAAAATTAAAATCCTTTTAAAATTCAAAATTTAAATTAAATTTCAAAAATTTAAATTAAAATCAATAAGAGAGTAGCTTAAGATGGAAAATACTAAAGTTTGAATAAGATGGAAAATACTAAAGTTTGAATAATTCTCCTTTGTTTGTGACTAAAGCCTTGAACGTAACAGATGGGAATTATGCTGGTCTTGACCATATGTCAATCAAGAACTAATTAACCAATTAAATTGTTCTCGCAAATTGGCGTCTTCGCCCCCTGCTGGAAAATATTACAAGCCTTAAAATATTCGCAAGAACTGGAATGAAAAAGTTTAGATTTTGCAATTTTGATAAACCTGCATAACCTACGACCATGTAGGTCCCAAAATTGGCGTAAATAGCTCGTGGGATATCCGATCGAACTGGCGAAGATGATTGCAAGATGCAGCGATGAAATAAATGAGTTCGGTCCACAACGAGGTTCCCGAGTCAAATTCTTTCCTTCCAGTCCCTTAATCTCCCAGTTATTATTTACATAGATAGATGTGGTTTTCCCTAATGCATATGCGCTGAATTTAAGTATATACCAAATAAACTTAACTTTTAAAACGACTAAAACAGCCGTTTGTATTGGTCGTACTAGGAAGACGGATTAGTCCTGCTTTGTTTATATGATTTAAGAAGGGAAAATTTGCGGTATGTCGCTCATATTTTATTATTTGGCTTTTCTCAATGCCAATTCAATGGAAAAAGTAAAATATTCAATAAAGAAGAAATAATATCTTTACTTGTTGTTCTTCCAGCTATATCCTTTTTGCATTGGTTCACAGAAGCCCCATTACACGAAAATGTTCATATGGAATGCTAAGAACACAAAAATCAGCGTGAAAACCAATCTATGTGTGTCTGTGTGCGATGGAGATGGCTAGAAACATCTACCACAGATACAAGTCTGAAACTTTGGGTGAGGGTAGTACAAGGCAGGTCCTCATGCACTCAGAATTCTTATAAAAAATGCGCTTTTTTTCACAAAATGGCAAAAGTTGCGCGCACATCTGATCCTGATTCCACAGTCGAAATAAAAGAAATTGAGAATTTTCACTAATCAGCGAAAATTTAAAATACTAATTACGATTTTGATTTGAAAGTTTCAGAGCACATGTAACAAAATATTTTTGTAAAATTTTTGAAAATCGGTCGGTAATTTTTTTAATTTTTTTCAAAAAACTGACGGCGATAGTACAAAAGTTCGGAGAGAACCATAAATGGACTAACAGTCATTAAAAACTGAACTAAAAATATATCTTTTTCCGGCCGACCCTCTACTAATTTCCGAAAATCGATAGATCAGAGATTATATGACATGTAGACAATCGATTTAATTATTAAACGTTGTCAAATTCTAAAAACATAATTTAAAAGTGTAGTGAACTCGCTGTAAGGTGGACTCTGTGTAAGACGGAAATCTGTCTAACTTGGAAAGAATTTCAAGTCCCTGCGAATCCATAGACAGAGTAAAATTTGTCTAAAGCGGAATGTTGTCTACTGCGGAAAATGTTTTGGGTCTCGATCGATGTCGCCTTAGACAGAGTTTATTGTATTTTATCAGTTTAATCGGAGATTATTAGTGTGTTCTGTGGCAAGAGTCCAGTATGAGTTAAGAGTTCGTCCACAAGGTTTTCTTCCCTTTATTTACTTTTTAAAGTAAATGTTTTCCAAAATATACACTTCTTTTAACACCATTATCCAACTTTTAAGCCCCTTTTTAGTCTGATTCTATGGGCCAGATTTCAACGGCGATTGATTCATTCAAATTAGCTAGCAATTTTCTTGCAGGTTTTAGCTCCACCTTCCAGTGCAGGGGGCGCATTATTATCTCAGATTCTATTGATTAAATTTCAGCTGGGTTTTTCTCATTCAACTTGGTTACCGATTTTCTTACACTTTTTAGTTCTACCTTCCACCGCCAGGGGCATTTTTATCTGAGGTTTCATGGACCCGATTTCAAAGGAATTTTTTCTTTCTCAACTCATCTTATGATTATCTTCAGACGTTCTTGCACATGTGCAACACGCCTTCTATACGGAGACGTAGGCTGCGGGGATCCGTTCCAGAGATTCATTTTGAAAGAGATAAATTTGAATGGAAGGTTTTAATGGTTGGAGATGCGCGCGTAGTGTGCTTGGTCTACGCTGCTGAAGACAGTGGAGACCCATCCCAGAGGTTCATTTTGAGAGATTCTTTTTTTTTTAAATTTGAATAGAAGTTTTAATCATTCACTGTTCTTTTGGAAAGATGGACGGGCAGGTCAGCTAGATATGAAAAATGTTCTTTTGATACCAGAAATGTGACTCCAAGTCATCAATAGGCTGTTTGATTTATTTACTGGAGGTTGTACAATTAAAAACTTCCATCAGCGATTGACAATTATGTATCTCTCCATCCCCTCCCCCCCCCCCCTCCCACACACACACACACACCGAATTTCTTCAAAACATTCACACACACACAAAAGAAAAGGTTAACAATTCTTATTTATCTTCGAAATATGTGAAATAATTTCGGTTTAAAGTTCCTCTAAATTTGGCGTCCTTATTTAATCATTTTGCGCCTGAATTCAGGAACATAATTATCTTAGGCCCATGTTATTAGTCCCATGGTTTTTTCTAGTGTAAGTCACATTGCTGATAACTGCTATGCTTGTTGTCCACTGTTATATTCAAAAAGTTTGCTTGGTCTTATTCAAGATATAACAAAATATCTTACTAAAGAAAACATTCACACACACAAAAAAAATTTAAAAATTCAACAATTTTTGTTTATTGTCAAAATATGCGAGATAATTTCGGTGTGAACCTCTCTCAATTTAGCGCCCCTTGGCCTCGGCTCCGGGGAGGACGCCCCCCGTAGCTACGCCACTGTGTCTTTCTAATTTCTTTTAGGTGGTTTGAGACAGCTTAAAAAGAATATGTCCGAAGTTCAGTAACAAACTGCAGACTGTGGTATTTGGATTAGCTTTTGCTAGTGCTTTTAATTTCTCATTGTCAATGACAGAAACGTACCTGCATCTCATTTCATCTTCAAAACTCATTTTTACCGCAAAATTTCTAGAACCAATATTCAACTATGTTCCCAATAGGAGAATGTTCTGTGTCAATCTGCATCAAACTTAAGTTTATCTCTGACCCAATAATGCCTACTATCAGAAGAAATAATAACACATTAAAAAACACAAAATTTGCATCTACAAAGGCAATATAATAAAAAGATACAATAAATCTAGGGAATTAAAGTAAATTTTAGTAATTTTTTAAGTCAGTACTTATTTTAAGATGTTAAGTATGTATAGAATCTGCAAGATCTGAAATAATCTGCAGCACTTCCTGGCGTACTGCACTGTTTCTGTTACTGGGACTATGTGTTCACTAATCCTCCTGGGACTAATTGTGTGGTTGATATTCCAAGCCTTTTTCTCTGCTTTTTGTCTAATTTTTAATTTGTGTAAAAAACTATGCAAACTTTTTTCTGTTACATAATAATTTTAACAGCCTTAAATAATTCTGTAGAATGACTATAAACAAAACTATACCAAATGACTAGACAAAAATCTATCCTGTAAAATAATAGACAATGTAATATTCCGTTAAAAAATTCTGGTAGAGAGCAATCTTGTAATGCATACTGTATGAATTTACTTTGTTTTAATTCTAATACTATTGATCATTCAAGGATAATGAGCTTTTATTGCATTACATTAATAAATATTAAAGCTTTGGAATAGTATGCTAGCATGGCAGTTTTTCTTGATTCTTTGAAAATAAATTAGAAACATCTAGTTTTATTGCATACTGTAAAATTTGCATTGACATATGATTTTTTAAAATTTACCATACTACTTTTTATTATTTAAGTTTGATGTTTAAATGCATAGTAATTGGAGTAATTCAAGCCAACCTTTAAATAAATAATTTGGACAAAAAAAAAAAAAAAAAGGTAAGAAAGAAAGAATTTTTCATACTATAAGTTCTTTTTGATTTTCTCATTTTGAAAACTTCTTAAAAATAAAAATAATAATTAAACTTATTTGTCTTGACTTTTTTTTTCTCTCAATTTGCAATTTTGCTTTGGATTGTAGTTTCAAAACCCTATTATGATGCAGGGATACATGAAGGATGGTTTTTATTTTTTTTCTTGAATTTTAATATTTTTTACATATAAAATGTATTTTTTTAATTTATACAAAAGTGAAAATGCCTTTACCAAATATGTAACAAATTATAACTCTTTGTAATAATACACTTCTTTTAATTGCTGAAAGGTAAAAGATAAAACCTTTAAAAACAGTAAAAGTTTGATTTGACTGTTAACATGATTCGTCTCCATCAGAGACATTATCAAAACAAATAAGAATGCTCTAAAATGGAACAATCTATGATGTAATGATTTGAAATGCCATCATTAAATTTTTCACATGCTCTTTCAATTATTTTTATTTTTACTTGGATGTTTTTCCATATTCAAAGCAACTCAAGCTGTTGGTAAGTTAGTTGTATTTTGATAAATTAAATGATCCTGCATCACTACATATTGAATTTTTATGTGTTACAATCTCTGTGGTTTCTCTTATGATGGATTGATATTATAGATTGGAGGAAAAAATTACCTTAATGTCATTGACTTTTTTTGGATGGTCTTTTTGATATAATCTTGCCAAAGCTGTGGTTTTCCTATTATACTGTATATCAACTACATGCTCTTTTTTTCTATAACTAAATTTCTTGCTAGTCATGCCAGTATAGTAATTCCTTGATCTATTTCCTGTAATAAATGGTATTTCATATACTCCTGAATAATACTCAAAATTAATTGGACCAATTTTAGTATAAATGATATTCTTTAGTTCTGGAGGGTGGCTGGCTATTAAACAGATATGGAAATGCTTAAGACTGTCTTTTAATTTTTCAAAAAAGCTTGGAAAATATTGAATATAAAGTTTGTATTTTTGCAAATCAATTTTGTTTTCAGGTTTCATATTATTGACAGTATCTACAATTAATTTATTAGTATGTTGTACCTTAAATCTTAAATCCATTATTTACAAACAATACTATGAATATAATCTAATTCATTATCCATATTATTTTCACTACATACTAGAAAGGCCCGTCTTATGAAAAAGCTGTAGACTGAAATTTTTATGCATAAATGGAGAAATGCATTATCAGGGATCTGTTTAGAAAGTAATTGGATCCTTTAAAGGACCGTTCACAAAATTTTTCATTTCAAAGCAGGATATTTCACAAAAATTTTCAAATCAAAAGAGGACCCTTCACAAAACTTTTCACCTTAAAAAGAGACTTTTCACAAAATTCTTTGTCTTAAAAATAGGCCTTTAAAAAATTTTTTTAGCTGAAAACTAAACCTTTCACAAATCTAATCATTTAAATGTGAAATCTGGCCTGTCACTTTTACATACTAGGGGGCTCGGCCCCCTACGAGCTACGCTCGCCAACCCCCTGTCCAGACACCGCAGACTCTAAATGAACGCTAATTTGATCGGCTTTAAAAAGATTTCGAAAGATTGAATTATAATTTAAAAAACAGTGGCGATCTCCCTATAAACGAATTTCTATTCATTTCTCATTGATTGGGGAATTTTAACACCAAACCCGCTGCGGTACTACTTGATTATCCTGTCGACCAATTTCGCCAAATTATATAAATCGCCAAACCACTCGCCAAATTATACAAATTGATATAATTTTTATTTTAAATAACGAAAGAACAAATAAATTCGTACAACATTAATAAAAACACAAATAAAACGTCGAAATAAAAATAACTTAGTGACGTATACACGTGTAACAACATTTCAAAATAAGCTAATATAAAAGGAATTAAGTAAAGAGAGTCTTTGTCTCCTGGTATTTTTTAACAAAGCGAAAAGAAAGTCCTTTTAAATGAGACATTTTAAATTAATTCTCAAAATATCAAATAAATGTCTAGCGCAATTTCTAAATTTAAACTTTTTTACAATATTATTTTGTGTTCATTTTATGTAATAACTATAATGTGACGTAAATATGACGCAATTTCTCCTAAGACTTATGCCTTGACGATGTTTTACATTTTATTTTCGTTAAGCCTTTCATGCGCATAAATTGTTGCTAGGTGACATTTACTACTTGGCGGAAAAGGGGTTTTCACGCCAAGAAAAAAATCCCAGATGGCTGCCGAAAGAATATATGACATCTGTTCGTAATTTCATACTTTAAAAAAAAATTTCGTCGTAATTACGGAAGCATGTGATTTTGTGTTCATTTTATGCAATAACTGTAATGTGACGTAAATATGACGTAATTTCTCCTATTTAAAACTTCTAACGCATGTTAATGAATTTATTATTTTACAATATCCTTTCTCTTTTAAAATTCATGTGTATATTTTTTATGACGTAATTTTTAATAAGTTCTTGCTTCTTATACGTAATTATTTAATTCTAATTTGAAAGTTTTTTTCCTGTTTATAATAGTCACGTGTAAATAAATTTTTTATTTGAAGCAAACATTATTGCTTGCGCTTTTTATACAGTTGGCAACAGTTTAAATTAGTACAATTTTCTGAAATCTGTAAAAAATATCTCTAGAAATGCTGAAAATTTGAATTTAAAATAGAAATAAAACCTGAAAAAATGAGTCAAAATAAAAAAATTAATGCAATCTGCACTCCGGCAAATTCTAACGCATAAAATGATCTAAAAATGATTACACTGCTATGTATAGTTTTTGCTGCTATAAAACTTTTTTAGTGGAACGATTTTGTCCAACTTTAGCATTAAATAACTCTTAAAATAATTCTTCGATTTGAAAACTGTCTGCATCAGCGTGTTTATCAAACATTTCTGTATAAAACCACAGATTTTCATATTTTTGTATGCATTATTTTTGTTAATATTAACGAAGAAAGGCCTCCGGTCACAAAAAAATCAAAACCGGCGGCGGCGGTGACAGCGGTAGTTACTTTTTTTTAGAATAGAGAGATATAAAGAAAATATATGTATTTTATATACACGTATCTTCTTAAAAACATATAAAAAGGAACCTGAATATAACGATCATTTCAAATTCACAAAATTAGAACTAGATGTTTCACAAATGTAAAAAAGCTGTTCACAATTTCACAAAAACAAGACCCTGAGAGAAAAGTCTGGACAGATCCCTGATTATTGAGTATGGTAGATTGGTTATAGGGCTGGGCGATATATCGATAAAACCGATAAGATCGATATAAATTATAAATCGTGATAACGATATCAAAAAATCCTATACAACGGTACATCACGATAATCGTAATGTAAACCACGATTATCATACTTTTTCATTAAACTGCAATCGGCGCTTCTTCAACTTCGAGTACTCAAGACTCTACCATTCTAAACCGCAGGGCATTTCGATGATCATGATTCTAACCGAGTAATTTCTCCTTGTCTAAACCATGATGATTCCTCAAGACTCTCCCAGCCTCAACCGTGGTATTAAATACCGATTAATCGGTTTCGATCATCATGATAAAATCATGATGACTCCTCAAGATTCTCAAAGCTTCAACCGTGGTATTAAATATGGAATCCCCTTTTTTCGATTATCATGGTATTAATGATATGATTTCTCTCATCCTAAACGGTTTTTAAAAAGGGGAAAAAGTGATATTGTTCAGATGACGGGTGGCAGAAGGTTTTTCTCATGCAGTTGCCGACATATTGTTTTTATTTCAATCTGGTATTTAGATTTCAGCAATGTTGATGAAGATTTGTTAATGAAATATTACATTTTATTTGCAACAATGGATTTAATTGGACAAATGAAATAATACTTCCATAGCAATATGTATTAATGTTTATTCCAGGTTCTTTTTTTTGTGCAGATATTTTTACTTCTTTGAAGCTCGTTTTTTTTTTCTCCTGGTAGTTTCTTTTAAAAATTCACATATGTGAGTATTTGGTATTTACTGCCACTGTCATTGTTTGTTTCTGGGGAGTGGGAGAAAATATTTAGATGTCAATATTTATTTAATGTCACTAGAATTCAAAATATCAAACAGGGCAGAAAAATTAAGCAGTTAAAGTTTGTGTACTGACAATTAAAAGAGGAGAGACGTAAATTGTTCGGTGTGTGTGTGTGGGGGGGTAGTTTTTATTTCTTCATTTAACGGACATTGGTCGAAACGCAGGAGATCCTCATCCAAGTTTCCCGATAGAACAAGCATAAGAAATAGTCTTAAAGGTTAGGGGAAAATATATTTTTTGATTCAGAATTTTTTAGTTTAAATTCTTAGGGCTGTTCTCAAAAAAGTATTATTTCACGCGAAAATTTCTGGCACATTCACGAATGTTTTAAATATAATAACAATAAATTAGTTGAAAGGGACAGGAACTCATTAAAATCCTTATCCGCTATTGCATAAAGTTATTTAACCCTTTGCACTCCGTTTTCATCGCTGCGGCGACACCATCTTTCCTTTCAAAATTTGTTTTTGGCACCTGTAATAAAGAATAATAAAATTTCCTTATTTAATCTTAGCATTTTAGAAATTGTGTACTTGAAGGAAACTTCTTTTATAAAAGTGGTGCCTACCGAATAAAATTTGTGTAAGAGACGCCAGAGTCCAAAGGGTTAATTATTGTGCTTCATGTACACAGCATACATGGGCGATAGAAGAACGAAATCAAGGGGAGGTAAATTTTGAAACACATTTGATTATGATTCGAAGATCACACAGAGTTTTATTTTTTCTTAAGCAAAAATGGAGAATATAAAAATGAAATAAAATAAACTAAGAGTTTTTGTCGGGGACGCCGACGCATAGTAAGATATTTTAAGCATAACAGCACAACAGCAATATAAATGTTATTTAACAATTATAAATTATAAACAATTCAAAAATTGACTTTAACCAAACTATTATTTTTCTCTCTCTGTTAACGATTTTTTGTTGTTGTTTTTACTTTCTACTATCTTTACAAGAAGAAAGTATTGGATTCATGAAAATTTTGTTATCCGGGTTTCGACCGATTTATATGCTTAGGAAATCTTGAACACGATTTGACTATTTTTAAAAAACGTTTGTCTGTCTCTTTGTAACATAAATTTTGTAGGCGCTCTATCTCAAGAACAAATGCACGTAATTTAACAAAATTTTGGATTATTTTATATCTCGTTATAAATTAGTGTAAATTACTTCACAGGTAGGTGCATTTTTTACGATATCCGCAATAACTCTATCTCAAAAACTAATGCACGGATTTTGGTCAAATTTCAAATTCAGTTAGGGTCTGTACACATATAACGTTATCACTTTAGGGGGGAGGGGGGGGGGGTCTGGTACTTGATATCGTAAGATATCTCTAGGAGGAGGGGGGGGGGGCTTGTCTTTTGATATCGTTATTATTTTTGATCCAACCATCATTTTCATTTTTTGCTGACTTATTTTTTTTTTTTTTTTTTTTTTTTTGCATCAAAATAATCTATGAACTTATTTCTTAGTCTGTTATCAATTTTTATGAAAATACAAAGGTATTATTAAAATCATTAAGTAATTAAAAAATCATTTTATTCCAAAATATGGATTATCCCTACGTTCGGCATTCCCATTCTTCTGCGATATGTAGATATATTGCATTGTTAGATAAACCATGTTCAAAATGATACTTGTTATATGTTTACTAGTAAAAAATGCGAAGACACTGTTGGTCACCTGTTTTGTTGATACGAGGATCAGCTTACCCCCTCCCTTCAAGGGGGCAAATGCAAGAAGACAATAATATTGTTGAATGCATTGTGTAACAAAAAGCTATATTTTTAAACAGTAAGCATTTCCTTAAAGATTATTTGCTATAAAGCTATTTCGTGTATAATAGTAATATTTTATCGACTTCTCTTCATTTAAATAAGCAAAATATGCGAATAATAAATTTATATCAATGTAAGCGTATTACAAGAAAAAAAAAATTGTAAAAATAAAAAGAATTTTTAGACATTGATAACGATATCATTAGGGCAGGGGGGGGGGGGGATCGAGGAATGATAACGTATGATATCCTAAAGGGGGGAAGGGGTCTAAAATTGCCAAAATGTCAATAACGTTATATATGCATAGCCCCTTATACCTTGTAAATTGGTGCTGATTAGTTCTTGGTGTAAAAGGCCCAACAGGCGGCGCTGCTATGCTGAGTTTTTTTTTATTTTCGCAATAGCTCTGTCTGAAGAACTAATGCGCTGATATTTATCAAACTTCAGATTCAGTTAGACTTAGATCCAGACATAAATTTTACTGATTAGAGTTTGGTGTTTACAGCCCATAAGTGACGCTGTTATGCTGTATTTTTCACAATTTCCGCTATAGCTTTTTCTCAAGAACTATCGCACGTATTTTCATAGCATTTCAAATTCAGACAGACGTTAACATAACTTGTTGCTGATTAAGTTTTAGTGTTAATCATCCAATAGGTGGCGCTGCTATGTTGCATTTTCCACAGTTTTAACGATATCTGTATCTCAAAAACTAGTGCACGAATTTTAATAAAACACCTTATTCTGTTACGGTTTCACATAAGTAGATCCTTTTTAGGCTTGGGTGTATACTGTCCAACAGGTGTTGCTTTTATGATTTTTAGATTAGGAATTTTGGTTACAGACATCTAATAAGTTTGGTGCTGAAATTATATGATTTGTTTGAAAGATGCGATGCTTATATTTCCTTTTAAATGCATACAATTTAGTGCACATATATCTTTAGAATATTCATGATGGGCATAGATAGTTATTTAATTTTGCCTCTGTGATAGCGAATTTTGAAGCATTAACATCTAGAAATAGAAGAAATTTTTGCCATTGACACATCCTACTAGTTTCTTTTAGCATTTATTTATTTAGATTTGCTTATTTATGCATAGTTTTTTTATTAATCTACTTGAGAATATCTATTTTTAAAAATTTGAATCTTTAATAAAATATATAATGTATATTGAAGTTATACATATATTATAAATGTACATATATTTTTTTGTTCATATGTTGCAATATCGATATATCGGAATATCGTGATATAAAGCTGCTGATTTATCACGATATTTCATTTTAGACATCGCCCAGCCCTAATGGTTAGTGTGCTTTTTCTGAAAATGGTTCCGTCGATAAAGAACAAATCAATCTATCGAGCCTTATATAGCTATACAGCCCTGGTAAGATTATATCAAGAAGAAACTATCAAAATAAATTTCAATAAAAGTAAGATAGTTTTTCCCTCCAATCTATACTATCCATTCATTATAGCACAAACCATAGAGGTTGTAACACATAAAAATTCAATATGTAGTGATGCACCATCATTTAACTTACCAAAATTATGAATAAAATTAGTACATCATTATGTAACGTGTAATCTGAAAGAATAATTGAAAAATTGTATGATGGTCTTTCAGGTCATTACATCAGTTTATGTAATTTTAGAATATTCTTATTTGTTTTGATAATAGCTCAGATAGAGACAAAACACATAAACAGTCTAATAAACTTTTTTACTGTTAGTAAAGTTTTTATCCTACACCTTTTAGCCGATTTAGAGTTTTAATTAAAATAAGTATGCCTTTACCTAGTTAATAATTATATGTCAGCTGTTCTTAAACTCTTAGTTACTACTGTTAGGAGTAACAAGCCCACTTTCCCAGTTCTCAATGCCTTTTATAGTCCTTTAATTTTCCCAGTATAATAAGCAGTATTTTATTTCAGACTTTATTTATATTTTTTGGTTATTTATATTATTTATATACTTTAAGGGAACTTTATTTAAATATGATATATTTTTAAAGTAAAACTTACCTTTATCCTAAGTTAATGCTTTTATCTTTAAGTTATTTATGAAGTCTTGTCAGTTTCTTTAAGTTGCATTCAATTAAATACTGTATTTGCTTTTTTATAACTTCCGATCGTATCGACTAAGTCCCATACAGAAGATTGTAATACACAGCTTGTTTTTCCTTCATTAGGTGGCAGCAGAGAGTTCTGTGAATGAATTAGTGGGCATAATCTGCATTCAGCAAATCGCTGTTTCGTAGAACATTTCAGAAAGTGGGTGTGTTGACGCACACCGCTTTCGCCGGTATATTTAAGGAACTTCATTTAGCTGTGTTGTTAACTTGTTTTTAACTAGGGATTGTTCTCACTACGAGATCGCTTTTAGCGTATCTCGGGATTCTATTTGATACACATTTACATAGAAGATATTTTTAACTCATCATCATAGCCTTCTCACTGTGCTATCTGCTACAATATATTTTTAAATCCGTTTTATAGGTGTTAAGTTGGGAAATAAGACTTTGGTCTATTTCTCAACAACTATGGACCCCTTTATGTATTTAGTCTATCTTTGCGGACCCCCAGAATTGATTATGAGATATATAAAGTACTAGAGATATAAATTAATGATATTCTTTTTAACAGTATTTTTTAGACTTTTCATTGATTTTTACTTGTAAGAGTTTTCTCCGATCCTGTATAAGTACTTAGAATGAAAGCAAGACCTTTGAGGACTCCTCCAAAATGCATTACAGATGCATTGGGGGTCAGCGGATCAAATTTTAAGAACCTTTGTTATGCATTATAAGTGGTAGCATAATTTATTGAATTAATCTTAATATGCATATATATAGAGTATCCCAAAAAGGTTAACACGTGTTTTAATTTCTTACCTGTAAGTAATCCTACCAGGTAGAATTTAAGATTATGTTCATGAATAATCATGTTATTATTTTTCAAAAAGTTACTTTTTTAATTTTTATACGGTACCTGGTTCCTATAAGCTATATTTAGAGAAAGATTCTCCATGCTTTGACAAGTAAAACAGTAAGAATTTCATTCTTCTATGATCAAAACTCAGAGTTATGATACTTTGAATTTTATGAAATTTCAGAGCTTCCTGGCTCTAAAAACAGAGAAACTTCCTATTGCCAAAAAGCTCCGCAATTGGATAAGCTTTAAATTATAACTCAGAGATTTTTGGTTGTATGGAATTTTTACTGTTGTTCTTCTCACAGCATGAAAAAATATTTCTAAATATAACTTATAAGAGCCAAGGACCATATACAAATTTTAAAAATGTAACTCTTTGAAAATTTGTGGCAGGGTCATCAATATAATCATAAATCTTACCTTATTTTGAATACTTTTGCAATATGCATTACATTGCTTACATATTGCTTATTTTTTCGTCAGCTAAAAAATTAAACTGCATTCCAATCTTTTCAGGGCTATATATGGTACTTTTTTTATGAGGTAATATGAATGATTACATTGCATTTTTTTTCCATTGATTTTAGGTCACTTAGATTCAGTGTTGGAGAAACATAGTCATTTGGTGACAGCTACACCTCCTCCTTCCCCGACACATTATCAAAATAATAGTCAGCAGTCTCTTTTTAGCACATCTCCATTGCATACAGGTATTTTATTTAAGATATTCTTAATTTTATATTGTTTACTTCATTTTATATAATATGTAAATGTTACCAGATAAATCTGAACAAAATAATATAGATTTGTTGTTATGCAAAGTGATCTTGATTAGTTTTTGTTTTAAAAATTATAAATAATGAACTTAGCTGTGACAATAGAAAGATATTTAGAATCTACAAATTTCATGGTGCAGATATCATATACATACTGGGGTACCTAATTGATGCCAAAATGTCGTTATTTTTCCTGACATGGCAACCTGGCTATTTTGTATGGTTTTGCTTCATATAGCTGTTAAATGCAATTATTAAATGTATAACCTCCACATACTTTTATATTTTCTTTAGCAATAGGTAAATGTATTTATATTTATAACTGTTTATTTGTTTCAGCTGTTGTTTATATATTAATAAGTTGTTTTGTTCTATAGTTATTAATTAAACTATCGTTCATTTATTGTTATTTTTCGATTTCGTTCTATGGCTGCAACTGTTATATGTATATTATTAAATTAATTTTAAAAGCTAAGCTTTGGAATTTTTTTGATATGGTAAATAAATATGTGTTTTTTAACTATGGGGTCACTGAATGACCCCACATGGCTTTTCATGATTCAAATTTCCACTTGGTCATCCAAGGGTTAAAATAATAGAAAATGTTTCGTTTGTCACTTTATTTTATTTTTATATTGAAATAAAAAATGCTACATATAGTGTGCTATTATTATAACACGCGATATGTAATTGGGATTCAAAAATGAGGTTTTCGCCAAATTGACATTAAAAAAAAAAATCATACCAAACCCAGTGCATGTATGACATCTGTGCCAGTTTCATATGCTGTCCGATTTATGTCTCAGTAAGGCATTTAATAAAGTATGAATCAGCCTTGCCAAGTCTCCCGATTTTGGCAAGAAGGTCTTGATTTTCCTGCTCTTTTGATTTTTGACACATTTCTCCTGATTTTCTTACACATTTTTTCAATATTCTGTTATTTTACCATCAAATGTACTGTGATTGAAAGATAAAAGTTTCAATACAGGTATACTTGTTCCTTAATATGATTGATCTGTAGTATTTTATGTGATGAGTTGCACTCAAATTGATTATAGGGAATGAATCTTCTTTAAACTTTGACTTTAGTATGGACATGTTTTTTTTTTTTTTTTTTTTTTTTTTTTTTATCAATTTATTTAAATAACAAAACAATAGTGAATATCTTAAATAATTTTTGTGTGATTATGGTGAAGAAAATTTTTGTCTACTATTTGTATGTGATTTAAAACCAACTATTAAATTCATTATTACATTTTTATGTGTTATTTATCATGTTAAATTTTTAGTATATCCTAAATATTATATGCTGAAGCTATTTATTTCTGCACATTAAGAAGTACATATATATTTATTATTTATGCAAGATTATATTGTTGTTTCTATTCTTCAATGGTAACCGAGTACTTTTTTAAATTAAGCTTGTTCTAATCATGCTTACATTAAAAAAATATATATATTTTTCATTGAAACAAAATCTTCTGATTCTGAAATAAAACCTTAAATTTTTCAAATTAGTTGTCCAATTGAATTTTTGGTGATCTCGGACCAGCGGACCACCAAGGATTTCGAACGCTGATGTTCACTGCATAATAAAGTTCTAGTAGTCTCAGAATTGGTGTAATATTCATTGAGATTTTATCTTTTACAAGAAAGTTTCAAAATGTTATTTAAGGACCTCAGAATTATTTTCTACATGTAACATATTTCCTTTCAGAATGACATTTTAAACTAGGACTGCCCTCAGAGGGATTAGTCTGAGCGATATTGCTGAAAATAGAGATTTAACAGCAACTTGTGACAAATAAAGAAAATGAGATGCTATCTTTAATTGACCATATACTGCCACAAATTCAAATGATGAAAATGAGCAAATTGAATCGTAGAATTACAAAATACTATATATAAATTCATATACACTGTTAAAAAAAATATGAAAACAAATCATGCAAGACAGCCATGCATGGGTATAAACTTGGAAGTATGAAATGCAATAAAAGTAATACAAAAAAATAAAGCACTAAAATATCTTATATCTGAATTTTAATTCTTTGAAATGATGTCATGGGCATAAACAGATGCTCCGCACCAATTTGAGTAACTCTAAATGACAAAAAATATGACATTTGAAGAAAATGGAGTAGTTGATATGGTGTTTGGTCCCCTCGATTAGTTATTACTGTTCAATATCTGTTTTCCACGGATGCAATGAAGTTGTCGATAAGAGTTTAGGGAATTCCCTCTTCAAAAAGTGATACATCACAGTCCTGAACACATCAACAGTGCCATGCAATGTATCGTTTAAATGTGTTCCAGATACGCTCGATCGGATTTAAATGAGGAGTGCATGCTGGCCACTACATATGCTGTATTGTTTTGTTTTCAAATATATTCTACACAAGTTGAGCTGTTTTAGTTTTTAGCATGCATTAAATAAAAGGAATCTGCAATGACTATCTGAATATATTGTCTGCATAACCTTTGAGCTGTCGAACTGTCATTATAAGTAATTTACAAATGCATACATATTTTTTTTCGGCAAATCATACAAGCTAAAATATGCCAATATGAACCCAATTATGGAATTTTACCCGAATAAGTTACTAAATAAAAAATCTGCTGATGATAATTGAGAATATGACCTTAAATGATAAAATTTCTAGATTAGTGAATCTGGAAAAAAAAAACAATTGCGTATTACAATTAAACCAGCATTTCCTTCTGTTAGTGGCCTTGGCGAGAGAGAGAAAAGCCTAGAGAAGGAACATTTCGACAATTACTGCCTAGCAACCTATTCGCTGTTTTATACCGACATTTATTCAGTCTTTACACAATTTATTCAATTCTAGGTGCATATTTACCTGTTTTGCTGCATTTAAATTGCATGTTTGTTTTGCTATTTTTATTTACGGGGTGGGGGGGGGGAATGTAGTATTATTAAATATTTAAAGTTTCCATACCTAACAATTTCAAATTAATAGTAATTTAAGATGTTTCCATTCATTTCATCTTTTTAACTATTGAATTTTTCAGAAACCATTCGTAGAGATCATTTATACATCTTAAAAGTAATCCAATTCAAAATTTCAAGTTTTTAGACCCAGCAGTAATACAGAAATAGAAAAAATTTCGAAAGTTTTTTGTTTTCGCACCGTTTTACATAACAAAATTTTTAGAAATTGTTCATACTTATGGCTTAAAAGTAACAGCCACGTGAATTTTCATGTTTATATTCCTAACAATTCCCTGTACTTTGTTATTTAGACCATCTTTAGAACTTTGTTAGCTTTATTTAGTCTTCTAAATTTTTTTTTAATTCACTCTCTAACGAGCATTTACATATTATAAGTTATTACCATGCCAAATTTCATGTTTCTAACCCCAGCAGTATCACAGAAATTGCAGTTTAGATCTTTATTTATTGTGCATCCTTTTAATTTTCAGGTTTTTTAAAAACTGATCATTATTTACATCTTAAAAGTAATAACCATGTGAAATTTCAAAATTTTTCTCCCTAACAATTCCAAATAAATCGTGATTTAGAATATTTCTAGAATGTTTTGTGTTTATTTCTCACTTTAAAATTTTGAACCTCTTAGAAAGCATTCATAATGAGTATTTACATCTTAAAAGTAACCACTACACAAAATTTCAAGTTTCTAGCACAGACAATATCACAGAATTCGCAATTTTAGAACTTTTCTGCTTTCTGCACCCGTGCAGGCTGTTGTACCGACATAAAGTATAGTCTTTGTTGGATCACAGATAGTCACCAGCATTTTCAAACCATTATTTATTAAATCGGCTAGATAGTTTCAGAGATTACACCCCACAAACACACAAACGTTACTGCTTTATAGTATTAGCCTAGAAGTATAGAAGTCGTTTATCTGTTATTATATAAAAAGGAAATAATTTATCTAATACGTGTTAACAGATGTATTTTTTAAAATACATACATAAATCAGTTTAATTCTTCAATTTTATTTTCATAGTCATTTATATCATTTGGCAAAAACATCTCACTTTCTTAAACCCGAATTGGGTCAAACTTTTTTTTTTAAAAAAAAGTGCTCAGGCGAAGCATTATGAAGGATATTAGACACATAATAATAAGGCACTTAGCCGAATACAGTAGATAAATCGCCAACTTTTGTAATGCATTCTTTTCATTTTAAATACATAAATTAAATACATTTAAAAAACACGACTTTGACTCATTTCATTTAAAATACAAATAAATAAAAATAATAAAAAGAGATAATAACATAAGTCAAACCATTTTCTTTCAACATCAAAGAATTGTTTCTAAATTATGCATGCGAAAAAAAGCTGCTTTTTTTTGGGGGGGGGGGGGGGGAATGCTCTTGTCTAAATTTTAATCAGGCTAAAAATAAAAGTACCTTGATTACTTCAAATATTATAAGAATGTTCCGTAATCTAGTTTGCAACCAATGTTGTATTTTACAAAGTGTCGCTTAATGCCAAGTTAATTTCATTGCAGTAACTTTTTTTTAAGTTGGAAGGGAAGGGGGAATGTTGCAAATACTTACATTTGAATT